>CM053515.1:32938853-33460487 GCA_028627145.1 Eidolon dupreanum
TGAGGGCCAAGGCGAGACTCGGTCGATAAAGAATTGCCGGCGATATCCACTGTTCCCTGTTGAGCCCTACCCGCTCCCAGTACGTGGACACAGCGCCGCCATAGTTGTGATGTCATCAAACTGGATAACAGAGGTCGTCTGCCCAGAGGATTTCCTGAAACCCCGCCTCCCCCAACTCGCGGCTCCACCCAAGCCACATCCAGGTGTATCCTCAGCGAGTCAGGTGCTCCTTGCTGAGACTCACACTGGAGCCAGCTGGCCTCGGTTTCTGGTGTGGCCGTTTGAGGCAACTATAAGCACAGCATCAGTGGATTGCTTGCTGAATCTTAACAGGTGGCCCCAGGGGCGCGTAGAGGCTTGGGCCAAGTTTGGCCTGCAGCTGAACTCCTCTCAGGACTGTGCCACTGGACACCTACTTCACAAATGCACACCAGTAAGACCGGGAGACTTAGGAGCTTTGCTCAGTACATGGAAACAGACATGGACAGGCAGCCAAAATGGGAAGACAAAGCAGCAGAAACCATATGAGAGAAGAGAACAGAGATCCAGATATAAGGGAGTCAAGTAATCTAACTGATGCAGAGTTCAAAACACTGGTTATAAAGATGCTCAATGAACTTTTGGGAAGCGTAAATTCAGTGAGAACTTCAACAAAGAGATAAAACATAAAAACAAAAATGGAAGTGGAAATTATAAAAGGGAACCAGTCTGAAATGAAGAACACATTATCTGAGATGAAAAGTATATTAAATGGAATGAACAAAGGAATAAACAAAGTGAATAAAGAGGATCAAATGCCCTATCTAGAGGACAGGAAAGCCAACCAGGACACTCAATCAGAATGGCAAGAAAAAAGATGCCAAGACTATAAAAATAATTTAAGGAGGATAAGGGACACTATTAAGGCTCCAAATATTCGTCTGATCGGCATAACTGAAGAAAATCAAGATGTTGAACAGCTCTTTGAAGAAATAATGATGGAAAACTTCCCTAACCTGGTGAAGGAAGTGGACATAAAACCCCCAGGAAGCCTAGAGAATTCCAAAAATCAGGGATCCAAAGAGGCCCACACCAAGACATATCAAAGTTAAAATGCCAAACGTTAAATACAAAGAAAGAATATTAAAAACAGCAAGAGAAAAACAAATAATTACATATAAGGGGACACCCATAAAACTGGCAACTGATTTCTCAAAAGAAACTGCAGGACAGAAGGGCTTGGCAAAAAATATTCGACAGGATGAAGACCCAGGATCTACAACCAAGAATAATTTATCCAGCAAAGCCATCATTTAGAGTTGAAGGACAGATAAAGGGCTTCCCAGACAAAAATAAGCTAAAGGAATTTATCACCACCAAGCCAGTGTTACAGGAAATGTTGGAGGGACTTCTTTAAGAAGAAAAAACATGTATCAAAAACAGGAATAAAGAATGGTAACAACTACATTCCTATCAATAAGTACCTTAAATGGAAAAGAATTAAGCACTCCAACCAAAAGATAGAGTGGCTGAAAGGATAAGAAAACAAGACCCCTACATATGAAAAGGAAAGGGATGGAAAAAGATATTGCCTTGATAGACCTAGAAGGTGTTTAAGTCAGACAGAAAAAAGATAAACACTATATGACTTCACTTATATGTGGAATCTAAGGAATAAAAAGAACAAATACTAATCAAAAACAGACTCACAAATACAGTGGACAATTTGGTATCGGAGAGAGGGGAGGGGAGTTTGGGGGGCTGGGAGAATGGGGTAAGGGCTAAAGAAGTACAAATTAGTAGCTGATGGATGGTCACGGGGATGAGGGAGCATGGCATAGGGAACGCAGTTAGCATTAATACGTTGGCTAGGTGGAGGGTCAGGGGAGGGAGGGAGCAATTGGGGGGATCATTTTATGAACTATATAGATATCTAACCATGTACTACTGTATACTTAAAACAATTAAAAAATAATTTTAAAAAAGGTTATTATCCAAGACCTTACAAATTTGATAGAACTTATTACTTTTTCAAAGAAGACTAACTCATGAGAAATTCACAGACCTGAATTCCATTCTTTCAAAAGATAACTGAAACATAACTATAAATTTACAAGAAAAATTGCTGGAACTGGCTACCAAAAAAGGTAAAAGATGAAGGTTCAAAACAGTCACAGTGATATAGAGTACAGCACAGGGAATATAATTAGTATTCTTGTAATGGCTGGGTGTAGTGCCAGATGGGTGCTGGAGTAACTGGGGGGAAAGGTGTCACTTCATAAATGTCTAGCCATTGTACAATCTATCTGAAATTAATATAAAATTTTAAAAAATTAAAATTATATTAAAAACTTAAACAAACATGCTGGTCTGCAGATGGGGTCAGGAGGGGAGGGAGATTCAAAGGGAAAGTCATGACTGTTTCACTGAGGGCCTGTTATTTACCAGGTACATTTCTGTTTATTTCACTCTCCAAAATGCTGAGAGGTAGGTTTTCACTAGCACTAGTAATACAGATAAAGAAACAGGCTTTGAAAAAGCATGTGTCATGGCTAAGAACATACAGTAAATCAGTGGAAATTCTCAGCTCAGAAGGTAGGTCAGCCTACGTCAGAGTTTGTGCTCATTAATTATATATCATTTTTCTCCCATAATATATACACTCATACATATACAATATTATTCCTGGCCTTACAGTCCAGTTCAGAAGATAAGATAAACACAAACATACAAAAAATTTTTTTGAAATAGAATTTTCCAGCTCATTTTGAATAAAAATCAAAACCCACAATCCTACTGAAAGCACTTAAAAATTCTTCTTTCCATTCCTTAATGTAAAATTAATTTCTCTACTTTGAATTTTATTTTTTTTAAATATAGGCTTTAGATATACAATATCCACTGTGATATTAGCACTGTCATCAACTCAAACTAGAATAGTAAATTAAGAAGCTCATTTGTCAAAATAAGAACTTTAAATATTGACATATACAGTGTTCATTGAAAGGATGTACATAGATGTTTAATATGGGATTCACAATTTCACAACTAACTTTGTTGAGCTGCAATTGTAAAAAGACAAATTTATGGGTGTAATTGCCGTTCTCTACATTAAACTGCCTAATAAACACAATTCTAAGAAACTATACCAATTTTCTTTTCTTCTTTTTCCCTATGTTATGTTGTTTCTAATATTTATTGAAATGAAATTTTATGTCTGTTGCATCTAATAATGAAAAATGTAGGCTCATATTTTGTCTCTCTAAACTTCATTTTTCTAGTAATCCATTTTTATTGTATTTTTAAAAATATCAGTGTGTGACTGGAATTTTTTAAAAACTGGTCATGTATCACGGATTGTGTGAAGAGCATGAACTTAAATGATCACGAATAAGGACATGGTAAAATAAATTATAGTCCATTCAGAATACCATTATTCCATCTAAAAGAATGAGTTCCATTTACAAATATTCATTTAAAAATATTTCCAAGATATATTAAAACAAATCAAGATGCAAAATAGTAAGTCTAATATGGTTCCATCTTCTCTATACTACCCACCAAAAAAATTCAGATAAAGCAAATAAAACTACATATAATCCACATTTTCAGCATACCCTTTGAATTTCATATTACTCATAAGCAAGAAATACCAATTTTGAACAGTCAAAATTACCTCCAGAAAGAGAAGGTCCCATCCTAAAACTTAAAATACATAATATGAATAGGAAACATCCACTAAACTTATGTCAATCCTAAGGAGGCATCATCCATAGAGGAAAAAGAGAAAAAAGGAGAGGAAGAAAAAAAAGGAGAGGACACACTCTGTGGCCACTGGGTAGTGAAGGAAAAGAAAAACTGGATCATTTAAGAACTGTATAGAAACAAAAGAGAACCAAACACATCAACATCATTCCACCTCAAAATTTAATAAGGGGCACTGAAGAAAAGTCCAAAAAAATTTCAAGACAACAAAAAATAAAATATGAAAGGGAATAAAAATAATCTGAGAGAAAGTGACTGAAACAATATGGGCAAAGATGATCCAATAAGTGCATAATCAGGGTCTCTGAAGAAGAAAACAAAACAAAGAAAAAACTACAATTTAAAAAAAATTGAAATTATAATCAAAGAAAACTTTACAAGGAAAAAAAAAAGACCTGAATTGATCTACATATTCAAAGTATCCACATTTACCTCTGAAAATGAACCATAAACACTTTCCAGACATATACTAGAAAACCTACTGTACCCTAAAGGTAAAGAAAATTCTTAAAGCATTCCGACCAACAAAAAAGCTTGATCACTTACAAAAAAAAGGAAAATACATTCAACTTTCCAAATGCAACATACAAAGCAAAAAAACAAGGCAATATTTTAAAGAAACTCAAGAGGAAAATTTTAAACCAAGGACTTTGAACCCCATCAAGCAGTCTTTCATACACTGAGACCAAAAAAAGTGTCAAATGTGCAAAAACTCAGAAAATACTATACTTGCAAGGCCTTCTTAACAAATCTAATAAAAAACAAGCATCATTCAACTAAAAAATGGTTAGAGAAACTCTTGGCAAAAGAACTGACAGCAAATATTTTAATACGTTTAATTTCAGATCTATACAAAAACAAAAATAGAAATAAGCATAGAAGAAAAACATGTAAATGTTATATATTCCAGTAATGTAGAAATGATGCACCTAATAAATATGAGAAGATGGAAGAGAAAGTAGAAAAAGTTCATTGACAACTGTATGGGCTATAAGTGAAAGTCAAAGGAGAAAACTAAAAATGCAGAAACAGTCAGATGGTAGCTTTTAATTATAGTCTAAACACGCCAGTTTAAAAAAGAGAAACTGTCAGATTATATAAAAATAGAAACACCAAACCATGTCATCATAAATAAATACTTGATTTGTTTCTAGTTTCAACAGATACCAAATACAGAAGCACTGCTGTCATACATTTGGTGACAATATGTTCTGAAAATTAAGCCATTGTCCAAGACAAAGGATTTTTATAATCTTCAGGGTATAAGAAAGTCTTACAATAATTTATATGATGAAATAACAAAACTTATGGATTATTTCTATGGCTCAGGAGACCAAGAGATAGAACAACTGAAGTTGAGGCTGTTCATAAAATCCCAGAAGAACCTGTTTTTAACCATTTAAATCAAGTTGAAAAAACAACTTGAAAGACAATATTTAGTTGGCCATTTTTTAAAAAGCTAATCTAGTTTAAGGTTTATAGTACCAAAGGAAAAACATGTCCAATGCCCTTAACTAAAAAAGGGTTTGCTAAAATATATGCTGCATAAGAGCAGAACATCTGTTTGGTTCATCACTGTATCTCCAGCCCCTAAAAGTATCTGACCCTCAGTAGATGCTCAATCATGTTGAATGTTGAATAAATGCTGAACAAACCTACAAAAAAAAAAATGAAAACTTAAGTATTACCAGTTTGAAGACTTATAAACATATTAACTTGAGATTAAAATCTTTAATGTTACTATCTACAAGAGAATCTGCTAAAACATGGGACATAGCAAAGGGCTAGAAAAAAATGCTTCTGGGCTTATAGCTGATTTTAATTTAAGGGCACAGAGTGATATCGAAGCCATCTTTTTTAAAGGAGTAAGCAGATAGTAAAAACGAAACAAACGCTTTGAGAGTCAAAAAACTATTCTCTAAGAAATGAGAAAACAGCAGACAGGAATATATCTTCCAATTTCTAGGAAAGCAGACTTGTATCCAACCGAAATACTTCAAAGTGACAACCGAGAATCTTGTAAATGGAGAACTAAAGATTGAAAAAGACAAGAATAAGTAAATCCAATTCATCAACTGATCCCATGAACTGTTTTGGTATTGACAAAATCTAATTGGTTACAGACCCTTGTGGGCATCATCTTTCAGGCAGTGAGGCAGATGCTTCAACCAGTATCAAAGGAGTGATTTTGTGATACAGCACACTTTTTGTAGTCTCATATAAACATGTTTCTTACAATATAAGTCTACCAGCTTTAAAGAGTAATAGGTTTGAGATGAGTGAATTTCCTACTTTTACTAACATACTATATTAAGAAGTATTTTGCATCTAGAAACATGGTATAAATTTTAAAATAACTGGAAATTTATACCCAACAACATTTTGTCATCAAGTAAAGCTTTTTATTATGAGTAATAATAAGTTACCATATACTGCATACTTACTATGTGCCAGGCACTCTATATATATTACATTATTTAATTTCCCTCAAAGTTCCTGTGAGAAGAGTATCACTGACTCCATTTCATAAATGAGAAAAGTGAGGCTCAAATAGTGTAAGGTCAGGAATAAAACTAGCTCTGTGCAACCATAATACTCCAGGTATTCTTTTCTTTTCCTTTGAGTTTTTATTATTTTATTTTAAAATGGAAGAATGTAAGAGAAGACAACTAATAACGTTCTTGTCCACATAGGTCAGTTAGCCACATAGTGGCCACATAAATCCCTAACAGCCTGAGACTATATCCTGAACATTTATAAAAACATTTATCATTTACTGAAGTATCACATTCTAGGAAATTCAACTTATATAATTTCTAATTCTCACAACAATCCCACAGAGTATTAGTAGTTTTACACATAAGAGTAAAAGCTTTAGAAAGGTCACATAGTAAATGGCAATTCAAACACAACAGCAGAGTTTACAAAAGCTCATCTCTGCTCTCTTATCTTTACATTAAAATGAAAACAAAAAAAAAACAAACAAACAAGAGGAAAAAAAAAGATATTTCCTGGCTTCTTGTGCACCGGGAACTAGGACATTTTCTTAAAGAAATATTCAAAGAAATAAAATAACACCAACAAGTAAAACTTAATACAGATATTTTTTGAGAATGCCTGCTAATACAAGCCAACCACTATTTTTAGATGTTCAAGAGAAAAAGTTTCTGCCAGCCAGAAAATCATGGTCCAATGATGAAGGCAGAAAAACACAATGGCAATTTCAAAACAGTGTGACAACTATTACTACAGAAGAACAGGTTCTATGGAAGTACAACAGATGACTAATTGACCCAGTTTTGGAAAATCTGCAAGGATCCTGAAAGGAATTGCTATCTAAGCTGAAAAATGAATTGGAGTTAGCACTGTCAGTTCAAAGAACAAAAGAAATAAATAATTCATCTGATTTTCAACTCACAATGCTAAATAGATGTGTTCCCTAATACGACTCTACGAACTACTTCTTTACATTCTGAAACAATCAAAAAAGGTCTTTCTGAAAAATACCAAGACATTAAAAGAACATAAGGTATATATTAAATATTAGTTGGTAGCCAAGTTTTATGACCAAGTGCTAGTAAATCTTAAAGAACAGTTAATTCCTTTACTACTTAAACTGTGGCAGGACTTAGAAAATGAAAAGTTTCCCTTCTATTTTATAACATAAACCTGAAACTAAAATCTGATATACCCCCCAAAAAAGACAATTATGTAAAATCAATCCCACTAGGAATACAGATGCAAAACCCCTGATATACTGAGAAAGAAAATTCAATATTATGTTAATGTAATACATCACGACAAAGTAAGATTTTCTCCAGAAATGCAAATATGTTCCAACATTAGAAAATGTACCAATGAAATATATTAACTAATTAAAAGACAAAAACTATACCATCATTATTCAATTAAACATTCATTCCTAAAAATACTAGTAGCTAATAGCAATTAAAGGATATTTCTGTAATATAATAAATAAAAATATGAAACAAAAAGCAAACATGAGAATACTTCTACAGTTAAGAAGTGTTCAAAATCAAGATGAAGGTGTACTCTACCACTGATTTCAATCAGCATTATTCTGGAGACTACGGTCAATGAAACATTTTAGCAATGAAACAAAAAAATTAGGTGTAAGTACTAGAAAGACAAAATGACCATTATTAACAAATACAAATACCTACCTAAAAAAAAACAAGATAATCAACTGAACAATTATTTCAAAAACATGTGACAGATCAATGGAACAAAATTAAAAATCCAAAAACAAACCCATTTATAGATAGGATTTCAGTTTACAATAAAGGTAAAATTTCAAATTTTTAGAGAAAGAACAGATTATAGAAAAACACTGGAGAAGTGTCTAACCACAGAGACTCAATTTTCCAATACATACATACTGTTTAGAGGTACACATAAATGTGATACAATCATAACAAAAATTGTAAAGAAAAACAAATATAGTGGTTACCTTTAGATGGATGGAAAGGTAAACAATTGGAGAGGATCACACTAAATCAAGAGGGCTTATAAGGTGGCGAATACAGGTATTCAGATCATTTTTTAAAACTATGCATTTACATTTTATGCACCCTTCTGTATGTATATTGACAATTTTAACAAAGTTAATGAGATAGATCTGTCTGTATGTGCTATTACAGAAAGATCTCCAAAAATGTTAAGTGAAAAAGCAAAATAGTATGTGTAGCATTCCTTTCCTGTAGAAGTTTTTATTGACGGTAAATGACTAAAGAATTTTTTCTGGAATAATACAAAAGAAATTATTACCTTTCATTAAACATACACTGACTGAGGTATACATCTTTGTATTATACCTTTCTATATTGTTTTATTTTCAAACAGCTTTGAACTGTTTTTATTGTTTTGATTTTTTAATATGTATGTAACTTTTCAACATATCTGTATATATATAACTTTTATTTTTGTTAATATTAAGATGGGTTATCCAAGTGTTTTCTTCTTTATACTTTTGTTTTCTTCTTTATACTTTTACACATTAAAAGAAGCTATTTAGACAAAATCCTAATTAAAAACTAGACTATGAGGAAATTTTTTAAAAATATATACCCAACAGAGATATGAAAAAATGTTCAATCTTGCTGATTATTTAAAATATATAACTTTTTGATTATCAAACTGGGAAAAATAAAAAAAGTGAAAATAATCTTGGCAAGAGGACAAAGAATGCACTGCTATTAAGAATATAAATGAGATCAGATTGCGATGGTTCCAACAGAGTATGCCATTTTAAAATGTTGAACTGATATTGTAGGGATTATGAGTCATAGATTTTTAAGCAATCAAGTATCATGATCTAAAATCTGAATCCTTCACAGAAAGGTGGAGTAAGCTAAGTGAAATATAGAAGGTAAAAAGTGAAGGCAGAGAAGCAAGTTCTGGGTCTACTGTAAGAACTCAAATAACAGATGATCAAGAAAAGTAGAAATGAAAGGATGATCTGCGTTTAAAAGATAAAAACTAAAGGATGTGGTGAATGACTAGGTATAAAAGATGAGAAAGAAGAAAGAGTTAAAGATAAATCTGAGGGCTGGCTCCATCGTGTAGTGATTGGCACATCTGCTTTACACACAGAAGGTCCTGGGTTTGCACCCCAGGTGGAATCACAGACCATACCCCGGATGTGCCTGGCCCCGGGTATACGCCGCAAGTATGTGAGAGGAGACACCTTGCCTTCAGAGATCCAGTTCTTAAGGGGAGACGGCAACATCCGTAAGGCAGGGGTGGATGTGGGGGGGAGGGACTAAAGAGGGGGAAAAAAATAAAAAAAAAATAAATTTAAAAAAATTTTTTTAAAAAGATAAATCTGAGCTTTATAACTTGAGGCAACTGAGTATTTCTACCACAAATGAGATATAAGATAAAGAGAAGTCAGGGAAAAAAAAAAATAATGACTTAGTTCACTGCCTTATTGGATGTCACCTAGAGGAAGGTGGAAATCTCCAATAAACAAATGAAAATAGGAAACAAGAGAGACATTAAGCTCTAGAGAGCACTGTCAAATGAAGCTTTCTACAATCAACAGATGAATGGATAAAGATGATATGGTATATACATACAATGGAATATTATTCAGCAATAAAAAAGAATGAAATCTTGCCATTTGCGATAACATGGATGGACCTAGAGGTTATTATGCTAAGTGAAATAAGCCAGAAAAAGACAAATATCATGTGATTTCTCTTGTACGTGCAATCTAAACAAAAAGAATAAACAAATCAGAAACAGACCCATAGAGAACAATGATAGTTGCCAAAGGGGAAGGGGATAGGGGGATGGGAATAAAAAACGGTTTCTACGATTAGGGAAAAGTTCTAAAGCTGTACTACTTAATACAGTAGACTAATACAGATTCATATGGCTTTAATCACTTGAAATGTGACTAGTGCAACAGAGAAACTAATTTTTACTTTTATTTTTGAACTTTAATTAATTTAAATTTAAATAGCTACAGGTAGCTAGTTGCTCCTGTATTAGATAAAGTATATCTACAGACTTTCCAGACACATGAAAATATTTGATGTAGATTATTCAAATAGTTTTAAAATATCATATTGGGTTAATAATATTACAAAACAGAGGAACTATAATCCATTCTTAGCCAAACAGTATGATTACTTTCTCTTAAGTAATTCTTAATTCCATTTACAAGTCAAATTGAAGCCGAGTAAAAATTACATGGTCAGGCAAGATGGCATTAAGGTTTAGTCACAAAAACAAACCAATCTTGGTTAAGAAAGCCTAGTTTGAGACCTAGAGCTCCACTCTTCAGAATACTGACCTCTCCATCACTATCAGATATCACAATGAATGCATCCTCAAGTTTACGCTTCCTCTTCACACTGACAGGACTGGTAGTTTCTACATCTTTCTTTTCCAGATTCTGAACTTCAGAGGCTTCTTTAACTTTTTTCTTTCTCCGTGGCATCCTTTTGTCTGAAATACAAGGACAAATAATATACTTAAAGCCTAAGCTTTCTAGATTCTATTTGTTATTTAGTCATGTAAAAGAAAAAGGTAACCATCTAAAAAAAGTAAAAAGATGGATTTCTGAACTTTTCCACTAATTAAAATTCATATTTTTCCTATAATAGAGGAAAATATATAAATCTCATCTCTTTAGTGAAATTTCTATAGGAATAATAATTTATCCTAGTTCCTTAAATATTAACTTAGATAATTGGTTTTGACTACATATTATAGTTTATCTAAAATATTTTTTAAAATACCAAAGTCTCAACCTGACAAAGGACATCTTCAAAAAATCCACAGCTAATATCATACTTAAAGGTAAAAGACTGAATGCTTTCTCTTTAAGACAGTAACAAGGCAAGAAGGCCTGCTCTCATCATTTCTCCTGAACATTATACTGGAGATTCTAAACAGGTCAATTATTCAAGAAGAAGAAATAAAAGATAACCACATTACAAAGATGTAAAACTACTGCCATTTGCAAATGATATGATCTTGTATTAAAAAACAAAACTAAGAAATCCACAAAAAAACTTATAACTAATGAACGAGGTGAGTAAGATTGCAAGATACAAGGTCAATATACAAAAATCACTTATATTACTATCTACTAGCAATAAACGATCCGACAATGAAATTTTAAAAATTCAATTTCTAATAGCATCAGAAATAATAAAATGCTTAGGAATAAATTTAACAAATGAAGTGTAAGATTTGCACCTGAAAATTTAAAAATATATTATTGAAAAAAAAATCTAAATAAATGCAAAGACATCTACTGTTCATGAATTGGAAGTCTTGATATTGTTAAGACAGTAACATTCCCCAAATTGCTCTACAGATACAAAATAATCCCCAATAAAATCCCTGTTGGAGTTTATTGTGGAAATAGATATACTGATCTCGAAATTCACATGGAAACATAAGGGTCCCAGAATAGCCAAAGCAATCTTGAAAAAAAGGAAAAAGTTGAAGAACCCACAGATCTCGATTTCAAAACTAACTACAAAGCTACAGTTTTAAGACACTGTGGCAATGGCACAAGGATAAAGATTAATGGAACAGAACTTAAAACCCCCCCAAAAACTCACACATTTACTATTAACTTTCGACAAAGATGCCAACATAATTCAATGCAGAAAGTATAGTCTTTTCAACAAATGTAGATATCCACACGCAAAACTATGAAATTGGACCTTTACGCCACAAATACAAAATGTTGCAAAAAACGGATCAAAGACCTGAATGTAAGATTCAGGTAAAATTCTTAAGTGAAACACAATCATAAATTTCTGTGATCTTGATTAGGCAATAGTTTGTTATATATGACACCAAAAGCATAAGCAACAAAAAGAATAGATAAATTGGGCTTCATCTAAATTAAAAACCTTAATATAAAGGTACTTCGACCCATGATATCAAGAAAATGAAAGAAAAAAAATGGAAAAAACATTTGCAAATCATCTATATAATAAAGTTATTGTATCCAGAATATAAAGAACTCTTGCAACTCAAGAGTAAAACGGCAAATAAACCAACTTAAAAATGGGTAAAGAATCTGAATAGACATTTCTCCAGAGACAATTGTTGAGGATATGGAGAAACTGAAACCCTAGTATACTGTTGGTACAGCTCCTGTGGGGGAGGGGGGAACAAATGATGTAGTAATACACACTACTACATGAATGAACTTTAAAAACATGTTAAGTGACTGAACCAATCATAAAGGCCCAAATATTATATGACTATTTATATGAAACATCCAGAATAGGCAAATCTGTAGAGACAGAAAGCAGATTAATATTACTAGGAGCTGGAAAACAGGAAAATGTGGATTGACTGCTTAATGTCTATGGGGTTTTGGGGGGCATGATCAAAATGTTCGAGAATTATAAACTGGTAACAATTGTACAATAATTTGACTGTACTAAAAGCCACTAAATTGTACACTTTAAAATGGTTAAAATATTAGGTTTTATGTTATGTGAATTTTACCTAAATTAAATTTTCAAAAAACTCCCCAGATGGTCTTATTTTATAACCAGAGCAGAAATTACTTAGTCAATGATTTAAATAGAGCAACCTTAACTGTCTTATAAACTTCTCAAATAGTTTAAGAAAGTTACATCTCATTATCAAAAAAAATCTGTACAATCTTAGCATTAAGGGAGGACAGTAATACACCCACATGCTTCTATTACAAGGTCATTTACAAAATCATTTCCTATCCTTAGAAGCATAAACACAAATAAATTTCTTTTCTATTCGTCATGCATATTCTTAAATGATTTAAGTCTTGAAGAAACAGCAGAAATCACATAGAAAAGAAGAAATTTAAACTACATATAAGTTTTTTAATTCTGTATTTAAACATCTAAAGTAATTACAGAATTAGAAAAATATAGTATATGTAAAAAGGGGTTAGCTATTATATAAAAAGTACATACAAACTGATCCTCCCATATTTCTCATTAACTTGTCCATTTCCACCACTACCCTAGTCCAAGCTACCAACAACTCTTCTGTGGACAACTGTAAAAGCCTCTTAAATGGGTTCCTTACTTTTACTCTTTCCCTACTTCAAATCTGCTCTACACACTGAAGCTGTTAATTTTTCAAACTGCATATCTTAAATTATTCCACTACTTAAAAACTTCAACATCTCACTGCTTTCATAGTTTTGCCCTTAACGTGGTCTACAATATAAGCCCTATATTACTGAGATCCTGCCAGATTTCTGATTTTCTCTAGACTCTCCCTCAGTTAAGCCATAGCCATACTTCTTTCTTCTCACAGGGCCTCTGCACATGCTCCTTCTGCCTGGAAGATTCCACCAACACTTCCCTTTACCTATTTTATTCCTTCTCATCCTTGAGATCTCAGCTCAATTATGAGCTTCTCAGAGAAGTCTTCCTTGAACAACTAAAATTGGTCAAATATCTCTACTACATATTCTGAGTGCACCATGGCCCTCACATTCAAAATGTTATCACAGTTGTAATTACATGTGTGTGATTTTTAAGGCAATACACCTTTCTTTCTCAATAGACTGTAGGCTTCAGAAAGGTAAGGGTAATCTACCCAGCACCTAGCACATTTTCTGGCAATTAGGAGGTGATCATTATATACTTATTAAATAAATTAATTAAACAAAATTTAGAACAATTAACCTTGAGTGGTAAAATTATATTTTTGTCCTTTACTCAAACTTTCTACAACTCTTGCTAGGTTTATAATTTTAAAATAATATTCAAAAAAATCTTGCTGCATTTTGTACATGTTTTGTTAAATTCATAACTATATCTTTTTTGAGTAATTAATGAAAGAAATCAAAATTCTAAATAAATGGAAACATCATGCTCATGGACTGGAAGACTCAACATAATAAAGATATCTATTCTTCCCAAATTCATCTTAGACTTAATGTAATTCCTATAAATATCCCAGCAAGATTTCTTGTAGACTTAGGCAATCTTATAGTAAAATGTATGTGGAAAGGCACAGGCCCTAGAATAGCTTAAACAATCTTGACAAAAAAGAATAAAGTGGAAGGAATTACTCTACTAAATATCAAGGCTTACTATAAAGCTATAGTAATCAAGATAGTGTGGTATTGGTGGAAGAGGAGACAAAAAGATCAATGAAGTAGAATAAAGAACTCAGAAATGGATCAAAAATACATTCAAACTCATTTCTGACAAAACTTCAAACCCAATTCAGTGGAGAAAGCCTTTTCAAAAATGAACCACAAGCAAAAAAATAATGAACCTTGACCTAAAAGTCACACTTTATACAAAATTAACTCAAAATTATCATATTAAAACTACAATGAGATAGTACTACGCACTTGTCAGAAAAGGTAAAGTTTTAAAATAGTCACACCACCAGATGCTGACAAATATGCAAGGAAACTGGTTCACTCATATAATGCTGGTGAGACTGTAAAATGGTACAACCACTACAAAAAGTTTTGGCAGTTTCTTTAAAAACTGGACATGTAGCGGGTCCCAGCAACTACCAAGCAGCCCAGCAGCCTAACTTCCCAAAGGCAGCTGGCAGGAGCCTGCCACCACAATGCCCAAGAGGACAGTAAGCTCCACCAAGATGGCGGCAAAGGAGGAGCCCAAGAGGTTGGCTAGGTTGTCAACTAAACCTGCTCCCGCAAAAGTGAAAATGAAGCCAAGGCAGCAGGAAAGGATAAATCAGCAAAGTGCAAACAAAAAGGGAAAGTAAAGCAAATGGAAAACAGGCAGAAATGGCTAACCACAAATCTAAAGCAGATTTAACCTGCAGAAAACAGAGAAACTGAAAACAAGGAGAATCCAGCCTCTCTGATGAAGCAGGAGAGAAAGAAGCCAAATCTAATTAATATCATATACCATGTCTTATCGGTGGTACCTGTCTCCCTTTCTGTACAATCCAGAGGAACATTTATATCAACTATTTTGTAAATGCCAACTTTTTTAAGGAAAAGGGAATTCCACCTTAACCCATTTTTTAGATGTAAATGTTTATTTTTAAGAGGTGAAATAATTTTCTGGCTGTTTATTTTTTGATCAACCAGAAAATAGTGGGATTTTGAATATAGAAAGCTTTGATGGTCTTGGGTGTCAGCTTAACATTCCATGTATGGGTGTAGTTTTACATCGTATAATACAAGGCATACTAAACAGCAATTTGGAGTCAGTCATGCATTTAATATGTCTTGAACACTTTAAATTACTCCTTTCCCCATGTTTTTGGTAGAACTGTTTCCTAAAGAAATCCACTTCTTGATCTTGGCTCTCCCTGTCAGAATTTCGTGCACTCTAATATCTTTGTAGTCCAGTTTCCCTAGTAATTTGTTAATGTGCTGCGTAAGATTGAAAATTTGATTATGTAGTGTATATGATATTAAGTTGTGAATTAGTGGGACTTTGATATAACAGCGTATCAACATTTGAAGATACTGGTACTTCATATTCTAATTTAAGGAAAATTAGCCTCCAAATTTAAGCTGGAAAGTCACTGGAATAACTTAAAAAAGAGTCACAAGTATATGACTTTTTAGGTTTTTGGTACATAAAGAATTATGTACAAATTGAAATGCCTGTGTACTTATCCTCAAAACAACCAATAAAATCTTGACTATGAAAGAAAAAACTAAACATGCAATTTTCAAATAACTCAATAATTCCACAAATAACTCCATAATCGGCACTTATCTCAGAGAAATAAAAGCTATGTTCACATACAACTTGTACACAAATGTTCACAAGAAGCTTTATTTATAACAGCCAAAAACAGAAATCCATCCAATATCCTTCAACAGGTGGTGTACTTAACTGTGGTGTATTTACACAGTGGAACATACCCAGCAATAAAAAGGAATGAACTACTGATTCATTCAGCAACTTGGTTGACTCTTCAGGGAATTATGTTGAGCAAAAACAGCCAAGCCCAAAATGATATATACTATATGACTCCATTTATAAAACATTTTTGAAATGACAAAATTTTAGAAATACAAACAATATTAATGGTTGCCAAGGGTTAGGGACAGGAGAGGGTAGGTGCAAGAGGGAGGTAGATGTGGTTAGGAAAGGGACACTTGTGGTGTTGAAACTTTCTTGACTATGGTGATCAACATACGAATCTATACAGGTGATAAAATTATAAAAAATTAACACCACACACAGAAACACCCAAATGCATACAAGTAAAATGGGTGAAATCTAAACAGAATCACTGGATTCCATCAATGTCAGTGTCATGGTTGTATTATTGAGAGAATTTGGGATTCCATTCAAGATGATGTGTTAAGATGATCCTATACTCACTTCTTCCCAGGACACACAAAATCTACACCTACACAGAGAACAATTGCTGCTGGGGGGTGGGGGGGAATAAAACTAGCCAGGCAACTCCTACACATCACGCAAACTGAGCAAATCTCACTTCCAAGCAGATAGGAAAGTGTGGAACACAATCTCACCATAAATTCTGCCCCCAACACAGGGGCCCTCAGGGAGGAAGTAACTAAAAACCCCGAGCAAACTCCCTGGGAAGCAAAGGGTCTGGGACAGAGTAGCTGAATAGATTTTTTTTTTTTTTTTTTTTAAAGACCCATCTACATGCAGCCTACAAGAGATTCACTTCAGATAAAAGGACATACACAAACTGAAAGTAAAGGGATGGGAAAAGGTACTGAATTGAGTCTGGTAACTGAAAGCCCAAGAGCAACTACCGCTGCAAAGTGACAGAGTAGAGAGAGAAAGAGATGAATACAGAATAGTGCTAAATACTTTAACTTAGATGAGAGCAATGCAGGGGGGGTGGGGGGAGGAGGCAGAAAAAATGTCAGAATTAGGAGGAAACTTAGTTAAGCGGTCTCAGACACTAATTTGCCAAGATGGCTGGTGAAATGAAAGTTGAGAAGCAGCACATGGATTGGATGTTAAGGATATTTTTGATGATTCTAAAGAGAGGGCAGATTCAGATTCTACAGCCTATTATCTATGAAAAACCCACAGTTAATATACTTAATGGTGAAAGACTAAAAGATTTTCCCTTAGATCAGGTACAAGACAAAGATGTCTATTCTTACTACTTTTTTAAACATTGTACTGAAGGTTCTAGCCAGCACAACTAGGCTAAAAAAAAAAAAAAAGAAAAGGCATCCAGACTGGAAAAGAAGTAAAACTATCTCTATTCTCAGGTGCAAAGATATTGTATATAGAAAATTCTAAGAAATCCTCTAAAAAATTGTTCAAATAAACAAGTTCAGCAGGTTACAGGATACAAGATCAATAAACAAAAACTGTATCTCCATACACTTACAATAAACAATCTGAAAATAAAATTAAGAAAATTTTATTTACAACAGCATTATAAGGAATAAAATATTTAGGCAAAACTTTAACAAAAGACCTGCAAAACTTATGCTCTGAAAACTATAAAACATTTTGAAAGAAATTAAAGACAATCTAAATAAATGGAAAGACATCCCATGTTAAAGAATCAGAAGACTTAATATTAAGATGTTAATACTCCTAAAATTAACATACAGATTCAATGCAATCACTAATTAAATACTAGGGGTTTTTTGTGGAAATTGATGAGCTGATCCTAAAATTCAGAGAGAAATTCAAGGGTCCCAGAATAGTCCAAACAATCTGGAAAAAGAAAACGAAGATAGAGGACTCATACTTCTTGATTTCAATACCTACCACAAAGCTATAGTAATCAAGACAGTGTGGCACTGACAGAAAAATTAACATATAGATCAATGGAATAGAATTGAGAGCCCAGAAATATATGTTCACATCTACAGTCAACAGATTTTCAACAAGGGTGCCAAGACCATTCAACAGGGAAAGGATGGTCTTTCTAAAATGTGCTAGGAAAACTATAGATGCAAAGGAATAAAAGTGGATCTCTACCTCACACCATACAAAAAGTAACTCAAAATGATTGCAGACTTAAATGTAAGAGCTAGAATTATAAAACTCACAGAAGAAAAATATGCATACGTCTTCATAAACTTGAATTAGGTAATGGTTTCTTAGATATAACATCAAAAGCACAAGCAAAAAAAGAAAAACTAGATAAACTGGACATGATCAAAAATTAAGAATTTTTATGCTTCGAAGGACACTATCAAGAAAGTAAAAGGATAGCCCACAGAAGAAAATTTTTGCAAAGTATATATCTGATAAGGGACTTATGCCTAGAATATATTGTAAAACAAAACAAACAAACAAAACTCTTACAACTCAAAAATAAAAATGCAAATAACCTAATAAAAAATAGCCGAATGATCTAAGTATACATTTCTCTAAAGATTTACAAATGGAGAATAAGCATGTGAAAAGATGCTCTACATTATTAGCCATCAATGAAATACATATCAAAACCACAATGAAATACCACTTTACACCCACAAGAATATCTATAATCAAAAAGACATATAAAGTACCAAGTGTAACCAAAAATGTGGAGAAACTGAACTTTCATAGGCTGCTGGTGAATATGTAAAATAACGAAGCCTCTTTGGAAAACAATTTAGCAGTTCCTCAAAATTCTAAAATTAAGAGTTACAATACATCAGCGATTCCACTCCTAGGTAAACAGCCAAAAGAAATTAAAACTTATGACGAAATATTGTTCACAAATGTACATAGCAGCATTATTCATAAGAGTCTAGACTGGAAAGAACGTAAATCTCCAACTGATGAAGGACTAAAATGTGATATATCTATACACCAGAAAATTATCCGGCAATAAAAAAGTATGAAGTACTGACCCATGCAACGATATGGATGAAGCTTGAAAACATCACGCTAAGTGAAAGAAGCCAGTTCCAAAGGACCACATATTGCATGATTCCATTTATATGAAATATACATATTGATAAATCTGTAGAGACAAAAAGCAGACTAGTGATTTCTTAGGGCTGAGTGGGATTGAGTACTGATGGCTTAGGAGTGTGGAATTTCTCTTTGGGGTGATGAAAATGTTCTAAAATTGAGTGTTATGATGGTTATATGACTGTGAAAATACTAAAAGCCATTGAATTATACACAAGTGAATGAATTACATGATATATAAATTACATAGCTCAATAAAGCTGTTAAAAAAATTAACGTATGATGACCAAGTCAGACACTGGTTACCTGTGAAGGGTACTAACTGGAAAAGGGCACAAGGGAACATTCTAGGGTGCTGAAAATGTTCTATATCGTGATTTGAATAGTAGTTATTTGAGCATACACATTGAGCAATACAGTTAAGATTGGTTCTCTTCACTATATTAAAGACCTTTTTAAAACTTTTTTAGTAATTAATAAATATTTATGAATGTTTTAATTAATCCTCATAAAAACCTAAGAAGTAAATATAAGGAAACAGTTCAGAGAACTTGCCTAAAGTCACAAAGCAGAAATCTGCACTTGTCTCAGCTCCAAAATCTGACTCCAATACTTTACACCTTAATCTTTAAACTTCTAACTACAACTGCTCCCTGATGTACAGCATGCACGCATAAATATTTGCTGAATAGCATAAAGTGCACATTAAAATTATTAAATGATATATAAAGACAAATAAGGATAAAAGTATTATAGAAGAAAGCAATATGGAGGATAATAAAACTTAAGGTGATCCTTGAATCTAAGAGAATAGCATGAGTAGGGCTTTGAAGTAGGACTTAGCACTGGGGAAAACTGGAGGATTCATAGTGCCCTAAGAAAACATCTTATATGGAATAGTTTCCACCTTATTAAATGTTTTCTGTACCCAAGTTATTTAAATCAATATGTTCAAATCAGATAGCAAGAGTAGCTAACCACCAAATATATGTATATAATTTCTTAAAGATATGTAAATTAAAAAAACAAACAAACACAAAAACAAAAACAAAACAAAAAACAACCTCTTTCCCTAGCAAAGAACCACCAGCAAGCTCCAGGTGGTTTTCAAAGAATCACAGCAAATAAAGGATCAATAAGAAGCATTAAGTAGAGGCATCCCACAGATAGATTCCAAAATTCCAGTGGTTTATAAGATTTAGCCACAGTTTCCACAGTAATTCTAAGAGTAAAAAGGTCACAGTTCAACCAATGACCTTTAATAATAAACAAGCAAGCCGGCATATAGTTCAACTACTATTTAAATTGCTACCCTTCAAAATGAAGAACTCACTAAAATAATAGCTTATCTTCAATTATTCGAACTGAGACTATAGAATGAATTACCACTAAGTGTCTGCAAAGGAGGAGTCTGGATGCCAACAGCCTCTTCATAATCATGACTGTTAGAAATAAAAGAATGCTCAAGCAGGAAAAGTGACCCAATAGTGAGACTTGTTATTTATTTCACAAACAGCATTTTTGATGTTCTTGAAAATCTCCAATTTGGATATTATTTGTCTTTTCCTCTCAGCCATTCATCATCTTGATCTGAAGAACAATCACTGACAAGGTAGTTTAAAATTTTGACATTCTAACTACCAAACCTGTCAAAATTCCATGAGGGAAAAGTGACCTTAACAACAATACTTCATGAATGATTGACTCTTACCCCTAAATAAGTCACTCTTTAAGAAATCTGGTACCAAGCTCTTCATCACCTGATAAATCAGCTTGTTTCTCTATTTTAAAAAGAGAAGGTAAATATACACCTACCTACCTACTCATACACCCCTGATACTTTATTTCCCAGTTCACATTCAGCTGCAGTTTAGGACAAATGTGTAACAACAGAATCCAAACACTTTGAGTAATAACTAGACTGTAGTTATTTATTTAGTCCTTGGACACTACTCTAGGTACCTCACACGCATTAATTATAGAGGTTATTCCTCCCAATAACTCTATGTGGTATCATTATTTTACGCTATTTTTGTAATTATCACTATTTTACATGTTAGGAAAATTATTCAAAACCAGTTGGTAAGTGGTTACGCTGATAAATAACTATATTGAGAATTGAAGCCCAATGTGTTTGATTCCAAAATGGACATTCTTTGATCCGACTACAAAGCACTTCCTCCTGACGGAAAAAAAAAAAAAAAAAAAAAAAAAAAAGACAGAAACATAAACCATCCAGTTTTTCCTGGGTGTTACATATAGCTCAGTATGACAGTGACTAAATAAAAAAATACTGGAGTCAGGCTGCCTGAATTCAAAATCAGCTCTACTACTTCGGAGATGTGTGAATTCAATCATCTGTAAATTGAAAAAAACATTCCCATACCTATTAGTGAGGATTAAACACATGCGCATGAGTAAAAGGCTTGAAACACTGTCACTGTACGAAGGGGAAACGCACCAATTCTGGTGGAGGGGAAAACGGTATATGACAAATATTTCCAAGGAAAATCTTTTTTTCTGGCTAAATAACTAGTGAATCTCAGGACCGCTCCCCGACAAGAGAAGCCCGGAGGGAGGGGCGTAAGGCGGCAGCGGCGGAGTGGCCCAGCCGTCCTCACTCCCGGGAGGAGGCGGGACGAAGCCTCCTCCGAGGATTCCGAGTGAGGCAGAAGCCTTCGAGGGGCGGGTGAGAAACAGAGCCCTTCGGTGGAGAGCGAGAAGTGATGAAGGGTACACCCAAGATAATGAAGGCCAAACGCCACCCGCCACCCACCCGGGATGAAGGGGACGAGTTCGGAACCGGAGGACGGTAGCCCACCCGGCGTCCCCAGGGCCCACCCCCGCGTTGGAAGGCGCCCACCGGCGTCACGAGGGGCCCATCCCCAACGTCTCAAAGGGCCCACCCAGGCTTTTGGGAGGTGCCGACCCGGTGTCTCGAGGGGCCATCCCCGGCACTCGAGGTACCATCTCAGGCGTCCCGAAGGGCCCACGCCGGCGTCGAGAGACGCCCACCGCGATGTCAGGAAAGGCTCGCCTCAGCGTCTGAAGGGCCCTACCCCCACGTCAGAGGCTCCCCTGCGGGTGAGGAGCGGACCGCGGCCCCCGCGAGGGAGAGAGAGAGAGAGGCGGGTAGAGGGCGGGCTGAAGGTGTGCGGAGGCGACAGGTACTCACCCACCGGCCGACGCAGCTCCGCCGAGCCCCTCCTCCAGGGTGCTGAGGGTCGCGAGCGTTTGCGGCACCTCAGGAGGTGGGGGTGAGCGGACGCGCGCGCAAAGCTGGCCGCCGCCGCGAGGAGCCGCGCTCTCCGGGCGTGCGCAGGCGCGGGCGTCAGGGGACGGAACCAACGCGCACCGCGGGGGAAAGCCACCGCCAGGGCGTACCAACTGCGCGAGGAGGGGGGGTGCTTTACGATCACCAGCAGCAGCCGTGGTCCTCTCCCGATGCTCTCGCAGCGTGCTCGTTCGCTGTATCATTTGCTACCACTTTGAGAGAAACTAATGAGTAGCACAGGGCCACCAAAACACTACAGTAAACCCTTAAAGTCTCTACCACATCAAGCCTCCCCTCGCACTTTGTTATCATGTATCTACAGTTAATACTGAAATTATCTGTTCGTTTGACCACTTGAAAATTATCTTGGTAAATGTTAAAGTCTGATCATTTCAGAGGAAGGAGGGAATCGAGGAAATGGAGACTCTTAGAGATGTCAGGTGGAAAAATAAAATCAGAACAGCCACTTTGGTGCTATTTAAAATGTGCATTTTATGACCCAGCAATTTCATGTCTACAAAAATACAGAAAGAAACTGCTGCAGGTGTGCACAAGTAGACATGTTCATGTTCAATCCTTCCTTGCGAAAAATATAAATACTGGAATCTCCAATAAGACATGAATAAATAAAATATGTTCCTGTGATAAAATATTACAACAAATAAAACTAATGAATGAGTCCTATAAGTAGCAACATTTGATAGCTCGAGTTACTGAAATAACATGCCAACGAATGTGAAATGACAGATGTAAATTTGAAAATACATAGAATGACGGTATATACTGATTATGGAAAATGTATGTGTGTATAGAAAATGATCTAGATGGATAGATGAACACATTCTGTGATAATGATATGAGGGCAGGAGAAGGAGGGGTAGAACCCAAGATGGATGGGTAGAGGGGATAAATAGGACTTCAGATCTGTCATGATTTCTTTAAAAGAAAAAAAAAAAAAACTAAAAATAACAATGATAAAAGTGGGGTAGTGGAACTATACATTATTTTTCAGTACTTTTTTGTAACATTTAATTCTAGAATGCCCTTTCTCTGTCCCCCTACGTCACCTACCTCCAACTGATCCTCCAAATTCCAACTCAACCACTTCATCTGCCTTCTCTAACCCCGGTTCATTTCTCCTGCTTGCTTTCCTCAGCTTCTGGGACATTTGATCACCCCTGGTATAGTGCAATTATTTGCTACATGCATCAATTTCTTGTAAGATTGTGAGCTTTCTGAAGACGTGATCCACATAACCTTAGCAAGTAGCAAAGAGCCTGGCCAAAAGCAAACACTCAATACATGTTGATTGAACTGAACTATGAAGGAGAGAGATCAGAAAAGGTTTCAATGCAGGGCCAGAAAGGTCCTTTTGGAACATCTTACTTCAGAGAATGGTGATACAATTGTTACTGGCAGCCATATAGCAACCCTGAGGAGAGCCAACTTATGTTAGGTAGCCTCTAAGGGGGCTCCCAATCACCCTGCCTCCTGGCAATCACACTCTTGTGTAATCCCCTCCCCACCTTGAGGGTGCTACACTTAATGACTCACTTTTTAAAAACATAATAAGGCAGAGTGATGGATGTCATTTCCAAAACTAGGTTATAAAAAGGCTGTGGCTCCTTCCTTGGTACTCTCACCCTCTGGATTTGCTCATTTTGGGGAAATCAAAATGCCATGTCATAAGGCAATCATGAGGAGAGACCCACATATAGGAAAGTATTCCCCTGCCCCCACTCACCCAGGGTAACAGCTTAACCACAACCTCATAAGATACCTTAAGTCAAAGGCACCTCCAGGCTAAGCCATGCCCAAATTCCTGACCCATAAAAACTGTTTAAGTTTTAAGCCACTAAATTTGAGATAATTTGTTACATAACAGAGAACTAATACACAGCTTAGAAAAGAAAAAAAAATAGGGTGAGGGCCCTTGATCATATACCTGGAGGCCGTTCCACTTCGGGCTTTCTGTGATGTGAGATAATAAATGTCCTTAATATTTACATCACTATGAGTTATGTTTTCTGTTACTTACAGTAGATGACATCCTAATTGATATAAATCTGAATGTCCATCAGTAAGGGAATGATATATTACATAGTATAATATATTCATATAATAGAATAACAGCAAACAATTAAAAGAAGTGAACTATAGATCTATGTATCATCATAAATAGATCTAAAAAATTATAACTTTAAAAAGCAAGTTGCAGGATGTACATAGTATAGAAGAATGAATGATATGCTCAGCCTGATTCCATTTATGTGAACACACACTCTTACAGAATATCATGTTTTTAAGGTAACAGATATATGTAAAATATTTTCATAGGCCTGGGAGGATACATGGATACATAATAAGCAAAACATATAGGATACTTCTGAAAAGGCAGCTAGAGGTCCAAAATTGGGATAAGACAAAGGGAACCTTAATATAGCCATAATGTTTTGATTTTATTTTTAGAACTACTACTGTGTAATTAAAGATGAATAAACTATATATTTTTAAAGCAATCACCTTTTAATGATTGCTGCATCCAAGTTACCTAATGCTTCACTGCTGATCTCTTTATAAAGTTTCTCTGGCCATTTCTGAATAGAACTTCTTGTCACTTTGAAAGTGGGTCATTTATTAATATTGGAAAAATGACCTATTTACAATTCCTCACATTCCATGTGGGGGCACTACAATTAGTATAACAATCCGGGCCCCTCTCCACCTTACTCATGCCTCTCAGAGTAGGGCTTCGTCTGGTAGGATTCAGGGAAGAAAATACACATGCTTCTCCCAGCACTTTCTTCTTTACTCTCTGCCTGATATGCCCACCTGCATGAAGCACACATTCGCTGCTCTGTGCTAGAAGTTTTTCAGTACATCACACCACCCCTAACCTCTCCCCTAACCTCTCCCATCTCCACCAAGAAAAGCCAAGACTGTTTAGATGTGCCTATAAAGAGGCAAGTCCATACAATTCAGGGTTGAAGTATAAGCAAGCTCACTTGGCTAACACTAATCTCTCAATTGGTTCTAATCCCAGGCAAGGAAGAGGAGTGTTATTTATTCACCTCCTCAAACTACAATAATTAAGAAGCTGGCATTTCTTCACTTTTTAAAAAAATGTAAGGCTATATATGTCTACATGTAAAACTGTAATAAGAGAACAGTACAACAGCATATGTGCACAGCATCCAAGAAAATACTAGATGAGTTTCAGGTATATGTGCACAGTACTTTTGTTAGTCATGCTGTAATCTTTTTTTTTTTTTTTTTCCTAGTCTTAGCATTTATTGTAGGTTTTAGGTACCTTTTTAATCTATATTTATAAGGAATACACACCATTAGGTAGTGTTCTTGATTCCATTTTGAAACAAAAATTTCCCTTCTCTTTTTAAAGCTTCCAAATCAGTTTAATTGAAGAATAGCTTGAGATTGCAGGCAAACTTCTTTAAAATTGTTATAATTAATAAATACTCATCTCTGTAAATCAAGATTTTTTTTAGATATTGTGAATCAAAAGAGATGCTCTCAATAAATTATTCATTAGCAATTTAAAATAGTGAAATAATCTAAACGTCCATTCATTCACAGAAGAATGGGACATCCAAATAATGGAGTATTACTCAGAAGTAATATGCAACAGCAAAACAAACAAAAATGTGTATACACACACACACACACACACACACACACAAGACAACTTAGAAACTATGAGCTGGTTATTTATTAAGAGTGGTTATCTATTGGGAGTGAGACTCAAAATGGAAAGATATGATGGGAGTAGCCACTGGAATGGAATAGAAATGTGGGGAGGGGAGATATTCTTTTGGACACTAAAAAATAAAACCACAAGGATGGGGGAAAACTCTAAATGGCATGCAAACAGAAACAAACCAAACTGTACTGCAGATTAATAACATAACCACACTTAAAAGGGTAGAAAAAACCAAATGCATACATATACACACATTTCAACACACACGTATGTATGTGTGTATGTAAGTACCCTAGAGCTATGTACTGAAAGAGCTTAGAAGAAATGACACACCAATAGCAATGGGAACACCTACTCCCCGTCCCCCCTCCCAGATCTTGGTGCTTAAAAAACAATCTCTACTACACGGAACTAGAGCTCCTCAGAAAAATGGTCTACTCCAGAGAAAGTACAGATGAGGCTAAATCTTCTGACTGCAAGAAAGTAAAGAAGTGATCAAAGAAGGATGAGGACATTGTCAAACATATATAGCCTTTTTCCCATTTAGAAAAAAAAATGCAACTTGAATGCTATGTTTTCTAGGATTTGACATTTTCAGCAATCTACTAAAAACAGTGCTATAAATAGAATGATTTCATTTGTTTCCAAAGCTTATCGATATACTATAGCAATGCAAAAATAATAATAAAAGTGCGACATTTCATAGCAAACTTTGGGGGTAAGGTTAGAACTGTGATCTGTGAGTCACCTCGGTAAATGCTGCAGCCGCAAGCACTACCAGCAAGTAGTCTCAGGGCAAACAGGAAAAGGGATAGGAGCCAAATTGAAGGGGTTTCTAGTGTCAAATATGGGACAATATGAACATCAAAATAATAACGATAGCCATGGATTATAACTCATTGACAAAATAATTCTTGACTCTATAAGGATAAATAAATAAAGGAGAAGGGATAACTCTTCCATTAGGTAGAATGTCCATGAATAAATGTGAAAGGAATAATGAAATTAGAAAAATACCATTGGGCAACCACCAGAGTAATCATTAAGGCAAGTGTCATCAATGAATGCTAAAACTAGTGACAGCGAAGTTGATGACTAACAACTTTATATACTCTCAAAGAATTTCCTCACAAGATACTTATTAATGAAAAGGAAAAATGATAACTTTACAGTAAAGAAAACTGGCACCACCTTAAGTAATCCAGCATGTTACCACTAATAATGAGACACATCAACATCATGCACAACCTGTTATGATGCCTGTGGTATTGCTGCCAAAACTGTATAAACTTGAATCTAATCATGGAGAAACAGAGATAAGCCCAAGCTGAGGGATATTCTACAAAATAACTGGTCTGTATTCTTTAAATGTATCAGTGGCATAAAAGACAAAAGCTGAGGAATTCTTCCAGACTAAAGGAAACTAAAAAGATATGACAATGGAATGGAACATATGATCTAGAATTTTATTTTGTTATAAAGGAAATTATTGAGACAGTTAGTGATATTTGAATAAGATCTATAGATTAAATAATACTACTGTGTCAAGATAATCTTTTACTTTGATAATTATACTGTAATTATGTATGAAAATGTCCTTGTTTTTAAGATATACACACTGAAGTATTTAAAGAGGCAAAGTGACAATGCTTCTGCAATTTGATCTCCAGTTGTTCAAAAAAATATCTATAAAGCAAATGTAGAGAGAATAATAGAACTAAAGCAGTAAACTGTTAACATCTGGGAAATCTGAATGAGAGGTATATAGGAATTCTTTGTACTAGTCTGTCAAGTTTTCTGTAAGACTGAAATTGTACCAAAATAAAAAGTTAAAAGGATATGAGTAAACTATATGATGATTCCAATACAAAGACTTCAATTGCCACTTTTAATGTCCAATTTCAAAATATTGTCTTTATCTGGACTGCCTCATTGTCCTAATTAACTGATTTTATAAATAACAAAATTTTGAACTTATAACTATATATTAATAAATGAGCACTTTTATCTCTTTCCAAAATTAGGAATCTGTATAGGATCATGTTTGAAAGAAAGAGTTCTACTCTCAAGCAAAGTAAATACTGATCTAGTTCAACTTTTCCAATTCACAGTTTGAGAAATTGAATCACAGGGAAGAAAGGTGACTAGTGACTTGCCCAAAGTTACACAATTATAAACGAAGTTGAGACTCAAACACAAGGAGTTAACCCACAAAAAATGTTAACAATAAATAAGCACTAGAAAAAATGTGCAGCATCACCAATAATTAAATACAAAATAAAAGTCCCACAGTACATTTATTAAATTAGCAAAAACAAATAGGACATACAAAACTCAATGCTAACAGGATTCTAAGAAAATAAGTATATTTCCACATTAGGAATGCACTCGAAACAACTATAATCTTTCCAGAGAGAAATTTGGCAATAGCTGTCAGGAATCATAAAATATATCATACTCTCAATCTGAGTAATACCACAGTGGGGAATATATCTCAAGGAAATGATTCAAAAGAGAAAAGAACAGATTTGAACAAAGATGACTATAGCCAAAGAGTATGTTATAGCTAAAAACTAGAAAGTCCAAATGCTCACCCTTGAGAAAAAGGCTAACTTGAAACAGGCCACGGTAGAGCAATACAATAACAAGTTATTACACTATCACAGGGAATTTCAGCTAGAGGACCTTACAGAAATGTGGCAAGAACCCTATTGAGTAAGGATAAGCTAAAGATAATAGAATCCCAAGAGATCCTTATACAACACAACAGCTAATAGACAATTTGTACATAGGTGCCAAAGAAAGAATGAATGTGTAATTAGTAGATGATTTGGACTTGGAATCTTCTTTTAGAATATGACTTTCATTATTTAATGAAATCCATGTACAGGAGAAAATGGAGGGTGACCACAGCCAGAAGCCAATGACTACAACCCCTCAATCCTGACACAACAATGTGACAGTTTGTCTTGCTTTTTAAAAACAACTTCATTGAAATGTACCATAAAATGCATCTATTCAGTGGATCGATTTAGAGCACAACAGAGTGAAGAGTTTCACTGACCTGCAACACGCCCCTAATAAAAGCGGTGAAAATTATTTAAAAACAACCATTTCAAGCCACTAGGGCAAACAGTACATGAAGAGATATAAACTGAAAAAAAAATCTACAAAAATTCAGTAAGAAAAGTGGAATTCAGTAAGAAAAGAGAATCTGGCATTTGAGCCAAGATCGTTCCCTCTCTTTTCCCTCTCTTTTCCCTCTTAGCTCAGTGAGACAGAGATCACTCCCTCTCCAGATTGCTGCAAGCCAAGAACACAGGGTTCCCTTCTCAGCTCCCAGTCCAAAGGCTTTCTTCCAAAAGGAGCACAACATCAGCATTTCTCATTCTGTCCCCAGCTACCTGTTGCTGAGGCTAAGTCCCAGATCAAGATGGTGGAAAAATTGGGGCTCTCTTCTTCCTCCTAACCCTGCTAATGGAGTGGAGGCTCTAACTTGGATGCAGCACGCTGAGAATACTAGGCCCCAATTACCCATGCCCCAGCTTGAGAGAGACAGTAATCCCATAATGGGATAAGCAAGTCAAGAGGTCCTCAGGCTGCCATTCTCCCACAACACCAGGTCCTCATACCCTAGAGAGGAAATGTCATTCCGAAAATCTTGCCATTGTTCCCATCTTGAGCTGCTCCAGAGTTAGGCTTAGAGATTTTGCAAGAGGTGGGAGGGTGGCAGGTGAAGCAGGCACGGGTTGGAGGAGGGGACACAGCTCCTAATCTCTTCCCAAAGTCAAGCTGAAGGGTGCTCACAAGAATAGCAGTGGCTGTTTTGAGAAGAATCCAGATATAGGATAAACTGTAAGCTAGCTAGTGCGCAGGAAAAAGCCAGAAAGTAAGACAGCTGGGAGGAGCCCAGCTCTCTGGAGTCAGAACAAATATCAAACACTGGCCTATTCTTTCAAAGGAGGCAGAATATCACTGAATTATTTTGTAGAGCAATTTATGCCCCAGGGCATTGTTGAAAATAATAGAGCAATCAGGTGGCAATTAGAGGAGTTTAACAGCTGGGTACCATAAGGAAAAGAGAAGAGAATCACTGTCATGTCAGGGTGACTAGAATATCCAAAGCTGCACTTCCCTGAGGAGCAACATTAGAGGCTTAACACTGATAGGGGTCAGGGAGTGGAAAGTAAACTTCACTAAAATAATCCAACCTATCACTAAACAAACAAACAAATAATAAGTCCTAGAGAGCTGGGGAGACCAGCACTCAGAATTGCTGTATTAGTCAGGGTTCTCCAGAGAAATTGAACCAATATGATATAGATAGGTTGATAGGTAAACAAATTGATTGTTACAGTTAGATAGACAGACAGACAGACTTATTGTAATGAATTGGTTCACACAAGATTTGAAGGGTGAGTCAGCAAGCTAGAGACTCAGGAGAGCTGATCTTTTTACTTCCACTTCAAGCCCAAAGGCATGAGGGCTAATAGTGTGATTCTCATCCAAAGGCCAATAGGCTTGAGATCCAGAAAGAGCCAATGTTTTGGTTTGGGTATGAAGGCAGGAAAAAAGCCAAGGTCCCAGTTCAAATGCAGTCAGATAGGAAGCCATCTCTCTTGCTCAGGAAAGCTCAGCATTTTTGTCCGACTCGGGCCTTCAATCGATTAAGGTCAAAGAATATTAGGGAGAGTGATCTGCTTTATTCAGTCTACCAATATAAATGTTAATCATAAATAAAAAACATCCTCACACAAACACCCAGAATAATGTTTGACCAAATATATGGACATCCAATGGCCCAGTCAAGTTGACACATAAAATTAACTATAATAGTTGCTATTATAAATTATCTAAAATAGCCATTTTCCAACAAAAAATTTGCAAGACATGCGAAGAAACAGGAAAGTATAATCCATACAATGGTAAAAAGTAGGCACAAATAGAAATTTTGAAAGCAATCAGATGTCAGATATATCCAAAAAAGACTTTAGTCATTATATACATATTCATAGAACAACAAAAAACAATAATTAAAGTGTAAAGGAGGGTATGATGATATTCCCATCAAATAGAGAATATTACTAAAGAAATAAAAATTATTTTAAAAGAACCAACAGGAAAATCTGGAGTTGAAAAATATACTATCTAAAATCTGAAAAATTCACTAGAGGGGCATAACAGTTATAAACTGTGAGAAGACTAAATGAACTTAAACATAAATCAACAGAAATTATGCAAACTGAAAAACAGAGGAAAAAAAATAATGAAAAATAAACAGAATATCAAAGAAATGTGAGATACCATTAAGTACACCAACAAACATAGAGTAGCAAAAGGGGAGAAGAGTGTGAGAAAGGAAAGGAAGATATTAATGGCTGAAAACTTCCCAAATTTATTGAAAAATAATAACCTATACATCTAGGAAACACAGCAAACTCCAAGTAGAATAAACTCAAAAATGTCCACAGACATTTCATAGTAAAAACACTGAAAGTCAAAGACAAGGAGGAAATTCTCAAAGCAGCAAGAGAAAATGATACTTTAACAAAGGAACCCCAATAAGATTCACAGCAGAAACAATGGAGGCCAGAAGGCACTAAGATATTCATAGTGCACAAAATCCAAATTATCCAGCAAAACTATCTTTCAGAAAAGAAAGGAAATAGACTTTCCGAGATTTAAAAAAAAAAAAAAACTGAACTGTTGCTAGCGGACTCACCTTATAGGAAATATTAAAGGAAGTTGCTCAGATTGAAAGCAAGCGACTCCTGATGGTAATGTGAAACTACATGAAAAAAGAAAAAATTGGTAAAGGCAATTATGTAATTATTTGACAGTATAAACATATTTTTCTCCTTTCTTTTCTTAAATGATATAAAAACGCTGCATAATATAATATGTACATATTGGTTTTTTTTCTTTACACCTACAGCACCTGGTCTTCCTAGGTGGTCTCTCATCCAAGTATTAACCAGGCCCGACCCTGCTTAGCTTCCAAGATCAGACAGGATGGGGCTTGTTCAGAGTGACATGGCCGTAGACATATGTATTATTGGTACTATAACATATAGAAATGTAATATTTGTTATAGATTTGCTAATAACAGCACAAAAGGAATAGGTGAAAGCAAAGCTCTGTTGGGCTAAGGAAATGACTAGAGATGGTAATGATTATAACAACGTGTTTTTGGATTTACAACATTGGTAGATGTAACATGTGTAACAATAATATCACAAAAAAAAAAGAGAAAAAGGAAAAGAGCCATATAGGAATAACATTTCTATATCACTGGAATAAGCTAGTATCAGAAGCTGAAGCTGATTCTGATGAGTTAAGATGTATATGATAAACCCTAGAGCAACCAATGGAGAAATCAATATAGAAATTAAAATGCTATTACAGAAAATCTTCACATAATAAGCAAAACAAAAATCATTAAAGGAGGAATAGAGGAACAAAAAACACATGACACACAGAACAAAAAGTAAAATGGCAGATATATCAGTAATAATACATGAATGGGCTAAATAATACAATCAAAAGTAAAAGATTGTCAGATTGGATAAAAAACATGATCTAATTGTATGCTAACTCTAGGAAACGTACCTTATATTCAAATACATAAATAAACTAGAAGTAAAGGATGTTAAAAGATATGTGATGCAAAGGGTGACCATAAGAAAACTGGAATGGCAATAATGGTATACAAAATAGACTCTAAAGACAAAGAGGGGTATTTTACAGTAAAAAAAAAAGTCAATATAATAGTTACAAACATGTATGCATCTAATAACAGACCACCAAAATACATGAAGCAAAAACAGAGAAATAGACAACTAAGTAATAAAATTTAGAGACTCCAATACCCCACTTTCAATAATGGATAAAACAACTACACAGATGATCGAGGAAAAGAAGACTTCAACAACACTGCAAGGCAACTAGACCTAACAGACAACTATAAACACTCCACCCAACAACAGGATATACATTCTTCTCAAGGGAACATGGAACATTCTCCAGGGTAGATCTTATGCTAGGCCATACAAAAAAAAAAAAAAAAAAACTTAAAAGGACAGAAATAATTCAAAGTATGTTCTCCACCAAAATGGAAAGAAATTTGAACTCCATAGAGAAAAAAAATGGGGGAACTACAAACACATAGAAATTAAACAATGCACTCCCAAACAATCAATGAGTCCAAAAGGCAACTGAAAGGGAAATCAGAAAATACTTTGAGATGAATGAAAATCAAGATGCAACATACAGAAACCTATGAAATGCAGCTAAAGCAGTACTAAGATAAAAACAGAGATGACTTATATTACTAGAATGAGAAATGAAAGAGGGGACTTTATTATTGACTTTATAGAAATAAAAAGGACTATGAAAGAATACTATGATCAATTGTAGGCCAAAATTGATAAATTAGATTAAATGGGCAAATTCCTAGAAAGATACAAACTACAAAAACTGGCTCAAGAAGAAATAGACTATCTGAGTAATCTATAGTAAGTGAAGAGATTGAAGCAGTAATCCAAAAAATGTCCACATAGGAAAAGTCCAGGCCAAGATGTCTTCATCACAGAATTCTACAAAACATTTAAAGAATAAATAATAACAATTTCTCAAAATTCTCCCAAAATAGAAGAGGAGGGAATACCTTAACTCATTTTATGAGGCTAGTATTACCCTTATGTCAAAAAGACATCATAATAAAACTACAAACCAATATCTCTTATGAATATGGTTGTAACAATCTTCAACAAGATACTAGCAAACCAAATCCAGCACCTTATAAAAAAATTTATACACCACAACCCACTGAGATTTATTCCATTAATGTAAATTTGGTTAAATAATCTGGAAACCAATAAATATAATACACCATATCAGTAAAACTTGAAAAACCACATGACAATCTCAATAGACATAGAAAAAGCATTTGACAATAACCAACACTTTTTCATGATTAAAAACTCAACAAATTTGGAATATAAAGAAATTAACATAATAAAGGGCATTTAAGAAAAACCCACAGCTAACATCATACTTAACAGTAAAAAACTGAATGTTTTCCCACAAAGATCTGGAACAAGACAATAATGTCCAATCCTGCTACGTCTATGCAACATTATATTGGAGGTTCTAGCCAGGGCAATTAGGCAAGGAAAAAAAAAGAACAAAAGGCATCCATGTTGGAAAGGAAGAATAAAACTATCTCTGTTTTCAGATGAAATGATCTTGTGTACAGAAATTCCTAAGACATCCTTTAAAAAAACTATCAGAACTAACAAATGAGTTCAGCAAGTTTGCAGGATACAAGATCAATATACAAAAACAAATTGTATTTCAATACACTTGCAATGAAAAATCTGAAAATTAAATTAAGAAAAAAGTACCATTTATAATACATCATAAGGAATAAAATACTTAGGCATAACTTTAAAAAAAGACAGAAAACTTATACTCTAAAAACTATAAAACGTTGTTGTAAGAAATTAAAGATCTAAATAATTGGGAAAATACCCCATGTTCACGATCAGAGGACTTAAGATTGTTAATATGGGCAATACTCTCAAAATTCAACACTATCCCTATCAGACTCACAGTGGACTTCTTTGTAGCAATTGACAAGCTAATGTTGATATTCATATAGAATTACAAGAGAACCAGAGCCAGAACAATACTGAAAGAAAAGGATAAAGAAAGAAGATTCACACTTGCCTATTTCACAACAAAGCAATGATACAAAGCAATGATAATCAAGACAGTGTGGTACTAGGAAAAGGACATTTGGATCAACTGAATAGAACTGAGAGTCCAGAAATAAAACCATACATCTATAATCAATTGATTTCAACCCAACAACCTTGAGACCAAAATTGGATATTTCTAAAACCATGCAATGGAGAAAAATAATCTTTTCAACCAGAAAAAAAAAAAAGATAATAACATAAAAGCAAATGAAGTTAGACACTTATACAATATATAAAAATTAACTCAAAAACAATCAAAGACCTAAACTTAAAAGCTAAAATTATAAAACTCTTAGAGGAAAACATGGGTGACGATCTTCATAACCTTAGATTTGGTAATGATATCTTGAATATAACATCAAAAGCACAGGTAACAAAAAAACATTTTGACTTCATCAAAATTAAAAACTTCTGTATGTTAAAGGACACTATCAAGAGAGTGAAAAGACAACCCACAAAATGGGTTAAAAATTTTGCAAACCACATATCTGATAAGGAATTAATGTCTGAGAATATATTTTTTTAACTCATTCCTCTCACCAACAACAAAGCACACAAACAACCCAATTCAAAAATAGACAAAGGTCGTGAATAAACATTTCTCAAAGGTTATACACAAATGTCAATTAGCACATGAAAAGATGCTCAACATTATTTGTCAAATTAAAACCACAATGAGATACCACTTCGCATCTATTAGGACAGTTGTTATTTAAAAAATGGAAAATACCAAGTGTTGTCTAGGATGTGGAGAAATTGGAACTCCATTACATTCCTAGTGGGAATGTAAAATGGTGTAGCCACTGTGGAAAACTGTTTGGTAGTCTCTCAAAAAGATAAACATAGAATTACCATAAAATCTAGCAATTTCACTCCATGGTATATACCCAAAAGAACTGAAAACAGGGAATCAAAGAATCCAAAATACATAAAAAATTCACAATACAAAAAAAAAAAAGCAAATAATCTGATTTAAAAATGGGTATAATATCTAAATAGATGTTTTTCCAAAAACATATAAATGGCCAATAGGTACATGAAAAGGTGCTCACATCACTAATCATCAGGAAAATGCAAATCAAAACCACAATGAGATATCGCCTCGCACCTTGTTAGAATGGCTATTATCAAAAAGACAAGAGATAACAAGTGTTGGTGAGGATGTGGAGAAATTGGAACATGTGCACTGTTGATGGAAATGTAAAATGGTATTGCCACTATGGAAAACAGTGTGGAGCTCCTCAAAAAATTAAAAATAGAATTACCATATGACCAAGCAATTCCTCTTCTGAGTATATACCCAAAAGAATTTAAAACAGAGTCTCAAGGAGATATTTGTATACCCATATTCATAGCAGCATTATTCACAATAGCTAAAACATGGAAGTGACCCAAGTATCCATTAACAACAAAATAGATAAGCAAAATGTGGTATATACATACAACAGAATATTCAACCTTAAAAAGAAGGGAAATTCTGCAATCTGCTACAACATGGATAAACCTTAAGGACATTCTGCTAATGAAATAAGCTAGTCACAAAAAGAAAAATGCTATGATTCCATTTATATGAGGTACTTAAAGTAGTCAAATCTATAGAAATAGAAAATAGAATGGTGGTTGCCAGGGATTGCAGTGAGGTAGAAATGAGGAGTTAATATTTAATGGGTATAAAGTTTCAATTTTACAAGATGAAAAGAGTTCTAGAGATGATGGTGGTGATAGTTGCACACTATAAATGTACTCAATACCACTGAACTGGGCACTTAAATATGGTTAAGATAGTAAGTTTTATGCTATGTGTATTTTACCACAGTAAAAAAAATGGGGGAAAACACTCAAATTCATTATCTTCCCCTCAAAATTTATATATCTACTTATATACCTTGTCTCAGTTAATGGCATTACTATCCACCCATTCCCACAAGCTATAAGTTTCCTGGACCATCACCCTGGGCATATTCTATGGATCATGGAATCCTGACTTCAGAAAGACACTTGGTCCACCCCCTCTTTTGCCCCTGGCTTGGTTGAGGTCCCTCTCATATCAGACCTGGATTACTGCCATAGTTTATGCACTACTGGCAGAGTTATTTTTGTAAGAGACTAATCCAATCCTATCATTTTTCTGCATAAAAACGTTTAACAGCTCACTACTGCCCACAGAATAAGCACAGCTCTTGCAAAGAATGCTCAACCTAACTTTCCAGGTTCAGCTCCTATCACTCTGCATTATAGGCTCCAGATGCCATTTCCTACTGTCACACATCCTGACGCCTTTCCATGTTACACAGTTTTTTGATTGTCTAGAATTAATCTCCTCTCCTTCTCCATATAGAGAATTCTTAATTATCCTCCAAAGCTCAGAATGTCTCTTGCTCTTACAGAATTTTCCTGATTCTCCATTCTAAGACATTTACTTGCTTCTTCTATTAGTCAATAATAACTGAGGGCCAACTATGTACTCTAATACAAGGTACTAAGGATATAGTAAATGAAACAGATTCAGGCCCTATCAGTCTAGTAGGGAATAAAAAATCATATGCAAATAATTACAAGCTTGTTGAATGCTATGAAGACAAAATATGAGTAACTATGGAATATAACTAGAGAACTTTGACTGAAGCTATTAGGGAAGGCTTCCCTGAGGAAATATATTTAAGCTTTAAGCTGAAAGGTAAGTAGGAGCCTAGAGACAAAGACGAATGCCTACTCATCTTCATTTACCCAATGTTTATTCAGTGCCTATTATGAGCTGTTAAAGGTTTTTACACAATTGTTTTAGATGCTTGGGATACATCAAGAGACAGTCAAAATTCCTTACCTTCCTAGTGCTTATATTTCAGCAATTACATTCTAATTCCTTTTTTCATTTATTCAACAAATATTTATTGAGCTTACTCTGTTAGGCACTATGCCAAGTGCTAAGAATAAAATATGAATAAAATATCCTCGTCTAAGGTTATTTTCTAGTCGATTCTAAATTTACATAATTGCCAAAGCAATCTTGAAGAAGAAGAAAAAAGCTTTAGGAAATACGCCACTAAACCTCAAGATGTATTATAAAGCTACGGTAATTAAGACAGCATGGTTTGGGCACAAAGGTAGACAAGCAAAATATCTGCACAGAGTAAAGAATCCAGAAACAAACCCGCACATATATGGCCACCTAATATATGACAAAGTTGATAACTCAGTAGAGGAAATATGAATTTTTCAATAAATGATGTGGGATCAAATCGATGTCCACATGAGGAAAAAAGTGGATCTTCATCTTTTATCTCATACCATACCCAAAAATCAATTGCAAGTGGTTTTTAATCTGTGAAAGATAAAACAATAAATTTTAGAAGAAAATGTAAGAGAATATCTTCAAAACTCTGGAGTAGGCAAATATTTATTATGCAGGACACAAAAAGCACTAGCCATTAAAAAATAGAAAAATGTACTATATTAAAAGTAAGAACTTTGTTTATCAGATTACATACTTAGAAGAGGAAAAAGTCAAGCAGCAGATCGGGAGAGGATGTTTTGGTGTGTATGTTCTCCACAAAGAATTTGTATCCAGTGTCCTTTTGCTTGGAAGAAAGAAAAAGACAGATAATCAATAGAAAAATGGACAATAGAATTAGACATGCATTGCACAAAGGATACCAAATGGCAAATAAACCTGTGAAAAGGTAGTCAGATGCATTAATCATTAAGGAAATGCAAATCTAAACCATAGTTAATTATATTACATATCCACCATTAAGGCTAAAATGAAAAAGACAGACAACATCAAGTGATGGTGAGGATGTGGAATAACTGCTGATAGGAGTACAAACTAGCTGAACTACTTCAGGAAATTAGCAGTTTCTCTCAAAGTTGAACATATGCATACAATCTACTGATTCTACTCCTAGGTGAATATGAATCTAAAATAAATACAAAAGTTCATTAAAAGACACATACAAGAATATTCATAGCAGCGCTATGCATAATAGCCAAAAGCTAGAAACAACTCAAATATCCATCTATGATTCAATAGGTAACTTATTTACAGAATATTTCACAATAAAACACTATATAGTAATGAGAATGAATAAACTCATAACTACATGCAACAATATTATTCTCACAAATATTGGGAAAGAGAAAGCAGACACACACCGTATAATTCCATTTATATAAAATTCAAAAATAGGTAAAATTAATCTATGAAGTTAGACATCAGGATAGTCGTTACCTTAGGGTGGTGGGGGTAGTGATGGGAAGGTGGCACAAGAACAGCTACTTTGGTGCTGATAACGTCCCGTTTCTGATCCTGATCCTTGTTACACCAGAGTGTTCATGCTCTGAAAATTAATCAACCCATACACTTATGATTTGTATACTTTTTGTAGGTGTGTCATACTTCAATAAAAATTTAAAATGAGTAAAATAGGTATATGTTTTTCAAAACTTAAGATCTTTATAGATGTATATAGGGGTCTCCCAGGGTACAGTGCTAAGTAAAATAAACTAAATGCAAATCTACAGAGGCACAAAATAGATTAGTAATTATCTAGAGCTGGGAATGGAAATGGGGAGTGACAAAAAAGTGCACAAGATTTCTTTTGGGGATGATGGAGGTGTTCTAAAATTACATTGTGATGATAGTTGCACAACTGTGTAAATGTATTATTTATAATGAAAGTAAACACTTTGGGTAACTTTTATGGTATATAAATTATGCCACAAGAAAGCCTTTCAAAAAAGATCAAATGTATATAATATGCTACATTTTATTTGTAAGAAAAGGTAGGAGGGAGTCATAATTATTTGCTTTTATTTACAAAAAGAAATGTGAAAGGATAAATAAACAAATAAAAACGATTACTTTTAGAGGATAAAGAATAAAGGGGTTAGAAAGAGGCAGAAATAGATGAAATGTAGTTTTTACCTTTGAATCATGTACATATTTCAAGTCAAAAAAACCTAATTTTTTAAAATTCCTTAAATTGAAAATAAACTGAAACAAATGAGTATCAAATTGGTAACCACATAAAGAAGGATTTACTTCAAGGGCTTTAAAACATACTTTGACTGCACATCCTTTGTGGGACACAACCCAAGAACAAAATAACCTAAAAGGAAATTTTAAACTTTTCTTAGCAATTTTATTGTTTGTAGTAATTTCAGATTCAGTATTTTAGACTTTGTCTGTATATTGTAGGTTAAAGCAAAGAAATAATTGTTAATGATGTCATAAACCAAGATTTTCAATGAAAGAAAAATATACAATTAAAAATCAAGAAAATTAAATGAAAACACTCTAATCTTAAAACTAAATGGGAAACACCAACATGAACTAATTATCTTTAATTTGTACCTATAAATTCTATTCACCAAAATAGACTAAAAGCAATGTCTCCTCATTAACCAATGGTTTTCTATCATTCAGATTGTGGTGTCTAATATAATTGCCCACTAAAAATGAACAAACACAGGGCTCCTTAGAGAAATGGCTGAATCAATTGGTCTGGTGTATAGAAAGTACAGACAATCCTGGACCATAATATTTGTGCCAGAAAACAAGGAAGCTTTCAAAGATTGATATCGCAAGGACCAAAAGAAAAAAACTATTAAAATGATAGATTAATCAGTGGCCAGAGTTAAAAAACTTGAGGCTCAAAAAGAATAATAATTCCTTTCCTTCTCCCTCTTCCACTCCCTCCACTTCCTTCCCCCTCCCTTCCTGAACAATTCAGTTATAAAGCAAATCAAATGGGCATTTGCACCTAGGATAGGAAGATCTACAGTGGCCCAGTGCACAGTGTTGGAGCCTGAAGGAGTAGAGAACATCTCTGCAAAGCAGCAGCCTAGCAGAGCTTCAGAGCATGAGGATGATTGTCCACACAGTGGAGAAGTTAGAGCCTGATTGGCTGAGGAAGTTTCCCATGGAGGGGTATCCCATTTGGGGATGTGAGAGTCTGAGCAAGATATTGGTGCCCTAGCTCTGTCCACTGAGAGGGCAAGGAGCAGCAACATCTCAGTGACAATGAGCATACCTAGTGCCCAGAGTGTGGCTTCTAAAGACCATTCTCCACTAAAATAATCCAGGATTCACTGGAGAAATGGCTGATTCCAAGGCTGGGCCAGGTAAAGTATGAGATGAGCCTAGAGCATCTTGTTATACCAGAAAGCAAGGAAGTGTGCAAAGAATGATGAGGAACCTATCAAAGGACAAAGGAGCCAGTTCATTGGGACAATGTGAGCATCAAAACAATTATGGTAACTGACTATAAGCCACTGGATAAAACAGGAAACCAGAAGCCCATTTGTATATAAATTTATAAGTGGAAAGTTTGATGAAGTATAGGATATTTACATGGCTTCAAAGTAATTTCCCACAATATACTATTGATTACAAGCAATATATTTATTAATTATAAATTAGAAGGGTAATTTTGCAGTTGACAAGTCGAGCATTTAAATCAGGTAAAGGTGAAAGTGAACATCACTCGGCAAAAACACTCTTCCAAAATGAAACAGTAAAGTCTACAGCCATGCCACCCTGAACAAGCCAAATCTCGTCTGATCTCAGGAGCTAAGAAGGGTTGGGCCTGGTTAGTATTTGGATGGAAGACCACCTAGGAAGACCAGGTGCTATAGGTGTAAAAAATAAAAAATAAAAAAATAAAGGATTGTAAGCTGACAAGGTCCTTGCAATCTGTGAGGTCAACCAAGGGTTGCCTCGCATAAAAAAAGAAACAGTGAAAAACAAATGTTTGCAAAGATGTGAAGAAATTAGAACCCTCATGCGTTGCTGGTAGGAATGAAAAATGGTTAGCCACTGTGGAAAACAGTATGGCAGCTCCTTAAAATGTTAAACATAGAGTTTACGCATGATGCAGCAATTCCATTTCTAGATATACACCCAAAAGAACTGAAAGCAGGAACTCAAACAGATATTTAAACGGCAATGTTCATAGTACTGTTAACCACAATAGCTAAAAGGTAGAAGCAGCCCAAGAGTCCACGGATGGATGAATGGATGAATAAACAAAACAAAATGTGGTATATACATACAATGGAATATTATTCAGCTTTAGGAAGGAAATTCTGATACATGATACAATATGAAAACCTTGAAAACATTATGTTAAATGAAATAAGCCAAATATAGAACAAATATTGTATGATTCTATTTAAATGAAGTACCTAAAATAGTCAAATTCATAAAGACAGGAAGTAGAATAGTAGTTACCAAGGGCCAAAGGAAGAGAGAGAAAACAGTTATTGTTTAATGAGTACAGAGTTTCGGTTTGGGATGATGAAAAGTTCTGGAGATGGAAGGCAGGGATGGTTACACAACAATGTGAATGTACTAAATGCCACTGAACTGTATACTTAAAAATAGTTAAAATAGTAAATTTTATGACATGCATATTTTACCAAAATAAAAAAAAATTAATGAAAACAAAATAGGATATTTTCTGACAACCAAAAGCTGAGCAAATTCATCATGAACAGACCTGTACTCAAAAACTCTAAATGAAATTCTTTATTCTAAAGGCAGATGAGCCAGATGGTAACATGAAACTACAAAAAAGGATGAACACCTGAAAGGAGACTAAGTAGGTAAATGTAAATGAATACTAACAGTTTAAAATCACAATAATAATGTCTTGTGGGATTTAAAACATATATTAAAATAAAATATGTGACAATAATAGCACAGAAAGCAAAAAGTATTAAACTTTTTTAAGGTTCTAGCATTGTTCAGGAAGTGGGAAAATACTAATTTAGGGTAGACTGTGATGAGTTAAGAATGCATATAATAATAATCTTTAGAGTAACCACTAAAAGAATAATCAAATAACAATCAAACACCCAAATAATTAAATCATAAAAAAACAAATAAAAGATAAAAGTGAATAAAAATTATTCAATTCAGAACAGATGGAACGAACAGAAAACAAATAACAGAATGATAGAAATAAACACACTATATCAGTAATTAAGTTAAATGGAAATGGACTTAACACTAAATAAAAGGTAATCGAGATACAAAGGACACAAAAGAAAAGGATGGAAAAATATATACTATGAAAATAGAAACAAAAGAGAGATGGCATACCTAAATTATTATCAGGCAAAGTAGACTTTAATAAGGATTACTAGGAATAAGAGGGGCATTTCACACTAACAGAAGTGTCTAACTGAAAATATGACTTTCCTATTATATATTTAGAAATGAGATAAATGAAGTAAAAAAATAACAGAACCAAAAAGAGAAGTAAATCCAAATCCAAAATCATAATTGGAAATTTGAACACACACAGACACACACACACACACACACACACACACAACCAGTATTGGTAGAACTATACGAAAATCAGTAAGGCCATAAAAGATTTGAATATGCTATTAACCACACTGAAATAATTGCATACTTATACAAAACCACCCAACAATTGCAAAATACACATTCTTTTCAAATGCAAATGAACGTTCACCAAATAGACCATATGCTGTGCCATAAAACAAATCTCAAGAGATTTCAAAAGACTTGAAGTCTTACAGAATACATTCTTTGATCAGAATAAATTAGAAATGAACAATAAAAAATTTAGAAAAGCTCCACATATTTGGAAATTAATCAAATCACTTATGTAAAGTTCAAGATTAGGCAAAACTAATGATTTCTCTTGGGTGAAAAGATGCACAAGTGAGTATTCTAGGACTCCAGAAATGTTCTATATCTTAATATAGGTGGTGGTTATACAGTTGTATAATATATAAAATTCATTCAAGACTTGTATTTGTACACCTTACACCTGGAAAAAAAAAAAAAAAAGCAAAAAGAGAGATATTAAATTCCCTAGCACCTAACAAAATATCTAGTTCATGGCTTATGTTTCATGATTTAAAAAAGGAGAGAGAGAAAGAATGGAATGAAAAGGTCTGACATACATCTAATACTGTTTACACCCATTAGATTGGCAAAAAATAAAGTCTAGCAGTATCAAGTGCTGGAGAGAACGAAAATCAACGTGAACTCATATACTTTGCAAATGAGAATAAATGATACCACCAATCACTTCAGAAAACAATTTGGCATTAGCTTATAAAGTACAACATTCACATACCCTACCACCTGGCAATTCAGTTTCCAGGTGTATACCCTAGAGAAACTCCTGCCCAAGTGTACCAGGAGATAAGTATGTTAATAACAGCACTGTTTTTAATAGAAAAAACTGCAAACATCCCAAATGTCCATCAACAGTAGAACATATTCACAAATTATGGTATATTCATACAATAAAATATTATCCCACAGTGAAATGAATGAACTATAGTGACTTGCAACAACACAGATATTAGAAACTTAATACTGAGGGAAAATGGAAGTCACAGAAAAAATACAAACAGTAATGTTTATGAAGCTCAAATGCAAGCAAAATGAAACAATGTTATTTATGTATATACACAATTTTTAAAGCAAGGAAATTATAAGCATAAAATTCAGAAAAATAGGAAGGGATGGAGTGATAGGTAATGTTCTAGTTCAGAATGGATGATGAGTTCATGGGTGTTCATTAATTATTATTCTTAATAATTTCATATGTAATATTTTGTATATGTAAAATATATTTTATTTTTAAATAAGGAAAATGGCAGTATAAATAAGAATTTCATCTACAAGGTGTGTCAGGGTCCCCAAGGTCACCCCCAGGTTCAATGATTCACTGGAAGGATACACCGGACTCAGCCCACAGTTGCATGCACTGCTATGATCTATGACAGCCAAAGGATACAAAGCAAAATCAGCAAAGGAAACCAGGTGCAAGCTTTCAAGAATTCCCCTCCCAGAGGAGTCACATTCCTCCAGCAGGGAACTGTGACAACACTTACAAAGTGTTGTCTACCAGAAAAGCTTGCCTGACTCTAGGAATCCAGGGTTTGTGTCAGGGCCAGTCACATAAGCACTCTTCCTAACATGTACCAAAATTCTGGACTCTCAGAAGGAAAACAGGTTTTTAGCATAAACTACTATTTGCACAAACAGTTTTGGCTCAGTGAGCCAATATTATATGTTAGGGAATTTAGGAATCCTCCTGAAACCTAAATTCTCAGATGCCGGCCAAAGGCCAACCTTGAAAGCAGGCTTTTTAAAAGATAGCAGTCTGGTACCTGCTGTTAACTCTCTTCTGCAGAGTAGGTAATACTGTAGCCAAAATTTGGAGTGAAACTTGAAGAAGTATGTCAAATGGAAAAGAAAAGATGGTGAAAGGGCATTAAAGATACTGGGAACCACATGTGCAAAGGCAAAGAGCTATGAAAGGATGCCCCATGAGGGACAAGACCACAACGCTGAAGTCCATTCAGTATGGATGGAGCACAGATGCTTGGGAGAGTATCAGACGGCAGTGGAGAGGGAAGGAGTTAGACTATTAAGGGCCTCTTACACCACAGTAGGACATTGTAACTTTGTCCTAAAAGTAATGGGGAGCCACTCAAGAACTGTAGGTTAGGGAGTGTAGTATAGTGCCTGACTGCAATAAACTATTTAGGTCCTCCCCAAATTTGTATGTTGAAATCCTAATCCTCAATGTGATGGTATTAGGAGGTGGGGCCTTTGAGAAGTGATTAGGTTATGAGAGTGGTACCCTCATCAATGGGATTAGTGCCCTAATAAAAGAGACCCAAGAGAACTTCCTCAACCCCTTTTGCCATGTGAGGACAGAGAGAGAAGATGGCCATCTACCAATCAGGAAGAAAGCTCTCACAAGACACCCAATCTGCCAGCACCTTGGATTTCTTTGCCTCCAGAAATATGAGAAATATGTTGTGTGAGCCACTTAGTCTATTTTATTATAGCAGCCTGAATGGACTAAGGCACTGGCACATAATGCAGTAGGCCTTAAATAAAGCCTGCTGATTAGATGTGACTCAACTACTATGCCAGTTCAAGATCTATACCAATTTTTTGACAGTCCTTCAGTAGAGATGACAGAGATGCATTGATCATCTCAGGCCATTCTATATTTCCTTGAGTACATTAAGCTGGATTAAATCACTCTGATCTTAAACAAATGCACAGATTAATAGAAATTTGTTCTAGAAATTACGTAGAAAAGTGGATTTAGCTGATATGGTCTTCACCATGATGGAGACTGGAACCTAACATTAAGTTGCTAAATTTTCAGAAAAATATAGCTTTCAGAATAAGCTGGTAACAATTACCATTTACTGTGTGCCAGGCAACGTGTTATGTAGTTTATGGGGATCATTTTCGTTAATCTTCATAATCACCATTTAAGGTGGGTATCATTTTCTCATTTTAGAGATGAAGAAGCACCTTTATAAATGTTAAGAAATTCACATAAAATCACAGAGGTCATGAGTGCAGAACGAAGCAGCTAATGTCAAGATGAGTACCTCCCAGCTTCAAATGACGATCTATTAATTTTCAGAAATCACTGGGATTAATCCCAGCCTCAGAATCATCAGGGTACAAGACATCATGGCTATCCATTGCACCTCGTATAGTTGGCATTCACCCCTCCAGCCCCAAGGGTGGCCCAGCAGGGCCGGGAATTATAGTCCCTGGACCACCATTGAGGTGATGAGAAGCAGCAGCCTTATCTGTTTATTCTAATTTGCCATAATTAGGTATGCTTATTTTCCAACTACATTGTGACATGGAAAAAGTTGAGAAGCTCTACTTGAATCTAATCTTTCTCCTTCTCCTCCTCAGAATCCTCTGGAAATCCCAATCTGTGATCAGAAAACTCCCCTATACCCTCAATTTATCCTTGGAAAGTCACTGAAAACCTTGCATCCCCTGAAGACACTGCTTCCCCACAACCCTGAGGACAGTATAAAATAACCCAGCCCAGGAAGGACTGCAGCAAAGATGTGTCCTCCTAGAGTGTGGCTTTTTCCTTTCTCCTTCTGCCTCCTGACCAACCCCAGTACTTCTCCAGATATCTCTGCATGGTGTGGCATGCCCCCCTACTCTTGTAAATTGCAAGTAATAAAACTTTCAATGGCAATGAACTCCTGTGTCAGTCCAGTCACCTCCATAAATTAAATCTTGGGCACACTCAAAACACTTGTCACCTCTATTATAGCAGTCAACATATACTCTCTGATATTATGTATATAGTAGATAATTTCTTGTCCAGAGTTTAATTTTCCCAAGAGCAGGAACTAAGTTTTACTAAACTGTGTGTAGCATGTGTGCACACGTGCGCATGCACACTCACACACACACACACAGTCAGTATTTACCCAACTGAAATGTCTAATGAACTGTGACCAATTCCTGTCTCTTGGCAAAGCCATTTCCTTGAAATTGTTCTTTTCTCATAGCAGCAATACACAGAACATGGGAAATGGCTCTTGTTTTCCACAGAGAAGAAATAAAAAGCCAGCCCCATAAATACAAGGCATCGCCTGCACTGCCAGGTCCCAGCGAGAGTGAGGGCTGTTTGTTCAGGCACTCAAAACTATAGCTCAGGACTCTGCCTCAGTGACTACATTCATTGGAAAGTAAGCAGAAATTATTTTTAGCATGTAATTGGATTGAGAATAGGGGGAGAAATACCGTTTTCAAATACACATAACTTCTTAAGTACTCCACTCCCAGGATTTGCTCCATTGTCTTAAAAAATATCCTGCGAGTTCTGGAACTTTAACAAAAATGCCCTTTATCCTTTGTGATTTCTAGCTGAATAACTCATGCTATGTGAACATGGGTTAAATAGAAATCTTTAAGTTAAATAAGTAACATATACTCATTGGCTTTTAGGCTGGTCATCTGGTACTGGTAAAAGGACATGGATTTGCAGTCTGAGGACCAGTGTTCCAAGCATGGGCTCTGTGACTAAATAAATAGCTATGTGACCCTGATAAAACCTTTAACTTTCCCAGTTTTTTTCTTTGTAGTTAAATATGTAGAAATCTCTCATTGATAACTACTTTGAGGATTAAATGTTATAATGTATGTTAAAGGTGCTTCATAACCTATAAAGCACTGCACAAACATTAGCCATCTATTCCACTGCAAGTTCCAGAGACTGGCATGAGGCTTAACACAGCTTGTGCTCAGTATCTGTAGTATAAATGAGTAAACCCCACTAATAAAATGTGTGAGCTCTGGCAAGAAATATCTCTTATCTCTCTCTTTGGCCTCCTCTGATACCACTGTTCCCCTTGTTCACTGGACTCCAACCATACCGTCCTTTCTCCTGTTCCTCCAACACAGTAAATTCATTCCTGCTTCAGGGCCTTTGTGCTTGCTGTTCCCTCTGCCTTGAATGCTCTTCTTGAACTCTTCCGCCATCCCCTTCTCGTCAATCAGGTCTTAAATCAAATGTCATTTCTTCAGAGCCTTTCTCTGACTAATTTAATCTTCTTCCCACATCATTCACCCAAGATGATATTTTCTCCTTAGCATTTATTACTACCTGTCGACTTATTACACTCTCCTCCAGTAAAATAGAAAATACTCTACTAGAGCTTTCTGTCTAGTTCACCATTGTATACCAAAGCCCAAAACAACAGCTAGCTCATAGTAAACCCTAAACATTTGAATAAATGAGGTTAAAATAAGGTAATTATATCAAAAGTTTCATTCATTCAATAAATATTTTGTATGTACCTATAAGAGTCCAGGCTGTATTTCTAGGTGCTGGGGATTCTGCTGAGAACAGAATAAAAATCCTTGCTTTCCTTGAGGCTTGCCTGTTAGTGGGGAGACAAATAATAAACAAGATAAAAAGTAAATATAAATGATGTCTGATGACTAGTGTTAAAAAGGAAAAAAAATAAAGCAGGAGAGGACATGAAATGTGTGTAGGGGGGTAAAATTTAGATTAGGTAGCCAGAGAAGAAAAGGAGAGATTGAGCTATGAGGACATATAGGGGAAATGCATTCCAGCAGGCCAGGGTAACTAGGACAGAAATGAAGGGGTTGGAGGCTAACGCAATGGGAAATGAGGGAAGTTAAGTGAAGTCAGATTGTGTAGGGTCCTCTTATCTAAACAAAGGCCTTTGACTTTTTTGAAGAGTGAGATAGTACAGTTAGAGAATTTAAGCACCAGCACACGATATGGCTTGTTTCAAGAGGGCCGCTGGGGCTGCTACGCTGGGAATATCTGAAGGGCAAGGGAAGGAACCAGTGAAGCCTCTACTACAATAACCATGGCAACAGATGGTGGCTCTGAAAGACTGGAGGAGGGACAAGTATGCGGTTGAGAGAATTTCGGGTTTGACAGTTGGAGAGTTTAGAGGGAAGTCTGGGTTAGCAATTGGAACTCAAACGTTATCTATTATAATCATGGAGACGGAGCCCAGCTTTACCATTTACTAGTAGTAACCTCTTGAGTTAACCATTTCTAGGTTCCGGGCCTCAGTTTCCCTACCAGTGAAATGGGGAAAATACTCCCACACAAACTGGGCCTTCACGAGAACGAAATGAGAAGTGGCAAAGGCTGACTGTGAGCAAGGTGAGAACCCTGAGCCAAGGAGTGCACAAGCCTGTCCCGAAGGAAGGGGGCTGCTGTAGAACCGGCGACCAACTTTCGAAACTACAGCAAACGCTCAGAAATCCCACCGGCGACCAGGTGAAAGAAGCGCCAGAACCGACAACTCAACGCGGTCTGTGGTGCCCAACCTCGCGAGATTTGTTGGCCGGGCAAAGTCATTCTCCCAGCCACATCTCGCGAGACTAAGGTTCAGGAGGGGCTATCGGCGGATTAGGGATTGTGGGGAAAATGGAGTATACCGCGTTGGGCACAGTGGAGACGGCGGACAGCGGCGGAGCCCGGCCATACAACATCGCGGAGGAGCGGGAGGGCCGGGAACCCGACGGGCTGCGCTTCGACCGCGAGAGGGCGCGCCGCCTATGGGAAGCAGTGTCTGGGGCCCAACCAGTGGGGAGGGAGGAAGGTGAGTCCGGGGGTCTCAGAGGTAGGGAGCCCCTCGCCTTCCTGCCTGTTTCTTGGGGAGTGGCGGAAGCGTGGGGCGAGAACGCGGACCAGCCCCTGGGTCTACGGTCACACCCTCTAGCTCCCGGCCCGCCCCCTTGCGTGATGCGCCCCGGGACTCCCGGACTCGTGCACCCCATCGGGCCCGGCTACCCCGAAAATCGGCCAGCTCCCCAGAAAAATTGAGGCCGCGGCACCCGCAGAATCATGGAACAGCGTGCAAGTGGTCTGGGGCCTTCTAAAGCTCAGGCTGCGGGTGCTTTCTGCCCGGTCTTCCTCACCCACCAGAGCGCAGCTCTTCCCAAACTCGTGGACTCTAGTCCCCGTTTATGCCTTCTCGGAGACCCACAGAACGAACCTTCCCCGCCAGACTCAGCATTTTATACCTGACTCCATCGTCTTAGTCTCCAGGCTAGCGTCTCTTGCATCCCTTCTGTCATGCCCCACACTTCCAACGGCCTTGGCTCAAGAAGTCTGTCTTATCCCCATGTTCTCCCTGGCCTTGGTGATTGAGTCCTGGCTTACCTCTGTTTCTAGGTGTTTGGTCTCTACCAGCTCGGTCCCTTTTCTGAGATGGGGGCCAGGAGCCTGAGAAACAGGGACACTTCTGGGCTGAAGCTTCTCAGCTTGCTCTGCATTTTACTTGGCAATGAGTAAAATGGAGAAAGGAGATGGAAAGAGCTTGGCTGACCTGGTTGTGTGTCCCTCTTCACAATTTTTAGCAGATCTAGCTGCTTAACTCTCTCCAAAAGTACAGGAACCATCTGGGCGCCTGTGCTAATCCTGTCAAGTAAACTGCAGGACAGTCAGACTTCTCTAATGGTTTGCTTGCTGAGCAGACTAATCTTGGAAGTGTAATATGTTGCCTGTGAACTGATCGCCCTGAAAAAAAATGGAATTTTTGACCACATCCAAGGATTATATGTTTCAGTTTGGGGTGGTACACAGATCTATGTATATAGACCCTGGTATATATTTCTCCAGTTTAAAAACTAGTCTAGTCTGACTCCTAAATTATTATGGGCCCACTCTCTCCCTCATGCTTTCAGACCTGTGAAGTATAAAGTTCTTATCCACCACCTAGAAATTTTCCTATTATTAATTTAACATTCACTGATGCCTGCTCTATTCCCAAGACTGGCTGGGCAGCAGAGCTACAGAGATGAGGAAAATACTATCTTTGCTCAGGAGGGGCTTGTAGTCCAGGTAGCAGACACCAAAATAGTTTCAGTGTAATGTGTAGTGGGTACAGGGCAGAAGAATACCTAAGAGTTGGGGTGCACAAAAAGAGGAAGTGACCTTTGTCCTCAGGGAATGGAACACAGCAGCTGTGTGCTGAAAAGTGAACTGTCTCTGTGTGTATGACTGTACAGTGTCAGTTACAACCCAGTTCATTTCCCTACTCTCCCCACTTCTGCAATATTTATACGAGGTCTAGGTAGATACCTGTAACACTACATTCTACTCACTTTGGGGTTTTTGTTTTCCTCTTAGCACTTTCATTGAGATAATATACATACCATAAAATTCACCCATTGTAACCATACAAGTCAATGATTTTTAGTAAAAGTATAGTTATGTAGCCGTAATCCAGTTTTAGAATACTTCATCACTTGTGCTCCTTTACTTTAAATCCTCACTCCTACCTCCTGCCCTAGGGAACCACTGATCTGATATCTGTCTTTATAAATTTGCTTTTCCTGGACACCTCATGTAAGTGGAATCATACAATATGTAGTCATTTGCATTTAGCTTCTCTCCCTCAATATGTTTTTGAGGTTCAGCCAAATTGTAGTGATATTAATACTTCATGCCATTTTATTGATAAGTAGAACTCCATTGTATGGATTGCCAGAGGTGACAATCTCTACCTTTTGGGTGAGTTGTTTAGATTATTCACATTTAATCTAATTATTGATATGACTAGATTTACATTATTTTGCAATTTATCTCCTTTTTCTTCTCTTTACCGGCTTCTTTTGTATTAAATATTTTCTGGTGTACCATTTTAATCCTCTATTGAAATTTTTTTTCTTTTACTCTTTGTTTTCTTGGTGTTCTAGGGACTACAGGATGCATCTTAACTCATCATAGTCTATTTAAATTAATACTAATTCCGGTAAAATATAAAAGCATTCCTCCACTATAGCTCCTTTCCTCCCCCTCCTTTGTGCTATTATTGTCTAATAATATATTACCTCTTGTATGTTATAAACCTAATTAAACAGTGTCATAATTGCTGCTTTATATAATGTCTTTTAAAGAAGAGAAGAAATTAGAAAAAAATATGATGTCCTTTCTATTAACCCACATGTTTACCATTCCTGGTGTTTATTCCTTCCTCTGAACTCAGGTTACTGATTGGTATCCCTTTCGTTCAGCCTCAAGCTTTTTTTAGTATTTCTTGCAAGGCAGACCCACTAGCAATGAATTCTCTGCGTTTATCTGGGATTGTCTTTATCTTCGTTCTTGAAGTATAGTTGTCTTCTGTTTTTAATAAAAGCTTTATTGACACCTAATTCATATACCATAAAATTCATATTTTAAAATGTGCATTTAGTGCAGCCATTATCACTGTCTAATGTCAGAACATTTTCATCACCTTAGAATGCTGTACTCATTAACAAGCACCCCTGACAAGTACTTACTTATCTTTTTTCCATTCATATGGATTTGCCTATCCTGGATGTTTCATATAAATGGAATTTTATAACGTGACCTTTTGTGACTGGCTTCTATCACTTAGCATAACGTTTGAAGGATAGTTTTGCTGGATAGAGTTCTTGGTTGATGGTTTTCTTCTTTCTCACTACTTTGAGTATGTCGTTCTACTGCCTTCTGGCCTTCATTATTTCAGATGAGAAGTTAAGTCATTAATCAAATTATTCCACCGTACATGATGAGTCATTTTCCTCTTCATGCTTTCAAGATTCTGCCTTTATATTTCAATAGTTCTACTGTCATGTGTCTAGGTGTGAGTCTCTTGGTATTTATCCTACTTTGGGGACCTTGAGATATTTGGGTATTTAGATTAATGTTTTTCTTAGCTCAGATATGAGGAATTTTCAGGCCTTATTCAAGCATTTTCTGCTCCTTTCTCTTCTATCCTGAGCTTCTCCTCACACATGTTGATGTGTTTCTCAGGGCTCTGAGGCTCTGCTCATTCTTTAATTTTCTTTTTCTCTGTTCATCAGACTGAATATTTCTATTAATTTATCTTCAAGTGCACTAATTCTTTTGCCATTTTGAATCTCCTGTTGAGATTCTCTAGTGAAATTTTCATTTCATTTATTGTTCATTCATTATTTTATTTCTGCTCTGTTTTATACACATTCTAAATAGAAAACTTTAGCACCATATCATCAGTGCCCTTACATTTGCTTTCTTCATGCCCTTTTCATATGATGAAAATCTGAGCTTCTTGAGACAATCAATAAACATGGATTCACAAAGTGGATGGAAGTACTAAGGCTAAGTGACCTTAATGGGGTAACTGTCCAGTTCATTCTTAGAGACCACCCTGCCTGTTATATGACACTTCCCAACCAGTGTGACCCATTATATCCAGTTTCTTTTTCCTAGGATCTTCTGTTGTTTGCTGCTTTCTAACTATAGCTATAGCTAGAAACCCACTACTTCCTAATAAGCCATAATAAACTGGGTAGTAAGTAGCTTTCATCTCTCTCTAAGAACCAGCTCCAGTCAAATGATGAATTTCTATAGAGCTGAAGTGAAGGTTATAAGGCCACATCTAGGCTCAGGGAATAACAAGTCATTATAGATCAGCAGTGTTCACCTACGAGTTGGAATATAGTTCAGTCATGCAGTAACTAGCCATCCTGGCCCTAAGTCATCCTTAGGGCAACCAAAGACACCTTAAGTCACCCAAAGACAATTGCAACTCGGATTGAAATATCATTATCATTTTGTCTCCCAGATACTACTTCCTCTAAATTTCTTAAGTTTATGAATTATCTTGCTTTCCCACACTGACTTTCTTTGTCCCTACTTCATTGACCCTGTGAAAATCAGCCCTGAACTTCATACCCTAAGATCTCTCATCCTCTGCCCCACACATCTTCTTGTTGGCTACAATATGGATAGAAATTAAATCCTGCCAATCAGATGCCTTCTCATAAGATTTGAAAGGCAGAAGTGCAATGAAGACCATAATCCTGTGGCTTTTGGCTATTGTTGCTGTCAAGAAAAGTCATGGAACTATGAGATCTTCCTACATCAGTGTTCCAGCACCCATTCTCCAGCTTACTAAGTTGAGAGACAGATTCAATGACAATGGAAGCTTCTGACTTCCAGCAAGACTGCAGTGGAGGCCTCAGAGGCTATAGCTTACCTATTGGAACAATTATGTATTGTTCCTAGAGATGTTTCTGGTGGCCCAACCTAGTTCCTTCAGCCTTTCTAATGATTTTCCAAGCACCTAATTTCTTATATCAAACCTTTCTCACTCTGAAGAGGTAGTCGATAGTTGGATTAGAGTTATATCAAGGCCACCTCAGAATTATGATAATTCATGTTAAGTTCCTTTTCTCTTTGGGGTCCTCAGCTTTTTCCAGCCTCATGAACCTGTCATGGGCTTTGTGGGTCAGGAATTCAGAAAAGGCTTAGCTGGACAGTTCTTAAACAGTTTCTTAGGCAGTTTCAGTTAGATGGTGGCTAGAGCTGAAAATACCTGTGGGATGGAGTTTCCAGGAACTAGCCAGATATCTCTTTTTGGATAGTCTTAAGACCTCTCCATGTGGATTCATGCATGGAATAGTTTGGGCTTCCTCATAGTTTGGAAGAAAACTGCTTACATTGTAACTGTAGACTTTAAGAGCAAATAGTCTCAACTTGATTCTTTTCTCTCCCCATACAGTCTACTGACACAGTGATCAGAATAGCCTTTTCCAAACCTAAGGCAGATCTCGTTGCTTCTCATTGCACTAATAATAAAATTCGTAGTTCTTATCATGACATATTCATTCATCATGGTCTGATAGGCCTCACGCAGTCTCTCCCACTTTATTTCCTACCACTTTTCTCTCACTCACCATACTCTAGCCACACTGGCCTTCTTTCCATTCTTTGAACATGCTAACCTCATCCCTTGGCACTTGGCATTGTCACCTACTGGAACACATTCCCCCAGACCTTGTGGCTAATGCCTCCTAGGGTGGTCTTCACTTACATACTGCCCCCATCACTCTCTACCATCTTGTTTGTTTGTTTTCATAACATTTCTCATTCTCTATCACTATCTTGCTTTTTTGTTTACTTTATACTCTGTCTTATTTGTTGATATGACCCTAGTGTGAAGTCCGGTGCTGGCACATAGAAGGCATTTTGGATATATGTTTGTGGACTGTGTGAGTGTACACACTGAGACCAGAGCGGTGCACTTCAGCCATTCAGCAGGTATTCACCAAGCCCCTACTGTAGATCAAGTGTTGTACTAGGAATACAAAACCATAAATGACATGATCCCTGCCCTGTTTAGTCTTTGGGAGTCAGAAAAACCCCATATCCTTTAATAAAACAACATCTAGCATGTCCAGGCGTGGAGCAGATGGCTGGACTCTGCCTCCTGGATGCCACCTTCCCCTTGGGGGCTTTGCATTCTATGGAGCCTCTTATCCTCCCTTTAAAAAGCTCTGGCCCAGATATGTTCACAGACCCACTTCCCTTGGTTTCTCTGAAGCACAGCTGAGGCAGGCAAAATCTTTCACAAAAATTTACCAAGCACTATTGGAGAAAAATGGGGAAATAAGAGACCATAAGAGGGGGAAATGCAGCCAGACCACAGCCCTTCTGCCCAAAAGGGCAGGCACAGATATGTTTTAGTTCTTGTGAAGTAGAAAGAAGCACCTTTTTAAAAGTTCTCCCCCAAGACTTTTCCTCCAGGGCATCTTGATCACTTTTCGGTCTGGAGTAAAAGATAAAAAACATGGGCTTGCTATTCTCTCACAGTTTTCTGGACTCTGCTCTGCCTCAGATTATCAGTGTCATGATAGAATCTATACCTTGAGTAAGGTTTTACTCCCTCCCCAAAAGGTAAGGCTTTGTTCACCAGGCCCAACAGTTAAGAACAAGTTAATTGCATGGTCTCCTATAATGGAACTTGTGTAATAATTGTTTGGGTGATTTTAAATGTTTCAAAGTCAGATCAAGAACAGTGAGAAAATTTTTAACAGTTATCAAGTTTTAGATTAAGATATCATAGGTAAGATATCAAAAATAATTAATTTGCTCAGAACCACAAGGCTCAGAAAATAATTTGACAATAAGATTGAGCATATAGTAAGCAAGGCACTGTGCTAACTGGTTTATATGGAAAACCACAAGGAGAATCCCTTCTGTGAGGTACATGTTAACCAGTACCTTCATTTATACAAAGGAAAACAGTGGAATGAAGAACAAATAATTTCTGTAACATCACACAGCTAGTAAATAGCAGCAGCAGGATTTGAACCCAAGTCAGCATGCCTAGGGAACCCAAGTTCCTAACCATGATTTGTACCCAAACATTTAGCTGGTATCAGGTAATAGTTTATGTTTACTATGTTAGAATAAGATTAATTTACCTTTTCTCATGAAGATAAAAGATCAACACCATCTTCTGATACTTATCCTCCAAAATTTCTTTGCAAATCTACTGACTAATTCAAAGGAAAACCAATGTTTAATTTTAATGTTTCCTTCATAAATAGAAATTCATGCTATTTTCATATAAAAAGAATATTATAGTCTTTTAATAATTAAACCTCAAAATTTTTTAACCAGTTCTGTGAATGATTATACCAACGTAAATTTAAATAATTAGAAAATGCTATTGACCTTTTAGTGAAACAAATTTGAAGGTTGCTTTATTTTTAATTCCACAGAAAATTTTCCACAAATAATTATTATCATTACAATAAATTTTTTAAAAGAACAGTGAGACAATGATTCCCTTTTCACGTCTTTCAGTCCTTCAAATTTCTATCAGGGAAGAAGTCTCATTTGGGTGCTACGATATCTTAACACCTCTCCCCACAGTTGCTGCTCTTACTGTCCTTTTTAGGGAGCACTTCAAGCCTCTGACACCAGTGTCTGGCTAGAACTGTGTCATTTTTATTGGTGTCCTCTTAAGTTTATGATCTAAAGATTGCTTTTTAAAAGAATTTACTTATATAGTATAATGACTATAATAACTCTGTGTTATATATTTGAGAGACTCTAAGAGAATAGATCTGAAAAATTCTCATAAGAAAAAAATTGTAACTGTATAGTGATGGATGTTAACTAGATTTATTGTGGTGATCCATTTGCAATATATAGAAATATTGAGTTATTATATACCTGAAACTAATTTAATGTTATATGTCCATTATATCTCAGCTGAAAAAATTTTAAAACCATTTAGTAAATAAAGTTGGCTAACATTATACAGTAAGTAATAGTATAGGTGGGGTGAGAACATAGCGTGAGTCATGAAAACAATAGGGGAAAAATGACTGAGTTCTACTAAAATATAATAGTGTGGCATTTCATTACTCAGGGTCTGTGTTTGAGACAAGATTCAAAGCCAGTGCTACTATGGCAGGTTTTTAACTCAGAGGTTTTTATTTTCCTCTCTGTAGTGGAGCACATGATCCAGAAGAACCAGTGTCTCTTCACCAACACCCAGTGTAAGGTTTGCTGCGCCTTGCTCATTTCAGAGTCCCAGAAGCTGGCACACTACCAGGTAAGCCATTGTACTTTATAACTGCTTTACTCTACAGACCCAGTTCTAAACCCGCTTCTCCCTGGCTTGCACAGTGAAGTATAATTCCTTCTTAGCCGCCCAGATGTTGCTTCCATGCATGTTGACTATAACTTGAAGACTGACTTAAATTTTCCTGAGTCTCATTTCTCCCCCCCAAATCAGGATCATTATATTTATAGCTTCCCTTATAGCTCTTATAGTAGAAAGTACATGTTTTGGCTTTAAGTAGACTTGGGTTTGAATCACAACTCTGCTGTCATCTTGAGCAAGAAACCTCACCATCTTCAGCTGCTGTTTCCTCATATGTAACATAGAGAGGATGAGGATTTCCTCAGATTGTTGTAAAGATTAGATTGATAGCACGTAAAGTGCCTTGAACAGAGTAGGAACTCAGTAAACTAGTTTCTTCCCCCGCCCTTTCCTGCTCAGAAGTTTTGTGAGGATGAATCAGGTGAAAATCTAGTAAGTGTTTTTGAGTGCCTTAGATATGAAATGGCATTTGGCTATCTTTGATCTTTTTCCTGGGTTCTTGCAGAGCAAAAAACATGCCAACAAAGTGAAGAGATACCTAGCAATCCATGGAATGGAGACATTAAAGGGGGAAACGAAGAAGCTAGACTCAGATCAGGTAATCCAGATGCCATGTTGAGACCGCTCACTTCCTGATGGAGCTGGCAGACAGATTGGTGCGGTGGAAAGAGCACAGGCTTTGAGTCACACTGACTTGCCTGCAAGTCCCAGCCCTGTCGTATGACTCGGGCAAGTCTTATTACTTCTCTGAACCTTGATTTCTTCCTCTCTAAAAATGAGGATGCTAATACCAATTATGTTGTAGGATTTTTCCAAACTAAAATGAGGGAAGGAAAAAGCACCCAACACAGAGCCACATAGTGGGAGCTCAGTAAATGGAGCCATCATTATATATTACCGCCCAGTAGTTTGTTGAAGTAGGACAAGAAGCTGCCCCCACTAACCACTCAAGGAGACAAAGCGGAAGGAAGCCAGGCTACTTGCTTTCTTGAGATCAAGGAAAAGAGCTGAGTTCAGCACTTGACTGTTTTGAATAAACAAGTGGAAGGAACACCTTTCCAGATGCCTGCTCTGATAGAAATGTAAACACATTTGCTTTTTGGCTTAGAAATACTATGAAAATTATGCTGAAACAACTTCAGTCCCTCAGGGATACCATAATTTTTGTTTCATGGGAGGCTGTGCAAACGTCATGGGATAAGAAGTCAGCAGAATAGGACCCAATACCAGCTCTGCAACTTACTGGTTAGGAGACTGGGTAAATCACTTAACATGTCTATAGTTCACCCATAAAATAGAGATGATAATTCCTACCTCTTAAGAACATCATAAGGTAAAACTCCAATTCCTAGTGAATCCTCAATGAATCAGAGTTTGCAAACTGCCTCCTACTGTAGTATCCTTGGGTTTGGAAGGGCCATGCTCAGCCCTTCTCCACTGCACTGGACTCAGCCCTGATTGGCCTTCTCCCTATGATATAGAATTCAGAAAGATAAGATCACTTCACCTCTTTGTATCTGGGTTCCTTCAACTCTTGAGGTGACCCAGTAGTTCAAATAAGATCACAGGCTCCTACCTTCTCCCCACTCCTCCGCCCCAATACAAAATTAATCCAGCCCAAAATATCAACAGTGCCAAGGTTTAAAAATGCTGTCTTCAAGCGAATAGTCTATTCAGAGATCAGGACTTCTCAAGAAAGAGCCTGGGAGCCCTTAATATAGGCTTGAAATACATTGTTTTCTAATAATCATAATCAACAACTGAAACCCAATGATCTGCTTGTTCAGCAAACCCTGAGCATCTGCTGTGTGCCAGACTCCAGCAGGGTGCTAAAGATAGGAAACAAAGATGAGTCAAACAGTCCATACCCAAACATTAGACTTTAGTTCACAGAAGAGTCTCCCTAGCTATGATGCTGTCAGTTTAGGATGACAGTTGGTATGATAAAGAGGTCTGTTTCATACAGTCTGAAAGTACAGAGGGGAAACGAGATTAATTCTTCCTGGAATACTTACATAAAGTGGCTCAATGATTGTTTATTGAATGATTTTCTTGAATAACAGTCTCCCAGAAGAGGTAATATTTAATCTGGGCTTTGAAGGCTTAAGCAGACATATGCCAGGCAGGAAAGAAGGGAAGATCATCCTAGGCAGCAGGGAAACAGCAGAGAATAAAGTAGGGAATGGTGAGTAGGGCCTAGTATGAGATAGGGAGAAGAATCCAGAAAGGTAGGTTGGGGGTAGTGTGTGAAGGGGGCTTTGAATGCCCATTCTCCTGTGGGTAGTGGGGAACCATTAGAGATTTTCTAGCCGGACAGTGGCGTGATCAGACCTGTGTTCTTTCTCCCAACCAGAAGAGCAGCAGAAGCAAAGACAAGAACCAGTGCTGCCCCATCTGTAACATGACCTTTTCCTCCCCTGTCGTGGCCCAGTCGCACTACCTGGGGAAGACCCACGCAAAGAACTTAAAGCTGAAGCAGCAATCCACTAAGGTGGAAGGTACTGGTTTTCCTGAGTAGTGCTTTATTGGGACCCCTCCTGTCCTCAGGGCATTCATGCCAGGTGCTCCCAGAAATTCTCACTGGGGCCACAGACTAGGAGAGATTGAATTGCTTTTGAGAGCTCTTCAAAATGTCAAGTAGACCCATCTTCATTGAAATGCGGCCTCAGAGTTGTGCTCACCTAACCTTCCTTTCTTTGGTTACATCAATTTTTCTCTGTAGAAGCTTCATAGCCTTGAGCTTTTGTCCTGACTAATATTATAACTCTGGAGTGCCAAAGTCCTCCAGGCACTCACACTGTGAGAGCATTCTAACCCCTATCTCTCTCACTTAGATTTTTTCCCTCCCAGCATCCACCTGCCTTTCTTACCATATGTTCCAAGTTGAAAGCTAAATCTTTGTCTTTTTTATATGCTCAGGTTATGCCCTGCTCACTTTAATCCTCAGAGCTGCCTGTTCTCCTCAAGACAGGGACTTGCCTTTCAAAGCTGAATACTTCAGTGCTGCCACTAGTGCCCAACAAACTACGTTTGCCGCTGCCACGAATTCATTCCCAGTGCAGTGACTTCTAAAATAACCTCCTTTATCTTATCTCCGCTGGGGCCCTTGCTTTCATCTCATTAACTCCTGACTTTCTGGGATTTTTAACCTCTGCTAACTGTAGTCAGTCAAGAGTGAAAGTTCTTTGATCTTTATTTCATTTTTTCTTGGTAATTTTTGCTTCTCTCTTAATGTTGGACCAAGAAGTAGACTACACTATCTATAATATTTATTATCCTTTTTTATGTTACTATATTATGAAAATAAGACGACAATGTTTTAGAAGGCTTCAAAGACCCGGTAAAAAAATCGCTCATATTTATACCCCCTTGTCATACCCAAATCTAGTTATTCATGCTGTGAAACAACAGAATATGTACTCTGCAGTCACAGATGCCCAGGTTTAAATCCCAGGGCTGCTTTTTACCATCTACATGACTGACTTGTTCATACCTGAGTGTCCTCACCTATAAAATGTTGATAATTCTATATACTTCCTAAGTTGTAAGGATAAAGTAATGTATATAAGAAACCTAGGACATAATAGGTGCTCAGTAAATGACAGCTGCTATTGTTAGTATTATTACCCTCATCAAGATAGCCAGTAAATGGACTCCCTCCATCAAATTCAGTAGTTGATCAGGTATCTACCACCTGGAGCATGTCATAGGCCTTGCTTCTGGTTTGTTCATTATTAAATTATACTACTACTAATTGCTTTTGTTTAAAGTCTTTTGGTACTACTATTCATGGTACCAAAGATATTAAACATTAGGCCAAGAGAAACCAACTTAAGAGCAGAACTTTATAAGTTTACTTACCTTAGCTTTATATGGACTCATCTTTCTATAAATGGGAAAATTCTCTGGAATATGCCTGGTCCCAAAGAGTCCATATTCAAAAGGTTATTCTCCATATCCACTTTTGGCCTTTGCCACATGCACATATGTTCTAAGTAGTTGTAATCATCGTGCATGTACCCTGCTTTTACTTTTCATATAATTTTGTAGTTTAAGCACAGTTTCATGTTATTACATGAATTTATAGCTATTTCTGAAATTAAACATTTTTCTAATGTAAAAGTAATATAAGCGTGTTGTAGAAAATATGGAAAATATAGACAAATGGAAAGAAAAAGTACCCATAATTTTACCATTCAGATATAATCACTGTTAACATTTTATAGTACTGTTTCTCCTGTAATCTTTTGTTATGTGTATATGTGTATTTCTGTTTTATGTAAATCTAAATTAAATCCAAATATATGTGCACTTAAACAGAATATTTTAAATCAGCGGTCCCCAACCTTTTTGGCATCAGGGACGAGTGCTCTTATGAGAATCTAATGCCTGATGATCTGAGGCGGTGATACTAGCACTGGGGAGCTGCTACAAATACAGTTGAAGCTTCCCTCACTCACCTGCCACTCACTTCCTACTATGTGGCCCAATTCCTAACAGGCCATGGACCAGTAGCATCTGTAGCCCGGAGATTGGGGATCCCTGCTTTAAATAATCTTACTGTTTTTATAAAAAATGATGCATACTCATTATGAATAATTCTAGTCCAAACAATGCAAAAGGTACAAAGAGGAAAATAGATTATCACCCAAATCCTACCACCAAGAGAAAAACACTGTTAACATGTTAGTAACATTTCAAAATACCAGTACATACATACAGAGTGCATATGTATTTTTTAACAATGATATAGTCATATTGTGTTTGTAATTTTCTTTTATACTCTTTTCAATATAACATTTGTATTTCCTCATGTTATTAAAAACCTTTTCATAAACATTTTCAATGACCATATAATATCCCATCAAACCATATTTAACCATTCCTCTAACATTTCCCCCCCTCTTTTTTGGTTTTTATAGATAACACTACAGCAAACATCCCAATAGAATACTTTTTCCTTATTTACACTGTTTCCTGAGAGAAGACTTCCATAGCTCTCATTTTTATTGGATGTCCGTTAAGCTAGGGGTCCCCAACTGCCAGGCCATGGACTGGTACTGGACCGCACATCAGGAGGTGAACGATGGATGAGCAAGCAAAGCTTAGTCTGCATTTGTAGCTGTTTCGCAGCACTAGCATCACTGCCTCAGCTCCACCTCAGATCATCAGGCATTAAATTCTCAATAGGAGTGTGAACCCTGTTGTGAACTGCGTATGCGAGGGATCTAGGTTGCATGCTCCTTATGAGAATCTAATGCCTGATGATCTGAAGTGGAGCTGAGGCAGTGGTGCTAGCACTGGGAAGCAGCTGCAAATACAGATTAACATTAGAGAGGTTTGACTGTACAGAGACCATAATAAGTCAATTGCTTACAAACATATCAAAACCCTATCAGTGAATGGCAAGTGATAAGCTGCATCTAGTGGCAGGCTTTATAGTGGCAAGTGAGTTGACATACTTCCATTGTACAACTGCACCTGATGGCAGGCTTTAAGTCAGAATCGAACACTTACTTTAGTTCATGAGTGGCCCATTATTTACCACTTCGGTCCACGCCTCTTTCCTGCACTGTGCACTTGTCTCAGTCACAGTGTTGGTGAGCCCACAAGCTAATCCTAGCCAAAATGAGTAAAAAACAAACATCACTAGAAAGCTTATTTGAAAAGGGGGAAAGACCCAATGATGAGAGAGCAGAAGACTCTAAGAATGCCAACAAAAAAGAAGCTGCATTTAAAAGAAAATACCAAGAGTCCTACTTAAATTATAAGTTCATTGCAACAAATGATTCACATTCTCCAAGCCCACTTTGTCTAATACGTGGCAACTGGCTATCCAACAAAGCCATGAAACCTTCAAAACTGCTTTGCCACATGGAGACCAAGCACCTTGCGTTAAAAGACAAGACTTTGGAGTTTTTCAAAAGAAAAAAATGTGAACACAAAGAACAGAAGCAATTATTGAAAGCCACTACTTCATCAAATGTGTCTGCACTGAAGAGCATCATTCTTAGTAGCTAAGCACATTTCTAGAGCTAAGAAACCCTTTACTATTCGTGAAGAGTTGATCCTGCCTGCTGCTAAGGACATTTATTATGAACTTTTAGGAGAGGCTGCAGTTCAAATGGCACGCATTCCTCTTTTGGCTAGCACTAAAACTAGACAAATTGATGAAATAGCGGAAGATACTGAGGCACAATTGTTAGGATTAATGAGTCACTTCGGTACATAGTCTACGTTGATGAGTCTACTGATGTTGACGACAAGGCAACAATGTTTGTTTTTGTGCGATATATTTTTCAGGAGGATGTGCATGAGGTTATATTATATGGACTTTTGTTACCAATCAACACCACAGCTGCAAAACTATTCAAGTCTTTGAATGATTACATTATCAGGAAAACCGAATTGGTCATTTTGTGTTGGTATTTGCACAGATGGAGTGGAACTTTCTGGTTTCACTTAACGGGTCAAAGAGGTCACTTCTGAATATAAGACTATACACACTGTTAAATAGAGAAATACTGGCCAGCCAAAAATGTCACCCGAACTTAATTTTTTTTCAGGATGTAATTACAATTATCGACCACATTAAAGTACACGCCTTTATCTCACATCTGTTCATGCAGCTCTGTAAGGAGATGGATGCGGAGCACACACATCTTGTCTTATACACAGAAGTGAGATGGCTTTCTAAAGGTAGATCACTGGCCAGAGTTTCTGAATTACAAGAGCCGCTCCAGAGATTTCTTTTAGAAAAATAATCACTGGCAGCACATTTCATTGACACAAAATGGGTTGCAAAACTTGCTTACTTATGTGACATAGTCAACCTGCTTAACCAACTCAATCTGTCACTTCAAAGGAGAACGACAGCTGTGTTCAAGTCAGCAGATAAAGTGCCTGCATTAAAAGCCATACTGGAATTATGAGGGCAACAAATGAACGTTGAGATTTTTGACATGTTTCAAACGTTAGCAGAGATTTCGAAAGAGACTGAACCAGGGCCTTCTTTCTCCCAACTGGTGCATGATGACCTATCTCAACTTTCAAAAGAGTTTGAGCATTATTTCCCAACCACAAAAGACCCCCTGAACTTGGAAGGAATGGGTCTGTGACCCATTTGTGAATAAGCCGGGTAAATCAACTTCGTGCTAGAAGAGGATCAATTGCTTGAGATCACAAATGGCAGTGGCCTTAAAAGTATTTTTGAGACAACTTCAAATCTCCATATGTTCTGGGTTAAAGTCAAGGTGGAATGGAATAGCCTGACATTGCCACAAAAGTACTGAAAAGCCTGCTTCTGTTTCCAACATCCTGTCTTTGTGAAGCAGGGTTTTCTGCAGCAACAGCAACCAAAACAAGATTATGGAGTAGACTGGACATAAGCAACACACTTCGGGTGTCACAGTCTCCCATCAGCCCCGATGGGACCGTCTAGTTGCAGGAAAACAAGCTCAGGGCTCCTACTGATTCTGCATTATGGTGAGTTGTGTGATTATTTCATGATGTGTTACAATGTAATAATAACAAAGTGCACAATAAATGTAATGCTCTTGAATCATCCCGAAACCATCCCCTACCCCTCTAGTCTGTGGAAAAAATGTCTTCCACGAAACCAGTCCCTGTTGCCAAAAAGGTTGGGGACCACTGCATTAAGCGGTTCCTCTAACTTTACTTAACCATTTACCTCTGATGCTTCTCATTATCTTTTGAAGAATGACCTTTATGTCTCTTAACATTATTATTTCTTTTCTGATGTTGAAATCTACATTTATTGTAGAAAAGTTGGAAAATACTGAAAAGCATCCTTTTACTCCATGCTTTTGGTCTTTTTCCATGCATCGTCAGTATGTTTTCTGTTGTTGTTTTACAGAATTGAGGACATAAGAAACAGATTGCTGTACAACTTTTTCTTTTTAACTCAATACCACATACTGAATATTTTCTTATATTATTAAATATTTGCAACATATACATTATTTTTCCAGTGACTCACTGAAACAACAGCTAGGGAAAATCAATGGCCAGAGAAATTGAGGTTCCCTGTACTGGAAAATTACTGTAGGAAAAGCCAGCAAGTTTCTTTTGGCTTGCTAAAAATCCTCATAACTTCCTCCATTGAAGTGGTACAGAGATAGTGGCATCTTAGCCATCTGTGAGTGCTGCCAAGCCCCACCCCTCCGCCAGTGGCAGAGGTTCTAAGCCACTTTTAAAGCAGTGCTTACTAGGTTGACACCATTCAGGCCATGTGAACTCATTAGTGAGTCATGGCATCCGATCTGTAAGATAGCAGCACGGCCTGCAGTCAACATGAGAATATCTATTAACCCACAGGAGGCTTCCACATATGCCCGTACTCCATACTGGGCTCTGATTAAAAGAATTCATTGTCTGAAGTCAGGGATTTTTCTGAAGGTAGAAGCATGAACTGTAGCCTTCAGGTCTCCCTGCCACACTCTGGCAGCCTGGTTTAGCAAGAGGGCATGGTCTTTAGGGTCACACAGACCTAGGTTCACTTACTAGCTAAGTGGTCTTGGGCAAGTCATTTTACCCATGAGCCTCAATTTTTCTCTATAATGTGACAAAATGATAGCTACCTCGTGGAGTAATTCTGAGGAGCAAAGGAAAAACTACATGTACAAAGCACATAACAAAATGTCAGTGTCATCCTCTTCTCTCCCCCACTCAGCCCAGAAGGCAACATAACCCAAAGGCTTCCCAGTATGGTTGCCTTTTCTAAATGACCCTCCAGGCCCTCAGGCCCACAGTTTCTACATCTGTGCGTTGGCTCCCAGCTCTCTAATGGGGTACTGTGAGGATGGGAATAAAAAATCCAAACTTCTTGTCCCACTTGCTGTGACGTTCTGGGGAATTCTGAAGGATAAGAAGACTGCAAGCATGTGCACCACTAGTCTGTTGTAACTTGGCAACTTGATAGAAGTGCAGAGCCTCCTGAGCATGTGAGAAAATCAGAATTCATGTGCCTAAAGCAGTTAAAGCTGTTGAACAAAGTAGCTCCCCCAAATCTTCCCAGTTTCCCCAATTAGAGAAGGCTCTCGCTATGTGATTCACACTGGCAGTGCCACATCTGCAAGTGTGATTAACTAGTGACCAGCCTTCTTTTGCATTCAGCATACTCTGAAAGCCTGACACCTTCTGGGTTTTTTCATTGTTTCTATTTGGATCTCTCGCCGCAGCTCTGTCGAAACGCCTTACAAACCCTTTCCTTGTGGCCTCCACCTTAGCCTTGCACCAGAATAGAGAGATGATAGACCCAGACAAGTTCTGCAGCCTCTGCCACGCGACTTTCAACGACCCTGTCATGGCTCAGCAACATTATGTGGGCAAGAAACACAGGAAACAAGAGACCAAGCTCAAACTCATGGCACACTATGGGCGGCTGGCAGACCCTGCTGTCACTGACTCATCAGGTAAGGGAGCCCAGCTCACACCAGAGCTGGTTTGGGGCTTGACCACTGGGGCTCCCCAGACCACCAAGGCTATGCTTTTTCTCCTTAGGTCTCCTAAGGCAGGCATGGCCAGTGCAAATGCCTGCAGAAGCAGACAAGAAATTAACTAAGGGAAAAAGCCAGGAGGGGAAATGGTCAGCTGAAGAGTACATCCCTCTTCTAGCCAGTTTCTTACCATATCTTTCAGCTTTTCAAAAGAATCTAAAAGCCCAATTTTAATAAGAATCCTTCTGATTTTTAAATGTGCAACTAAATGTTTAAAATGTTAAACCCCCCATGAGTTAAACCTAACTGCAAGCCTGGAATGATGCAAGCCAGACTGGACCTAGGGCCACCAGTTTGCAACCTCTAGTTTAAACTCCCTGTCATCCACATTCCTTGTGTGAAAGCCTCAGCAGCCTCTTCCAGATTTTAGAGTGTCCTCAGGGTTCCTCTCCCAGGAGTTGAGGCCTATGTCCTGGATATAGCATGGTGAAGGAGACCATTCTGACTTCGAATATCAGCTGCTGCCATAACCTCAAGATGGCTGTCAGCATCACAGGAATGAGCAGTCACAAAAAGTTAGCCCTTCCCATCACAGTAACTGCTCACCACCTACAGTAAGAGATGAAGAGAGAAGAGAGATTATTATTATTTTCTTTCATTCAGCCAGTCAATGTTTATTGAGTACCTGCTATGTTCCCTCACTGGGGGACAGTAGTGACCAAGACTGAAAAAAATCCCTGTCTCGTGGAGCTTGCGGGAGTGTTGGCTTTGGTCCTCCAAGGCTTCCTCCCTGGGCCACGGAGGTGCAATAGCAGACTGTCAACACTTGAGGCTCCTGTGACATCCAGGTGCAGACAGCTCAGCCTCAGGGAAGCTGCTGCTCAATCATCTGTGCTCTTCCCACAATCCTGGAGAGGTAAACACCCAATGCCATAGAGGTTCCGTACCATATATGGGCAAGAGGAGGGATCACGGCACTCTAACGACCCTCTAGAGCGGCCATACAACACAGGCCGTCCATGTTGGCACAAATGAGAAGGGTCCCAAGCAGTGACTACAAACAAGGGGGAGTTCTTGAGTGGGGTGCCTCAGATTGCTCCTCCGATGCCCCTGAAGGATCCCGCTTCACAAACTTCTTCAAAATTGGAGAGGGATGCCTGATATTTACAGCCATCATACAGGCAGTTCCCATGTGCAGACAGCACCTTCCCCTTTAACAGCATCAATCCCATATGCCGAGGAATCAAGAAGCCTCAGAACTCTGCTTCACAACATCCTCCTTTTTTAGCCTGTGACCAACAGTACCAACATAGCACCCAGCCTGCAGGACCAGGGTTCTCTTGCAGCCAACCCTTTCTTACTCGGCCCTGCCCCGGTCTGTCCTTATTATGGCTTGTCCACTGGCAGGACTCAGGTACTGCATTGTTTTGGGCTATTTATCGTAACTTCTGTCCATTCCGTTCTTTCATTTCAAGCCAAAGCCCTTCTGTATCCACCCTCCTCCATTTGTCTAAGGCTACTTTACTTTCATAGTCCTAGAACTGTAGCCTTGATCTTTTTTTCCTGCTTAAGGCATCTGATTACTTTAAAGGTCAGCCCAAATCTTCCATGAAAACCTAGGCAGAGGGGCAGGGATATCATGTGCCCCATTGATTAATATATCCATTATAATTTAATCCTCACAGAAATCCTGTAAACAGGCATGGTTTTCCCACTTCACTAATAACAACAATGAGACTCAGAGGGACTTGCTCAAGGACATAACAGCTGATATGACCTAATATTGATAAATGACAACATCAGCATGTATCCCTAGCTCTGTCTGACTCTAAAACTTACACTCCTGCCTCCTGCCTCCAGCTCTGAATGTGCATACAGTAGGCTTTTCAGGTATAGAACGTCAGCAGAGGCACTGAGCCCACTTCGACCCCACCTTACTCAACAGAGGTAGGGCATTTACCTAGGGTATGCAGGCGGTGATGTCAGCTGACAGGGATTCTGCCTTAGCAAAGGATTGAAATTTGTTAGCAGCTTGACTTTTCCCTGCTGTTGTCAGTTAAAGCTTGTTTGTTCATTCCTTCATTTGTTCTGTCATTCATCCTACACTTAACCACTGGCCACTGCAGTCCAGGCCTTAGGCTAGATGTTCTCACAGGTAATTACCTAATTTAATCCTCACAGCCACTCTTGTGCAAGTTTGATTATCCCCATATTGCAAATGAGGGCTGTGGGAGGGCATTATCAAAAGGATGAAGTGATTTGTCCTGGGTCCCACACTAGGCAGCAACAGAGCCAGCACTGAAAACCAGGTTAGTTCTGTGTTGGGCCCAGAGAATTGTTTCCGTTGGGCTCCTGCAAGTATCTCATGACAAATAAGGGTCAAATGTGAGATGACTCAGAATGTCCAGATCTCTCCCACCAAGGGTAGATGTGGCATCTACCAAGCGGATCAAACAAGACTTGGCATTTGCTTTATACTCCAGGCTCACATTTCTCTCAATTACCCAAGAATACCAAAACTAAAACTTGCCTCTCATTCAGGCAGCCAAATCTTTCCCAACTCCAGAGTGCTCAGCATCCCCTCTAGGCTACTGGAATCCTCTGCTGCACCCCTTTACTTTTTCACCCTACTTTGGGTCTTGCCTCCTACCCAGAACCAGTCCAATTTCTCTGCCCCATGCTGATCCCCAGGTTTCTTCAACCTCTGTACACAGGGCAGGTTTTCAGGTCTTATAAAATTCATATGTAGTCAAGAAATATTTGTTGATCTCTTTCCTAACATATGCCAGGCATTGTATATGTGGTGGTAAACAAGAAAGGTATTGTCCAAGTTCTCATGGAGCTTAGAGTCTACAGAGAAAACAGGCATTGAGCAAATAACAAGTATGACAAGCTTTAGAACAGGAAACAAATGGGATATGGGGGAGCAAGGAGCAAGGAAGGCTTCCCAGAGGGCAAGGGGGATAGTGATGCTGGGGAGATGAGCAACTATGCATTCATGACGTTATGGGTCATATTGAGGATGTGGGTCTTTATCATAAGAGCTCTGGGAAACCATTGACGATTTAAGCACTATTATACCACTCTGGTTACGAAGTGGAGAACGGTTCAGATTAGGGAGGAAAAATAATGGGGAAAGAACAGCAGTGAGGCTGTGGTAGTAATTCATACTGGAGAAGATCGGAGCTTGGATTAAGGTAATAGTGGAGGAGGCAGAAATAGATGCATTCAAGATATATATAGGAAGTAGTATTGTCAGGACTCGTTCATCAAATGTGGGAAATGAAGGAAAGGGAACAGTCAAGGATGATGCCCAGATTTAGTCTCGAGCAGTTTGGTAGATAACCAGGTTTCATCAACTTTGAGTTTAAGATGCCTGTGAGATATCCAAGTAGAAATGTTAAAGAGGCAGTTGGGTATATAGGTCAAGACTTCAAACAAGGGATAGGAGTTAGAAATATTGCCATTTTGGTAAGTCAGAAACTTAAATATTTGTAGTTGCATATGTTTTAACCTAATAGGTAGTAATTACAGTCAGGGGAATGAATAAGACCCCTTAAAAAGTTTAGAGAGAAGAGCTGATGGTCTGAGATTGAGTCCTCTGGAAATATGGAATGCCAGTATTAATGGTAGAGGTCAGACAAGAGTTAGCAAGAGACCGAGAAGGAGGCACCAGAGCACAAAACTCAAAATTACACATGCTGAAAGCCAAGGGCGGGAGACGTTGAAGAAGGCATGAGTCACCATTTCTGTCAGGTGCTGTTGAGAGGTCAGATATGATGAGACCTCATAAGCATCCATTTTGTCCATGAAATTTAGATACAAGGAAGCCACTGCAGGCCTTGGAAGGGGCGCACATGTGTGTGTGCACTGGGATAGGTTGCAAAGCAATTGAAAGGCAAGGAAATGGAGAAGCAAGTGTAGACAGGTCTCTCAAAAGTCTTGGCAGTAAATGGAAGGAGATATAGGTGCTTTTCCAAATAAACCAGATATTTAAAAATAAGCTCTAGTGACTTCATAAAATCACAGAGGGAAACCAGAATATCAAATATGTAAAACAAAAAGCAGATGAAAATTTATGTGTGGATATTCAACAGATCTCAGTTGCCCCAAATGACTGTTTGAATCTAGCTTATAGATGAGCAAATAATCTACTGAGATCTTGTACTTCACAAGAGATATAGGAGAGTCCCGAGACATGTGGTACAGAGGGAAGGACAGGGGCCTCACAAACTAGAGGACAAATCCCAGCTCTGACCCCAAGTCAACCAATTGACCCCTCTGGGCCTATTTCCTGCTCTGAAAAATGGAGATAAGCACCTATCTTGCAGAGTTGTTGTAAGAATCCAAGAGCAGATTCCTCTCAGTGCCTTTACTCTGTCTCTCACAAGTCTTTTGCACTGTCACTGTCGCTCTCACTCTCTGCCTCTGAGAGGAGACCACACTCTGTCTATGGAGTGTTACCCTTTTTCTAATAAACTTTCCTTTTGACTCAAAAAAAAAAAAAAAAAAAAAAGAATCCAAGACCATAAATATCCAAAATCCTGGCATGGTGCCTGGTGTTTAATAGAGAATGAGAGTGGACTGTTGCAATCTAAATATTAGTGATTCTTAACCGTGGGTGATTGTCACCCCCACACCAGCCCCAGGTCCCACTGCTGATCTCAGGTGGTGGGTGGTTCTACTAGTCCACTATGCATCTCTTCCCTGTGGTGCTGAACCATGATTTCTGGCCTTAAATGTCTAAAAATGACCTGAATTCTGATAGCAATAATTTTCCCCTTAAGTACATTAAAGGGTTGTGTCTTCCAGAAAATACCTGATGATACAAGGGAAATAAATGTAGTTGGGAACATCGGAATAGAAGAGACTGTTGGTATTCTCAGTAGCTACAGCTGCCATAGAAAGAAGCCCTTTGCTAGCATGACTCATGGAGCTCATAAGAGTGAAATAATAATAGTGACAAAAGCTCACATTTGTTGAGCTTTACTCTATGCCAAACGTTTTTATTTGAATCATAATACCTCATAAAGCTGATACTAATATTAACCTTGTAGGCAAGAGAAGTCCCACTTTTACAAATGAGGAAACCAAATCTCAAAGAGGTTAAGTAACTGGCCTGTGGTCTTACACGTAAGAAATGATAGAGCTGGAATTTGAACATAGGTGATCTCACTGCAGAGCTGTGAGACATTAGGATGGCGGATGATTCAAAAAGTTGGAACCAAAAGAGCTCTTGAAGACATGTTGAAGTTCATGGTCTATATCAGGCACTCGGTAAATAATAGCTGCTTATTATTATAAATATTGTGATTATGAGTTGTGGTATAATTGGTTTATAGTTGAGAAAGCTGAAGATCAGAAAGGAGAGGCCTTTTGAGTCACACTTCTCTTGCTCAGGCCCACTTCCACGTCTGGAAGTGTACTTTCCCTTCTAATAAAACTTTTCCTTTCTATTGTATAAAAGAAAAAAGAAAAAAGAAAGGAGAAGAGATTTAGCCAAGGTCATATGAAGGCAGAGCTAGGAATCTAGCCCCATACCCTGGCTCCTGACCATATCTCTGCTAGACCATGTGGAGAAAGGTCACTTTGTCACTGGAGCAGCCCTAGTAGTGAGACAGGGCATCTGTGAGCCCCCAGGTAGAAAGATAGGTTGTTTTTCATAACGGGCATTTGATTTTCATAATGGGCATTCTCATTAATTACTGTTATTGCAAGCCTAAGGATATGGGCACCTTCCCAGAGATCTCTCAGCAAACGGCATCCTTAATGAGGCCACTTAGCATAGTCAAGGTGGAAAAGACAGTTAACCAAATGTCACCTCTTTTGTTCTTTCAATCTCTTATTTACTCAACAGACAGCTACTTTGGACCAGGCTCAACACTGGGACTGAGGCACAGGGGGATGAGGAGGTTCCCAACTCCAGGGAGCACAGAGGCACATAGCATGTGCCCCCTGAGCATCGAGGCTTCTGGGATTGTCATCAGGGCCAACCACCTGACCTCACCCCACCCCTCTGTCCTCAGAAGGGCATTTGCATACACTGTCAAAAGCATCAGTTCCCAGGTCCCTTATTGGATAACTAAGCATCTTGACTTCTGTGTGTGTTTCAGCCGGGAAGGGCTACCCATGCAAGACGTGTAAGATAGTGCTGAACTCCATAGAACAGTACCAAGCTCATGTCAGCGGCTTCAAACACAAGAACCAGTGAGTAATCATCCTTCGAAGTCAAAGGTCTGCAGCAGGAGCGCATGGCTTCTAAATCAGAACAAAGCCAGGTACTCCTTGGCTAAATGGGAGTCCTGATAGCCTTTTCTGTCAACAGAAGGTCAGTCAGCAGAAAGAAGTGTCTCTGTGTGTTTTTCTCCCATCAGCTTCTCAGCCTTTGGACCTCCTGGGCTGAGGTTTTGGTAAAGAAGCATAGGTGATTTCCTCCGTGGCCTCCTAATAGTACTTGGTTTTCCTGGCTTTTGGAAGCCTGTTTCACTGGCCTGAAGACCTTCGTCTTCACTGCCATCAATTTTGTGGCAAGAGCTCCCTCTACAGGCAATTATCAAATATGACCAGGTTCTTTCATTCATTGATCAAAGATTTATTGGACACCCTGAATGGTGACCAGGACAGACCCAGTTCCTGCTCTCAAGACCTTACATTCTGATAGAATACAAATAAATAAATAAATAAATAAATAAATAAATAAATAAATAAATAAATAAATAAACAATGAGTAATTACAAATTATGAGAAGTGCTTTGAAGGGAAGAAGTGAACAGAGTTATCTGTTCATGTTAATCTTGAAAATGACTCATTCCTCAGCGCCTGTTCTGTTACAGGCCATATACCAAGCAAATTCTCTCAGGCAATCGTCAGACAACCCTGGGCAGAAGGGATCATCATTCTTATTTCACAGATACAGGCAACCACCATTAAAACTGAACCTGTGCTGTGAGGCAGAGCCATAATTCAAACAGGCTTGGCTGGCTCACAGCATCCTCCCTCAGCGCTTCATGCTAACAAGGAGGTTGTAGCACCATATGATATGAAGAGGCTGGGGCCCAGCCGGGGAGGGTCCATGTGTTTCTGTCTCTTCCTCTGAGAAGGCAATTGTCTAGTGTGGGCAGTGCCACAACATAACCTTCTGAGATAAGAATTATCCCCATTTTACAGCTGAGGAAACTGAGTTTCAAGCAGGCAAGTGTGCCAAAATTATTCCTTTGACTTTGGTAGTTGGTTCTGCATTACTCACAGAGCCAAATGAATTAAAGGTGCTAGAAGCAGAGTGTTAGAGTCACAAATGTCCTTTGTCCTCTGTTCTCTGCCTGAGTCTCCTCCCTGCACTGCAGTGGGCCTTCCTCTTTATTTGTAGATTGTCTTTCACTGGAAGAGCTCTTGAGATTTTTCTTAGATACAGACTTGAGACAAGCCCCAGCAACCTGGCATGGGGCTCACTCCCAGTTCAGCATACCTTCAGCTATGGCACCTTGACTGGTGGCAACTTCACAAACAGTCTGGTGCCATCCAGAGCCCTGTCCTGGGGCAACCCAGACTTGAAAATGCTAGTGCTATTTCCTTTTCTTCCTGTACTTTCCAGCTATGTCACCTTGGGTGAGTCAATATACCTCTCTGAGCCTCCAGTTCTTCTTCTGTGAGATAATAGCTACAATTTGTTGAACACCTAATTTAATTTCATTTGATTCACAATAGCAGCTCAGATTTAGGACCCCCCTTTTCCAACCCAAGGAAACCTAATGTCAGGTAGATTAAGTGACTTGCCCAGGATCATGTAGTTATTTGGAGTTAGACCTGGGACCCAAGCCTCTGTGACTCCAAGGCCCATTCATTTTGTCCTGCCACTTCCAAATGAAGCTCATTATCCTCACCTTATGGGATGATGCGAGAGTTAGAAATGATATATTTGAAGTGCTAGTCCCAAAGAAAGCTATTAGAGATGAGCTTTTATTCACGCAACAAATGTTTATTGAGCACCTATTGTATGCCAGTCAGGCCTTGATCACATCACTAGGGCTGCAGTAAAAACCAAGACCAATGCTGCTCCCTGATCCTTTAGCAGATCCTAAACAAATCCATGAACAAACAAGACAATATCAGGTGGTGCTAGGTGCCCAGAAACTGGGACAGAGAGTGACTAGAGAGACACTGTAGATTCAGTGTGAGAGGGACAGTGGTCATTCTGTACCATTTAGGTCATACAGGACCCTGTAGGCAGAATAAACAGTTCAGTTTCATGGAAAGACATGACTTCAGTCCTGGATCTCCCACACTTTTTGTGGGCAGGTCACTTACATTTTCTGAACTTTAGTTTCCTCATTTGTAAAATGGGAGTGCTGTTCCCCCCACCTTGCAGAATTGCCATGAGGATGAAAAAGGATGTTGGAAGGAAAGCTCAGCACTGTGCCTAACATGCAGTGGCCCTCAGTAAAGGAGAGCTGTCCTGCTTATCTCTCCGAGGCCCTGGAAGAGCTGTACTACTGTTAGAATGAGCTACCTGGAGTGCCATTACAACCACCACACACTGACCCTGTGCCTTTGTTCCTTCTCAAATTACAGGTCACCAAAAACAATGGTGTCACCCCTGGGCCAGATTCCAATGCAAAGACAACCCATTCAGAAAGACTCGACTGCCTTGGAAGACTAGAGGTGTTTCTGTCCAGCACTCCAGGTTGAAATAGCCATGAGCCAGCCTCCCATGACCATGACCATGGCCAGCCCTCAGCTCCTTCTTCCTCCTCTCTTACACTGGCCTGAAGCAGGAGTAGGCCACAGGCCTCCTCTGATCAGTCCAGACAGATCCCCTCTGGATGGGCCCTGTATGTCAGGACAAAGGGAGTGGGGATCTGGGATGGACTTGGTGTCTCACAGGGTGATAGTTTAAAGGATGGCCTTTCCCGTTCCCTGGCCCTACTAGGCCATATGTCAGTGAGGCTCCAGGCCTGTCTCCCTTCCAGGTCAGTTTCAGACAAGTCCCTGCAGCTAAAGGACTGAGCTCCCTGGGCTTGAGGCAGCTCCAGTGAAACCTGGCGCTTTCCCACCAGACGCTGGCCTAGGCAGGAAAGGGAAGATAGAAGTAGCTGCCACATGGAAGCTTAGAGCTAATGTGACACTCCCCCTCACCCAGAAAAGTGCAAGCTTTCCTGAGCCTGGGACCTGATGCTGGCCAGTTGTACAGGTTTCTGCCCACTGTGAAGTTTCCTCCTAGAGCAGTGTCAGTCCCGGCAGAGCATTGCTGTCCCTCCTGCCCCATCTCCACAGTTCCTGAATGGTGCTAAGGACGTGCAGCAGCTGGGGACAAGCTAGAGCTGAAGGAGGCCTCAGTACCCAGTGAGATCACAGGAGGCGCCATTTGGGGCCTTTCCCTTCCTCCGTCAGAAGAGCTCTGACCTGGGGGCTTATGGGAAAGTCCCCATGTACAAGTTTCTTTGATGGCTCTCTGTCCTTATAGGCAAACTGCCTTGTGCCAGCCGGCCCAGAGGCTCATTGCTGCCCTTGGGCCCCACTGGCTCTCCTTTCCCTGTGCAGCAGACCACCGCCCAGGTTGCTGTGGTGCTAGCCTTCTCTCGTCACCTACCGAGAGGCTTCTGGGTGCCAGCAAGCAGAATGGGCCCCAGGAAGGAAAGAAAAGAGCTGGCGCAAGTTGCCACAGTGAGCAATCAGATGCTCCCCAGGCCCAAACCTGGGTTTCCCCAACCGCCTGGCACTTCACTGGGAGTGGGCTTTTCCTTATAGCTTTCAAGCAGGAATTCTAGGGAGTGGCACCATCAGAGGCTCCTCTTTGTTGGCTCAGAGGAGCCCCTAGCTGCTCTCATGGCCTCCTCCTCCCACTCGCTACCCCTCTTCACCTCTCGCCTGTGAAATGCCTTTAGTATCATATGTGGGTGTATGGGTGTGTGCTTATGCTCTGTCTCTTGGTCACTGAAGCATCTAAATAAAGAATTCTCCTATGAGCCTGACTACAACTTAACAGACCTGGGATTTGGAGCTATATTGCCATTGGATGTAGCATGTATGTCTTTATCCTTCACCCAGGACCCTAAGTACTGTTCTTAAGAGTCGGGACAGAGAGAGACATCCAAATAGCTTGGCAACCCTGTGGGAGCCTTCCCAAATACTCCAAACTCAATACAACTTCATCTTCTCATCCATCTCCTGTGATGGGGGGCCTCATGGGGATCTTTGGAAGGTTTAAGCTGGTAATCTGCTTGCTTTGAGAGGATCGTTCTGGCCGCTATGTGTATAAGGAATATGGGGAGCAGGAAAGGAGACCGACAAAGAGGCCAAAATAGAGGCTGTGTCCCATATGACTCTGTCTGCTCTAACTCCTTCAGGGCAGAGACCTAGCCTTTGTCATTCCCACTTCCTTAGTGTACAGAGTGGTGTGTCATGAGTGTTTGTGGAATGAATACATGAATGAAGATGCATAAGGAGAGGTGGACTTTTCCCTTTCAGTTCTTACCCAGCGATGGGTTCATTCCATGGCACTTATCATAGGCCTGGTAATTCTTGGAAGAAACTTTTCTATGGCCCAGAAACGAGCTGGGAAGTGAGAGTATGATGGCCTCAGGAGTCCTTTGTCCAGCCTTTGTTTCAGACAGCCAGATCTGAGGAAGGTGCCTGGGCAGCCTCAGTTCCCATTCTTCACTCAGTAAACTGCTCCTGGCCAGCCAGAAAAGACCCTACAGAATCGGCCCCCAGGGTGGGTTCTGGCACTCAGCTTCCAGAGCCCAGACTGCTCAGTAGTTTCTTCAGAGCCCTTCTCCCTGACCCAGCATGTCAGAATTGGCCCCATCTATCAGACAGTTAAGCGAGCAAAGGGGCAGGTGGGCTGTCATCCCATGCCATATCCTTGCCCTGCAGCACCTCTCAGTCTACATTCAGGAGTCCCTGCCAACTGTGTGCGCAGCCCTGTTGGCATGGGGACACAGGACACAGATGAGCACTTTTCCTTGGGGAGTTCACACACTGTTGAAGACCATGATGGCGGTGGTCAGAGGGTCATACTGGGCACTGTGGGAATCCGTAGGATGCAGGCATTAACTCAGCCAAAGATATGAAAAGCTGGTGAAGCTGGGAAACTAGCATTTGATCTGCATAACAACCTTTTGGACTAAGTGATGATACTCTTATTTTATAGAAAATAAACAGGCTCAAAGGGGCACAGGGATTTACCCAAGGCCTTACCACTAAGAAGCAGCAAAATGGGGAGTGGAACCCATTTCTCTAGATTCCTAGTCCAGAACCCTTTTCAAATGAGGACCAGGGTCCTTTCCACATGAACCCTGGGCCTCACCCACCTAGCAGGGCCGTGGTCTCACAGAGCAAGCAGCCACTCAGGGCAAGGGTAATAGCAGCACCCACACAACACACATCAGACAAGTCTCAATGGTGATTTTATATTCCAAGCCCCCTCTTATCTCATCATTTTACCCAAGATTCCTAGTATATTAGACTTGAGTTATAACTGTAAGAAACTTACAGTTGTTACCTAAAAAGAAATTTATTGATTCACCTAATGAAAACTTTTGGTACAAGGGTGGCCAGATTCAAATTCTGACACAGTGTCATCAGGAAGAATTTAATCTCACTGTACTTTTTTCTGTGTGGCCTCTTTCTCGAGCAGACTCTCAGAAGGTGGCAAGGTGGCCACTGGCAGCTCCAAGCTTACATTCTGATTGGCAACTGAAGTGGAAAGAACATCTTTCTACTAATTCCAACAAAAAATTCTGGGATTGACTCATTAGCCAGCTTGGTCCTGTTCCCATTCCCTAAACCAATCACTGTGGCTACGAGAAATGGTGCTGTGATTTGGGGCCTGTAAAGATGTGAGGTCCACCTAAAACATTGAGTGGCAGAAAGAGAGATGTGTCCCTAAGAGGAAAGAGGGTGGGGCTCCTTCCAGACTAAGGGAGAAGGATAGATACGAGTGGGCAAAAACAATTGTTGTCAGTCATACCCAGAAATTGTCTTTAACTATTTTTTTCCTAACTTTTTGAGATACAGCATACATTTAGTAATGTGTGCCAATTTTTAGAGTCTGGTTTGATGAATCCTCATATGTGTATACATCTGGGCAGTCAACCTCCAGATCAACATACAGAACATTGCCACCTCCCTAGAAGTTTCCTTCATTCTCCTTCCTAGTCAGTATCCGCAGAAGGAAATACTAATTTGACCTCTATGACCATAGTTTAGTTTTGCTTGCTCTTGAATTTTAGAAAAATACAATCATACATCCTCTTTTGCTCAATATTGTCTGAGGTTCATCCATGTTATGGTGTGTATCAGAAGTTTATTTTTTTATGCTGTGTAGTAGCCCATTATATGACTGTCCTACAATTTAGCCATTCTACTGTTGATGGACAATTGGGTTGTTCCTAGTTTTGACTATTACAAATAAAGTTGTTGTTAAAAATTTTGGATGTGTCATTTGACACACATGTGCACCTGTGTACCCTGGAGTGGAATTGCCACATCATAGGTTAGGTGTATATAGCTTGTCTAGATACTGCCAAATAGGTTTCCAGAGTGGTTCTACCAACTTATGCTCCCACCTGCAATGAAAGTGGGAGAGTTTCACCTGCCTCACATCCTTGTCAGCACTTGCTATTGTCAGTCTTTCTAATTTGGGCCATTCTGGTGGCACCCAGAAATTTGAGTTCATAGCAGGGCCCCTCTTACTTTCTTCACCCCTGAGCTCAGGTTTGAATTTCTCTAGCCTGGAATGGTCTCTGATGTCAGTGCCCAGGACCCGTGATATAATTCAGCAGGTAAACATCAGAGGGACCCCCATGGCTGTGGAAGCCAAGAGAAGTCCCACACAAGGAGCGGCTCTATCCCTGGAGAGGCAGTCTAGTGCAGCAGCAAAGAACACAGGCTCTGAAGTCAGGCAGCCAGAGTTCAGATCCCAGCTCTGCCGCTGTGGGCTGTTAGTTGCCCTGTACCTCAGAGTGAGACACTGGTACCTATCTTATAGGGTTATCGTGGGAATTAAAAGAATAGCTACCTAGGTAAGGATTACAGTGCCTGACATATGATAGATGCTGTGTAATCATGACTGCTGTTGTTTCCATTATTGGCCCCAAAGTAAACTTTGGGTCTCCCTGGGAAGGTGAGTCCACAGGTAGATGGCATCTGCCACAGCTCCCTGCATTAAGACTCGATGATTTATGAAATACTGGAAACTTAATTCAATCTGAGGTGGGGGGAAGGCAACATATTGGCCACAGATGGCTCTTCCCTGGGCTCCCACAAGAAGTCACCTTCTACTGCTAGGGCACTTTGGTTTATTCCAGGTACCACAGGCTCTACAGCCAAGGACACCTGAGGAGAAAACGAAAGGAATCATGCATGTAAAGCTTGTAGTCCAAAACCAGATGCAAAGCAAGTGTTGGGGTGTAACAACTGTCAGTGCAAACACAAAGCTGTGCACATGCCCATATAAGCAGTCATAAAGAGTGCATGGTACACTGGTCTGGGATTCAGAGTCCCTGGGCATTGGTATGAGAGCTGTCACCAGCTTCATGTGACGTGAAGCCTTGATACTGTCTGAGAAGTGGAAGTTAGAAGAAATCACAGTTCCCAGCCAGAGCCCAGAAGAGGTAGAGATGGACAGTTAGGGGTCCTTCTCAGAGCAGATCAGAAACAGATCCTTCCTTCTCAGCGGCCCCTGCCAGATGAGCTGCTCTCATTCCAACCAGACCTTCTGCCAGGTGGTCACTAGCATCAAATACAACTTCTCCCTCTGATCATCTGCCCACCTAACAACCTCACCCACTTTGTCAAGCCCACAGTACAGAGAGGGCAGACACATCCCTGTCCTGGCACTACCTGCTTCATCTGTCCAGGAACTTCAAAACATGGAAAAAAAACCTTTCAGTCCTGTAAATGTGACAGCGCTACAGCGCGAAGACCCCAACAGCCACTAGGTGGAGAACGCTCTCCTTTTTTGCTGGGCAAAGTAGACCAGCACTAGGACCTTGCAGTTTGATTTAATACAGAAGAGAATAGAGTGACTTTTCCTGAGTCCCAAAGGCCACTTGCCCCTTTCTCAGGATATTTCCCTCTGGAGCAACCTCTGTTTGAGGACTTTAATTTAGTCACCTGCCTGAGGGCACACATAATATCTGGTCTACTCATCAGCATTTCTGTAACACTTCCCTTGGATAATATCTCTGCTCCATTCTTAGACCCTGTGGTTCTGAGAGACTGACCTCGCACCCTGGTTCCAGGGGAAACTGCGACCCAGGACCAGGAAATCAGAATCATAAGTCCGGAGCTGTCAGTAGCTACCTTTGCCAATACGTAGAGACAGTCTGGTTAAGCCAACTCAGAGGAAAAGAGAGCTAAGAAGAGACTAATTTCTGATGAGCACCTGGATCCAACCATACTAAAGGTAATACTCTCAGGACTTTTTAGTTATGAGTCAATAAATTCCCTTTTTCCTTAACTCACTTTTGGGTTTCTATCACAACCAAGAGTTCTGTCTAATACTTGCTCCAGCTCCTCATCAACTTGGAGACCTCCATTCATCCTGAGAAGATCACTGGCCCCAAGGCTGAGTCGGCTGCCTTTCCATGCTCCCAGATGCACTGCACCCCGCAGGCATTGCCTGTAATATACTGTATTATGACCTGTTTCCTGTCTCCCTTTCTAGACTAGAAACTCTTTGAGGGCAGGACCTGGGTCTTATTCATCTTACTAGGTCCCTGGTGCCCATTATAAAACTGTGCCTATTTTAATAACTGCTTGGTGATGGAGTAAATTCATGGATAAATGAATAAAAGTTGACGTGAGCTGGTAGGAGCTGCACTTCTAGTGGTCATCAAGGTCAAAGGAACCAGGTTGCTGAGGTGGGAAAAGAGTTAGTCAGAAGAGCTAGAAGAAATGGGTTGTGGGGTCTAGTCATTTTAATGATGGCCTCTCATGAATCTTTGTCTCTCTATGTCTGTGACTGTGTCACTCCAGCCATCAAGATGGGGAATCCCTTGAAACTGGGCTGGCCTCGAGACTTGCTTTGATTAGAGAATACAATGATATGACATGTGCAACTTCCAAGTCTATGGCATGGACCTTGCAGCTTCCACTCCTGCCTCTGTGAAAGGAAATGCCAGCTAACCACATGGAGATGAGAGACTACATGAGGAGAGAGGCCAGAAGTCGGCTCCATACTTGTGAAGGAGGCCATCTTGGACCCTCCAGCACAGTGGAGCCACCAGCATAAGTGGCCTCAGGAGAGACCAGCAGAAGAACTGCCTAGTCCAGCCCAGCTAATTTAAAGAATCATGATAATAAAGTGTTTATCAATATAAGAAATAGCCCAACCCATAGAGAATTCCTATGAGAGTTTATTTGAGCTAAACTGACAATTGCCTGAAGAGCAAAATTTTAAATGCTCCAGAAAATTACTTTTGCAGTTTCTTTTATGCATCTGAGATTAAAGAGGGGGTGTAAAAAAGATTACATGAAGGTTAGAGAAAGCAAGGCAGGGACCAGATTACAGGATAGTTAAGATTATGTGCCCTCTTGGGGTGGTTACACCTTCCAGGGGTACCGCTTCTGCCATTTCAAGTGTGTGTTAACCTAGATGCACAAGAACAATGGGCAAGGCTGGCTTAAAAATCCTTTCACTGAGGAAGTCCAGGTCTTGACCACCCACCATGACTTGCCCAGTTAGAGATTGGTGGTTTATTACAGCACCACTTTTTCATCCACATGTTCTAAATCACTAAGTTTTGGGATGGTTTATTATTCAATAAAAGCCCTCAGAATAACCAAGTATAGTAGCCATACCTTGTTTTTGGCCTCCTGGTATCCATTTACCCTTCTTCCTAAAATAAGATTTCCTAGAGGAGCCCCACCCTCAGCTCATATGATCTGAGTGTGGATGCCCTTCACCCTCCGGCTTCTGCTAGAATGAATTGCTAAATGGGGAGGTCTTGAACCAGAACTGTTGGGTATCCTTCTTTGTCACCTCTTGGGAAGCATCTGCTGGAGAATAGAGTCATAGGAAGGAAAGCAGAAGAGAGAATGAGTCTTGATCCCGCCATTCCTGAAGACTGTGCTATCCCTTGTCCTTTCAAATTGCATAAGCCAAAACATTCACTATTTTGCCTAAGCCTATTTGAGTTGAGATCTCTGTTACTAACGACTGTGTGAGAATGTTCCTTGAGAGTGAGGAAGTTTGACACAGCTGAGCAAGTTCCAGGCAGAGGATTATTAGAGTAGCACAGAGGTCTCTAGAGAGTGTGGGAAAGGGAATTAATTTTTCCTCAGTCTCTACTGTATGCCAGAGCACTAGAATGAGACACAACCTTCGTCCTGGAGGACCTCATAGGTACAAATGACTCATTGCAATTGTGACAAAGTGCTGCAAGGGAGAATGCCACTGCAGCCCCAGCATGTAATAGGAGAACTGAGCCTGGGGTGGGGAGCGGCAGGGAAGGTCCCCCTGAGGAAGCACATGCAAACTGAGGGGTGAAGTCTGAATAGGAATTAGTCCTGAGGTGGGAGAGATAGAGGGGAGGAGAATGTTCCAGGCAGAGGGAACAGCATGTGCCAAGGCCCTGAGGCAAGAAGATGCTCCTCAGGTTGAAGGAGAGTGAATGTATCACTGGGTAAAGAGGGGGACTAGCAAGAGCCAGGTCCCTCAGGATATATTAAAATTTTCAGCAGAAACAATAGAAGCAAACTCCAACGGGTTTAAGTTCCCAGAATTACCAAGAGCACTACAGAAATGGGCTGGGGTCACATAACCAGCGTCACAGAACGGGTACAAAAAGGAAACCATTGTCTCCACCAACACCAAGCACTGGACACTGCTGCCTGTGCCACTAGCCCAGCCAGCCTAGAAACTGGACAAGATCTCACAGCTCCATGCCCAGCGGCTCAGTCTTGTTACCACAGACTCCACCGGGGACCATTTCTCCTGGACCTCTCAAGCCCCACATCTGGGCATCACTGGTTCACTGGAGTCCATGCTGTAAATTGGCAGAAACTAGGCCTCAGTTGGAAGAGAAACTGGGGGATTCGGTGGCATTTTTAGCTTGTCATAAGAGGTGAACTCTGCCACATAAAGTAGGTATATTCCCCAAATCTAGCAAAAGGGTTCAGATGACAAACACCAGGGTAAGATGTGGTCTTGTGGTGGTTCTAAAATATGTCCACAAAATCTCTTTTTATTTCTCTCTTCAAGAGGTGAAGTTTAATCTCCTCTCCCTCCACCCCACTCTCTGCCCCCATGTGGGCTGTAATTAGTGTGAACATAAAAGGGGACATACAGAAAGTAACCTCACAGGGTGATCTGATCATAAATTCCTAACAGGGCAGGTCCTGGTGGGTTGTCATGCCCCAAGCATATAACTTCTTTAGTAAAAGGCTTATCTTTGCCTTAAGCAAACTCTGTCCATTGTTTCTGTACATCTAGGTTAACACACCTTTGAAATGTCCCCTTTCATTCCCCTCCTTCTAATACAGGACCACCCTCAAAAGAGCACATAATCTTGTTAAGGATCCTGTAATCTGATCTCTGCTTTGCTTTCGTCCACCTTCATGTGATTCTTCCTTACCTGCCCTCCTTAATCTCAAATCCATAAAAGAAACTGCAAACTGTTATTCTCCAAAGCACTTTTCTCAGTCCATTGAAATCTTGCTTCTAGAAGTATCCTCTGTTTGTGCGAAATAAGTTTTTATAAAAATTCTCTACAGGTTTGGACATTCTTATCTCCACATTAGTGACTTACCCTGACAATTAGGATAACGTAGAAATGATAGAGTGTAACTTCTGAGAGTTAAGTCATAAATGATATTGCAGTGTCAATCTTTCCTGGATCAAGGGCTCAGAGGGGAACCAGCTGACATGTCACAAAGACACTCAAGTAGCCTGTGGAGAGGCCATCATGGAGAGAAATGGTGACCTGCCAGCAGGCAGCCAAATATTTGGTATTTTAAGTTTTGGAGTCATTTGTTATGCAATAATTGATATCTAATACAGGTATTTAACCTAAAAGCAATGGAAAGCCACAAAAGGTTTTAAACAGATAGAAGCAATGGCATGATGAATTTGCTGACATGTAAACAAAGAAGTACTATGGCCTAGGAGCCAATAGAGGATGGTGGAAACACAAAGGAGGGAGGAGTAGTTTCTACTGGGGAGGACGTCTTTTAGGAGTCTTTTATTTCTAGAGTCAAAAAATGAAGTCAAATTTGTTTAAGAAAAAATTATTTGCTCCCATAAATAAAATGTTAAAAGAAGTAATGGCTTCAGGCATGGCTAGATCCAGGCACACTCCATTTCTTGGCTCTCGTGTTTCCTCTCTTGGCTTCTTTCACAGGCAGGCTTTCTCAAGCAACTCCAGGCTTCCATATTCATATCTCAGTGTCTGTTTCCCATTTGTTCCAATAAAAGGCCCAGACTGGCTCTCATTGGCCCTACTTACATCACATGCTTATCACTGACCCAATCACTGTAGCCTGAGAGGTAGAATATTCTCATTAGCCAGGTCCAGGGGCACATGCCCAACACATGAGCCAGGGAGAATTGTTGGCTCCACCCTAACCCCTGTGGATAGAAAAAGGGGTGCTGTAATAAACCATTAATTCATAACTGGGCAGTTCATGGTGGGTGGTCATGACCTGAACCTATCACTTCTTCAGTGAAAGGATTTTTAAGCAAGCCTTGCCCATTGATCTTGTGTATCTAGGTTAACACACACTTGAAATGGCAGAAGTGATACTCCTGGAAGGCATAACCACCCTTAAGAGGGCACATAATCTTAACTACCCTGTAATACAATCCCCACTTTGCTTTCTTCTACCTTCATTGAACTCTTCCTTATATTCTGTCCTGAATCTCAAATACATAAAAGAAACTGCAAAACTGTTATTCTCAGGAGCATTTGGGATCTTGCTCCCCAGCATATGTTGTCGTCTTGGCTCAAATAAACTCATAAAAATTCTCTACAGATTTGGACGCTTCTTGCCCTGACACTCCCTATGGACCAGGAACAGGAGAGAGTCAGGACAGCAAAGTAAATTGAGGAGCTGTTTCCAGAACGAGAGAAAAGGGATTTAGTTGTCCAGTTCAGGGTGGTCAGGAAAGGTCTTAGAGAAGGAACAACTGAGAAGAGTCCAGAAAGCTGAATGGCAGGCAGCCAGCAGAGTGACTAGAGGTGAGGGAGGAAGGACCCTCTCAGCAACAGGGCATCTAGTGCAAAGACACCAGGGTGAGAGCAATCAAAATGTTCAGGAGGACCTGCCTGGGGCCCAGTGCAGCAGGAACACAGAGCAAATGTCTCTGGGAGACAAAAGAGGGGACAGGAGAGAGCAGAAGAGGCCAGTCTTGAAGGGTCCTCAGTGCTATACTGAGTTGCTGGGGATGCCAGTTGGTAGTGGGGAGAAAGTAATTAAAACTGAGGAGTGATTTGGTTAGGTCTCTGTTTTAAAGAAGTCGTTTGGTGGCTGAAGCAGAGATTGGCGATACAGAGATTGTTAAGTGTTTGCCCAATGCTCAGGCACACACACCCCCTTTTTTTAACAGACCCTGGTTTTGTAAGGAGAGATAACATGTCCAGCAGAATGAATATATTTCCCAGCCTCCTTTGCAGCTAGGGGTGGCCATGTGTCATGGTCTAGCCAAAGAGATAAAATCAGAAGTTGCTGGGTATAGCAGCTCTTCGTGGCTTCTTCTTTCTTCATGTCTGAGCACAAATGTGATGGCAGGAGCTGAAGCCACCATCCTACAACCATGAGGAGAAAATGTAAAAAACTGAAGAGACCACAACCTGGATTTCTGACCCACATTCACCCACCTTAAGATGTGGTAAGTGAGGGATGAATAAACCCTTGTTTTTTTTAAGTCCTTGTCGTTTAGGTTTTCTGTTATTTGTGCCCAAACAAAATCTGATGTAGTCCATTAGGTAAGGTAGAGAAGGGTGAGGGGCCCCTCTGGGGTTTGTTTCCTAATTCCTTCCAGACCACTCCCTTCCTGCTCAGCCTAGGCAACTTCCCAGGTGTCTGGGTCCCCTCTGTCCTCCAAACCAATGTGCAAGCCAAGACCCAGTGGGTGTGAGGCTTGTAAGCCCAAGTATAGAGAGAGCTGAGCCTAGCAAACCATGAGAACTCCCAGATACCCCTATCCTATCTAGCAGAGCATGGGTCCACAGTGTCTGGGACCAGGGGATGAGGGGCCTGGTATGCTGCTGAGATTCTGAGAAGCACCAGGACTGGCCCAGAGAGAGCCTCGGATCCCTCCTAGTCTATTCCCTTCCATCTTGCTTGGTCAGAGGGGCCTCCCCACAAGTTCTCCCAGGCTGCCAACATCAGCGCCAGGCTCCCTGCCTCCAGCACAATTCCCCTGGGCAGCCTGAATTTCATGGCTTTGTTGTCTCCAGGGAAGAAACTGAACACCGATGTGCTTAGTGGGTGAGGAATGAGAAGATACGAAGGCTGGAGGAGGGATGACCCTTATAGTCCCTCCCTCTTGATCACAGGAGTATGTTTCTCATACCTCGCAGTGGGTCCCACTTAGGCCCATAGTGGCTAATATTAATATTAATAACTCTTTACTGAACTTCGGCTGTGTGCATTAGGCTTTATATCATCATCACTGAGTCCTCACAGAAGTTATTATCCCCATTTTACAGGCTTAACAAAACAAAACAGGCTTAACATTGAATGACTTGTCCAAGGTCACAAAGTTTTCAGGATGAAAATCCACATGTGTCTGGCTCTAAAACCCAACCTTTTCACTCCAACTCAGCTGTCAATGTCACCTCAGTTTCAACAAACCAAGCCAGACCTCCCCAGCGCCTGTGAGAGAAGCCAGGGTAGAAAAGGGCTGGAAAAAAATGGTAACAAAAGAACAATTGTCAGTTCTGAGTAGCAATTGTAGCTATTACCCTGTGTACTTTTTCCATATTTTAAAACATTCTCAAAATAAAAATTGTTTTAAAAGAAATAAATAAAGGGAAGAAGACAAGAAAGTACAGGCCTGGGCCAGAGGATGGGGCCAGACCTGGGCTGAAGTGGGGCCTGGGCAGGGGCCCAGGGCAGCCCTTCTGTACAAGAGCCCCAGTGTCCCCTGGACCCGGCTGCCATCCAAGAGCAATATGGTTGGCACAAGGCAACGTCAGCCCCTCCCCTCAACTTTGCTCTCAGGCAGGTGGGGGGACTGGCCAACCTTGTACTCCTGGAGCATGGAGTCCACAAACCCCTGCCAAGGGCCTGGTACTTCACAGGTGCTCCATCAGTACTGCCAAATGAGGGGAGAGAACAATGCCTGGACCCAGCCTCCCACCCCCTACCTGCCACTCACCCTCAGGTGAATCTTCACCTTACCCAGCCAAGGTTAAGGATGGAGGCAGAAAGTGGGCTTATGTGTTAGCAACAATAATCACAGCTCTGTGGAATCACCCTGAGCTTTCCTTCTTTGTCCCAAATTGTTAAGGTTCTAATAATATCAATTCTGTTGTTCACTTGCTATGTGACTTCAGACAAGTCATTCTATCTGCCAAAGCTCATGTTTCCTCACCTTCAAAATGGAACTAAGGATTCCTACCCCCGCTTGGTTTATGGGAAGGGTCATAAGATATAATGTATATACGACACCTAATCTAGCGTGTGCCTGGCATATAGTGGGAGCTCAGCCAAGGTGAGGACTTCTCTAATTCCTATTCCAGTGAAACCCATTTCTATCTCTTAACTCATTCATTTCCCCCAACACCTTTAAGGAAAAAGAAACAGGAGTGTGCCCATTTTCTGGATGGAGAAGTTGAGGTAGAGGCAGGCTAAGGGCAGGATCTTAGGATGGCAGGCTCCTGAGCCCCTGCTAGGGTGTGTGTGTGTGTGTGTGTGTGTGTGTGTGTGTGTGTGTGTGTGAAAGGCTTTGAGACACTGCAATGTGACTGGTGATGGATTGCTAAGAGAATAAGACCCTGAGAGGGAAACAGGCTTGGACTCGGATCCTCAGCAGGTCTCCTGCACTCCATTTACTTATCAGTCTCTCCCCACTACAATGTCAGCAGCTCCTGGAAGGGTAAAGTCTGGGTCTGATCACTGCTTTCCTTCCAGGATTTAGAGCAGTGCATGCCACATAGTAAACACTTGGCAAATGAATGAGTGAATCTGACCTTGTGAGAGCATCAGTGTGAGAGGTTGTGAGTGTGTGTAGGGGACGGCAGACAAGGGATGTGCAGGCACGATGTGAGGGGGAAAGGTTGCCAGTCTAAGAGACTTGAGCACCTCAGGAGGCAGTCTTTGCCTTTGGCTCAGGTAAACAGGAAAGTGCCTGGAAGTTGAATGAAAGCTATGTGGAGTCCAGCTCCTACTGGCAGTTCACTCCACCCCCAATGACCATATTCATTAAGGGAGCCAGCAGAGGATCAGAGATGGGGAGCTGAGTCTGTCCAAGAGTCCAGGGGTCTGGTGAGATCCCCTGTGAGCAGGAGGTTCCCACTTACTGGGCACCTCAGAGACAGCCTCCACCTTCCCAGTGCTCCAGCAAGGAGGAACCCTGGAGGAGGGAAATCAGGATAAGCTGTTTTTAAAAGACAGCCAGTTCCTTTCTGATTTATCTTTGGGAGGAGACCATTCTTTTGTTTGAGAAGGAAAAGTAAGATTAAAAAAACAAATCACTTTAATGAGACTTTTAGTTATGCAAAGGAAAAGTCTCCATCCCCTTGGGGGTCAGGGCAGAGAGACTAGACTCCTTGGCATAACAATGGGAAAGTACCTGCAGCTTCCCCTCCGCGGTGGTCTCCACCAGCCAAGGGATAAGAGGTTATCTGAGAACCCAAATGGGGGGTTCCCTTTTTCCTCCAGGAGCATAGAAGAGCGGAGGCCTTGGACTTCAGATGAGGTTTGGGCAGAGGTCAAAGATTGGCTGACCTCCTATTTGGCCACGGTTAAGATGCTCAGGAGAGAAGTTCTTGCAGGTAAGGCAGACCTGAGTCAGGTGGGGCTGAGCTATTTGGGGAGCATCTAATGTGTGCCAGGAACTTGAAATATAGTAGTGAAGTTTAGAGGCAGTTTCTGCCTTCTGTTTACAAAATTAACTATTTATTTACAATTCTGAACATGCAATGTAGGAAGAATAGGTCCTACATATGCACCCTTATGTTCACTGCAGCATTATTTACAATAGCCAAGATATGGAAGCAACCTAAGTGTCCATAGGCAGACAAAGGTATAAAGAAGATGTAGTATGTATATCCAATGGAATATTACCCAGCCATAAAAAGGACTTCCTGCTATTTGCAACATGGTCGGACCTAGAGAAGGGTATTATGCTGAGTGAAATAAATAAAATAGAGAAAGACAAATATCATATGATTTCACTTATGTGGGGAATCTATAAAACAAAATAGATGAACAATCAAAACAGAAACAAAATTGTAGATACAGAGAACAAATTGATGGTTGCCAGATGGGAGAAGGTTGGGGAAAGGGTGAAAAGGGGAAGGGATTAAGAAGCACAAATCACCAGTTAGAAAAACAGTCACAGAGATGTAAAGTACAGCATAGGGAATATAGTCAATAATATTATAATAACTGTGTAGGGTGTCAGATGGGTACTAGACTTATTTAAGTGATCGCTTCATAAGTTGTATAAATTCCTAATCACTATATTGTACACCTGAAACTAATATAATATTGTATGTCAATAATTAATCTAAAAATAAAAAATTTTAAAAAGAAGAAAAGAAATAACTGGTCCTAAATAATAATAACTAACATTGCAAATCAAGTACTCCACATCAGGCAGTGTTCTAAAGGCTTACACATACTAACATGTCTACTTTTTTCAATCGCTTCTTGAGGTGATATACACTGTCATTATACCTATTTTACTGACAAGAAAATGAAGACACAGATGGAGTAACTTGCCAAGGCCGTGTGTGATGGTGCTGAGATCTGAGTCCTGCAATTTGTGCTCTGAATCACTTCACTACCCCACCTCCATCCTCTGCTTCTTTCTTCATGCTCACAGGAGAGAAGACATCAGAAGGGGAACCTGGCAAGTCCAGAGGGCTTCTTTGAGGAAATGAGCTAAGATGTAAGAATGAGATGAAACTAACCAGACCTAAAGGGGAAAGATCTTTTCAAGAAGCGAGACCCACAAGTGCAAAGGCCCAGAGGTAGGGTGAGAGCAAGGAAGAAGTGAATGACGGATTCATCCGGAGATGTGGGCAGGAAGCAGTTCATGCCAAGGATCTTTATAGGAAGGTTTGAAAGGGGTGGTTGTGGTTGGTACAGTCAGATTTGCATTTTAAATATCACCCTGAAGCTTGTGCAGAGATTGGATGGGGATGGGGGGAAAAGGGGTCTGACCGCTAGCCACTATATGGCAATTGCGCAGAAGACAAAGAAGCCAGGCTGGGCCAAGGTCTGCGGAGGCGGGCGGGTCAGGACTGCTGGGTCTTGTTCCTCAGAGGTGACAAGCAGGAGGTAGCATGGACTAGAATCTCAAAGCCTGGACTGGGTGGGGCAAAAGAGGGGGAGTACAGTAGGCCAGGGTGGAGGCCGAGGATTGGGCTGTTTCAATTTGCCGCTCTGCGCTGTTAGGTTCGGGGACTGAACTCCAGGTGGGTGGGACTCTGTGCCACTCGCAGCCACACCACTGTTAAAATAGAGCTGGTCCAGGAGGGGCGGGGCCGAGGTGGGCGGGGCGCTGGGCCGCCCGCGGCCACGCCGCTTTCGCGGGTGCATTCCTGGCTCTCCGGCCCGGGGCGGAGGAGCGTCGGAGCTGAGTCTGCGGTCACCCCTGGGCTCGGAAGTCCAGGCTGGCGGGAGCTAGGAGCGGAGCCGCGGAGGATCCAGGTGAGCTGAGACCCTGTACCGGGAGCGGGCCCGCGGAGGCTCGAGGTGAGCCGCGATCCGATGCGGACCCAGGCTGAGCTCCCAGCCGCCAGGGGGCGAGCGGCAGCGGGACTCTGGAGCTGCTCCCTCCCAACACTGGGGACCTGGGCGTCCGCTGGGCAGGGAGGTGGAGGGGACGGTAAATCAGTAACCCGCAACGCACACAGGGCCTTTTGTCCCGCTCCGTCCAAAGAGCACCCTGACCGGGGAGCTGGTTACTCATTGCCCACCCGGGCGGGGGCGGGCCGGCTGTCTCTGCAGCTCCCCCTGGAGACCCGCCGGCTCGCACCTCCCTCAAGGTGGCCGGGTTGAGGTGGAGGAGGAAGAGCGCGCCAGTCCTTTAACTGCTTGGACCGTCTGCGAGCCTCGAGTGGACAAAAGCTGAGGCTCCCAGAGGTGCGGTCACTTGTCCAGGGTGCCCCTGCGCTTGAGTGCAGGAGCCTGAAGAGGAACCCAGGACTGTCTGGTGTCAGAGTCAGGTCATTTGGCCCCATGTCCGCGCGTGACCCGGCTAAGGGCCCTAAGGTGCTGAGGTCAGGGTAGCCTGGTTGTGGGAATAATACCCCGGGGCCGCGCCACCCCACTCTCAACCCGAGCTGTGGACCCAAGAGAGCTGTCCTCCCTGCAGAGGGGTGGGTGGGAGGATTTTACAGAGGAGGGGCCGCAGAAGCTGGGAGTAGATGCAGAGACAGTAGCATCAGAGCCGGGTGGAGAAGAGAAATGGGGGCAGAGAGGTGTGGGCAGGAGAGAAAATGTGCCCAGTTTTGAAAGCCCGTGTCTAAAGTGCTGAAGGAGCTGAAGGAAGGGGCAGATGGCAACCAGAGATTGGCCAGGGCAGGGAGGGGAGGCCTAGGATGCTGGACAGTGTGGACTGGATCCTGCTGGACACAGAGAGCCATTAAAGGGCCTGTAAGCTGGCAGGGAGGGGGTGATATGGCCGACTTGTAATTTTTAAAGCCCTGCTGCAGAGTGGAGTCTGGAGAATACAGGGAGATGTTTGCAAAGGCCCAAGCAATAGATGACGATGGCCTGCCCTGGGTCCCGCCAGGGGAGGTGGGATGGACTGGAGAGGGATTGAGAAGGCAGAATGGACTAGAATTTGGGAACAGGCAGGGAGAGAGGATGGAGAGGTAATGCTTCAGCTGCAGGGGCAACCCAAGGAAAGAGTAGTTTGATGGAGGAGATAATGGCTTTGGACAGGACAAGCTAAGTGCTCCCTGCCTCAGAGCTAGAGCTGGACAAAGGGCAGTGGCTGAGGAGAAGAGGGTGTTATAGGCTTCCTGGGCTGAGTAGATCCAGAGATGCCAGTAGCCCCGGGACTACACTGGTCACCCTCTTCCCCTGCCCCAGCTGATGCTTGGGTTTGAGTGTTCCCTTTGGGGGATGGAGACATCCTTAGTGGTATTTGGAGGAGGGTAATCAGATGGGATGGGTGAGTACATCACACCTGACAGGAATAGTGCCAGAACTGGAGACGACAGACCAAGGGCAGACCCAGAGTGAGAGTTATGGGAAGGGAAGGGGGAGAACATGCCAATATTCTGTGTACCCAGCCCCTGCATACATTTTTCTTTCCTCCTTAAAGCAGTCCTATGAGACAGGGCCAGGGACTTGCAAGTTGGTCAGAGCCAGGATTTAAAATTGGTTCTGTCAGACACTAGAGTTTACATTCTTTACAAGAGCCAGTGTTGCCTCAAATGGAGTTGTGGGGACATGCAGCAGAGGTATCCCCAGGCTGCAATTCTCGTTGAGAATGAGGAAGAGCTGCTGGCTATGGGGTGTGCTGCCTTGTTAGCAGTGAGCACCCTGCCACTGGAGGTATCCAAAGCTGGTCATGGAAATGTCAGCAATGCAATAAGGAGTGGGAGTCAGATCAGATAACATCCAGATGCTGAAATTTGGCCTTGTATTATATTACAGGGTTTTTTTCGCTCTTCAGCAATAAATTCATTTATTCAGCAAAAAAAAATAAATTATGTGTGCTGAGAGTGAGCAGAAGATATATCTCCATTCTCTGCTTGCTTCCAAGGAAAGAATCCTCAAACTGCCCTTTCTGCGAACTTGTGCCAGGTCTCAGCAGGACCCTTGGGGAGCAGGAAACCCGCCTACCCCCCTGCACAACCTTCTTCCAGTCTGCCCTGCTGCTGCCTGGCGGGAGGCCTTGGACAAGTGGACAGCCATTTCCTGTCTCAGTTTCCTCACCCTCAAAATAGAGGAACAGCACCAGCCAAGGTGCATATGAAGCAAGAGATTCTCTCCTTCCCTCTTTCAGAAAGGCCGACGGAAAGCCCAGCCTAGGTCCCGTGAGTAGCGGGAAGGAGATGCAGCTGCTGTTGGCCCTGTTGGGGGTCCTGCTGAGTGCGCCCTGGGCTCCAGCTTTGTCCTTTGAGGCCTCTGAGGAAATGGAGCTGGGTATGACCTCTGAGGTGGGAAAAGGTGGCAGGGGTGGGAAGAGTGGGCACCAGGAGGGGACTGCTGGCTGAGCAAAGCTGGAGAGGATCCTGGCCCAAGCCCTGAGGAGGTGGCAGCAGGGCAGGGCCCGACCATTGAGACTCAGTGTCTGGCTCCCAGCAAGTATCCACCTATCTTTGTGTCCACACGAGAGGACTGGCCTTGCAGGGCCCAGGGCCCCGAGCTGGGCTGCAGAGCTGGTGGTGAGCCTCTTGGCTGTGTGTGCGTGTGCGTGTGTATGTTCTTTGTACTGTGTGTGGCTTGGGAAGCCCAGCCAGCACATGTGGTGTATGCACTGTGAGAGCAATGTGCCCCAGAGTGTGCCATGTGCCCTGTATGTGATACTTATAACATGTGCTGTGTATTCGTGTGTGTCTTGGACAATGGCACGTCCAGTCCAGCATGTGTGCCACATACCATGTGTGTGATGTGCACCAGAGAGTGGCCTTTGCCCTGCATGTAGTGTCTGTTGCATGTGGTTTTGTGTATGTCGAGGAGCAGCAGGTGTCCAGCATGTGTCTGAGGTGCTTGTGCCCAGAGTGTAAAGCATGTTCTCTGTATGCGGGGGGCTGCCTCATTAGGGCTGCAGGGCTCACCGACCTCTGCCCTTGGCCCACAGAGTCCTGCCTGGCCCCCAGCCCGGAGCGGCAGGAGCAGGAGCTGATGGTGACCCTTGGACAGCCTGTGCAGTTGTGCTGTGGGCGGGCTGAGCGTGGTGGCCACTGGTACAAAGAGGGTAGTCGCCTGACACCTGCTGGCCGGGTACGAGGCTGGAGGGGCCGCTTGGAGATCGCCAGCTTTCTACCTGAGGACACTGGCCACTATCTCTGCCTAGCTCGAGGCTCCATGCTTGTCCTACACAATGTCACCTTGGTCGTAAATGGTAAGGGGGTCTGGCAGGGGCTGAGAGGTACCTGAAGAGAGACTCTCCCTGTCCTAGACCTCAAATACTTCCCTTTGTCCCTGACATAGACTCTTTGACCTCCACCAATGGCGATGAGGACCCCAAGGCACATGATAACCCTTCGCATAGGCACATTTTCCCACAGCACGGTCAGTATAAGTCTTCAAGGACTCATTTCCCTACATTTCAGATACCTGCATGGAAGCAGGTGGTCATCGTGGGGGCACTAAGTTCTCCCTTCCTCTCCCCTCCAGCACCCTACTGGACACATCCCCAGCGCATGGAGAAGAAATTGCATGCGGTGCCTGCTGGCAATACCGTCAAGTTCCGCTGTCCAGCTGCAGGCAACCCCACACCCACCATCCGCTGGCTCAAGGATGGACAGGACTTCTATGGGGAGCATCGCATTGGAGGTGTTCGGGTGAGTCTCCACGTCCCAAGGCCATCTGCTCCTCCACTCACTTTCCCATCAGCCCCCTTATACCAAACCCCCAGTTCCTTCTCTAATGAAGAAAGCCGCTGCACAACCCCAGAAGGAGCGCTAGGCTTGGACTGCTCTGGTTCGAGTTCCCACTCTCCCACTCTCTGGCAAGTGACTTAGCCTCTCAGCCTAAGTGACTCCATTTATAAAGGAGGAAGGATCACTGACTAGTATCAATAAGTTCTGACAGCTCACTCTCATGATGAGATCCTGCAGGGTCACCTCAGGCTATAATGAGGAAGCTGAGACTCTGGGGCAAAGACTGGCTCAAGGTGGCACAGCTAGGCAGAGGCCAAGCTAAAACTCAGGGCTCAGACACTTCTTAGGGCCTTCTCCTTTGTCCCAAAGTTCCTGGCCTTGGCCTGGACCCCCTGGTGGGCATGGGTCGGTGGCCCCCTGTGGACACTTCCCCTGCCTTCAGCTGCGCCATCAGCACTGGAGCCTGGTGATGGAAAGCGTGGTGCCCTCAGACCGTGGCACATACACCTGCCTCGTGGAGAACTCAGTGGGCAGCATCCGCTACAGTTACCTTCTGGACGTGCTGGGTGAGCGGGCGGGCAGGCAAGGCAGTGTGGGGGCGGGAGCCCAGACCCTGCCCTCAGGTAGGATGATGTAGACTCAGTCTTAGATGACTCACTCAAGCTGTTCAAGATGTCCCAGTGGGTCCAAGGGAAGCACAGGGGAGCAGGGGTCTGCTGAGAGGAAAACTGGGAAGGACATTGAGACAGAGGGTACAAGCTGGGTAAAGGCCTTAGGTATAAAAAATAAAATGCATTTGAGGAGCCCAGCCATGGAGGGTTTTGAATGCCAGGCTGAGAAGTTGTCCTTGACCCCAAATGCAATGGGGAACCATGTAATGTTTAAGCAGGGTAAGCAAAGGACAGAAAAGATCTGAGCCGTGTTTCGAGAAGGTTCTTCCCTTGAGCTGGGGGGAGGCTGGAGGCGAGTGACCAGGGTGCTTCTGTGGGTGCCGCTGGTGAGGGTTGACGGCCAGCCCGGCCCCCAGAGCGGTCCCCGCACCGGCCCATCCTGCAGGCGGGACTCCCGGCCAATACCACAGCTGTGGCAGGCAGCGACGTGGAGCTGCTGTGCAAAGTGTACAGTGACGCCCAGCCCCACATTCAGTGGCTGAAGCACATCATCATCAACGGCAGCAGCTTCGGAGCCGATGGCTTCCCCTATGTGCAAGTCCTAAAGGTCCAGCCCCTGTAGCACCTGAGCCCTGCCCTTCTCCCACGGGGGATGGGGGCTGGTCTCTAGCTCCCTTTCTGGCCACAGTATGGTCCCAGGCCCTGCTGTGACCCCTAAGTGTGTCCTCCATCCCCAGACAACAGACATCAATAGCTCAGAGGTGGAGGTCCTATACCTTCGAAATGTATCGGCCGAGGACGCGGGCGAGTACACCTGCCTGGCAGGCAACTCTATTGGCCTCTCCTATCAGTCGGCCTGGCTCACGGTGCTGCCAGGTAAGCACCTGAGGGGGCTAAGGGATCCCACTCGAATCCAGCAGTGGGCTGTGACTTGCTGGGTAGACATTCTCCCTTGACTTGTGAGAGTTAAGCTTGGGACATGGCGTGTGGATTTTTGTGTTTAATTCCGCATGTGGCAGTGCCTTTTCATGTCCACATGTGACTGACCCAGGGGTATGCAGGACTGAATATAATTGCAGCTTTCTTGGTGTGTGCCCTCATGTGCGTTGGGAACTGCGAGGGCCCGAGTTAGCAGGCATGGGCCTGGCCATCTGACCACTGATCGATCGGTCAGTTATGTGTCTGTGTCTGTCTTTGGGCAGAGGAGGACCTCACATGGACAGCAACAGCGCCTGAGGCCAGGTATATGGACATCATCCTGTACGCATCTGGCTCCCTGGCTTTGGCGGTTCTCCTGCTGTTGGCTGGCCTGTATCGTGGGCAGGTGCTCCATGGCCGGCACCCCCGACAGCCTGTCACAGTGCAGAAGTTGTCCCGCTTCCCTCTGGCCCGACAGGTACCATGCCATCCCTACTCCTGTGTCTCCGTAATAAGGCTCTCAGCCTGCCTTCCCACCACAGCTCAGCACCAACAGGCCAACCAGTCTCCCACTTTGCAGTTCTCCCTGGAATCGGGCTCCTCAGCCAAGTCAAGTTCGTCCCTGGTGCGGGGTGTCCGTCTCTCTTCCAGTGGTCCCCCCTTGCTCGCTGGTCTTGTGAGTCTAGACCTCCCACTGGACCCGCTGTGGGAGTTCCCCCGGGACAGGTACGCTATGTGGAGTGAGGGTGTGGATGCAGACTCTAGGCAAGGGTGTTGTCCACATGGCTGAAGCCTCAGCTTCCCCGATTTCCAGGCTGGTGCTCGGGAAGCCCCTGGGCGAAGGCTGCTTTGGGCAGGTGGTACGTGCAGAGGCCTTGGGCATGGACCCGGCCCAGCCTGACCAAACTAGCACCGTGGCCGTCAAGATGCTCAAGGGTGAGTGTGGTGGCCTCAGGGAAGGTACTAACAGAAGGGGCTCAGGGTGCTACTAGGTGAGCAATGGTGGCCAGGAAAGGCTGCGGGATCCCACCCTTGGGCCTGGGGCCCAACTCTCCTACTGACCCTGGCAAGTCACTTCTGAGGTGCACGAAAAGTGCCTAGTACAGAAAATCTTATCTATTAGGATGATGGTGACTACAAGGATTTGGGGTGACAGGCTTGATACCCCCGTGTCAGCCTTGGCCTCAAGTAACCTTGTCAGCCTTTCAGGCCTTTACCTCATTCCCCATGATTCCCCCTGAATTGAGCCTTCACCCTCCCTCAGGCCCTTTTTAGGTCTGTCCTGCTACATCTACCACTCTAGAAAAACAGCCCTTCTGCTTAAATTCGGTCCCAGCCCCCAAGCAGGAGCCTCAAGATCCTCAGGACACACCTGAGACCTACCACTGTGGCCTTTCCCTGCTGTGCCCCAGCCCCTCTACAAGAGCAGCACAAACGGATGTTCTGCTCTGCCCTGCCCCCCTCCTCTCTGCACAGCTGGGGCCACCTGGCACTTTCAGGGAGGCAGGGATTGAGAAATGTGCATTATGAGGTCTGCTGGGGAGGCTATGTCATTGGCCCAAGGCCACAGGTCAGTCCCGGGGGCCCAGCCCCTCCTCCACAGCCTTCTTCCAGGCCTCCCTTAGCTGCTCCCCACTGGTGGCTCCCTGAATTCCCAGGCCAGATGGACACCAGGCCCTGGTCAGACAGACCTCAGGGCACCAGCCTGCTTTCCACCCCCAGGAGCTCTCACCCTATTCAGACTAACACCAAGCCCAGCAGATGAAACTTCCTTCCTGTTCCCCCTCTCCTATTTCTTTGTCCCCTCACTGGCAGGCCTACCTCTTTTAGATCCTTGATTTTGTTGTGTCTTGCAATTGCTGTGAGAGGTAGAACACAATTCATTGTCCCATTTCATACAGGAGGATCTCAAAGTTCAGAGAGGTTAGGTGACTTTTTCAAGGTCACACAGCCTAGCAGGGACTCAAGCCCAGGCCTTCCTGACTACCAGCCCAGCACTCCATGTCCTGTCACCTACCCCACTGCCTCCTTTGTCTAGTCACCTTGGCCATTGCCCTTGCAGATAATGCCTCTGACAAGGACTTGGCAGACCTAGTCTCTGAGATGGAGGTGATGAAGCTGATCGGTCGACACAAGAACATTATCAACCTGCTTGGTGTCTGCACCCAGGAAGGTAGGGGGTGGGATGGGCCCAAGGTAGGGGCAGTTAGGGCATGGAGCACAGCCTTAACAACCTCCTGTCCTGTCCTCCGTCGCCTCTGCAGGGCCCCTGTACGTGATTGTGGAGTGTGCTGCCAAGGGAAACCTGCGGGAGTTCCTGCGGGCTCGGCGCCCCCCAGGCCCTGACCTAAGCCCTGATGGGCTGCGGAGTAGTGAGGGGCCACTCTCCTTCCCTGCCCTGGTCTCCTGCGCCTACCAGGTGGCCCGAGGCATGCAGTACCTGGAGTCTCAGAAGGTGTGGGCAAAGGGCAGCACTGGGCCACACCAACTGCTCTATCTCCACGCCTTAGTGCCCTGGCATTAAATGTCCGCAACTTCTCCCCTTTTTCATTACCCTAAGTCCTTCTGTACTGTACCCCCTCCCACCCCATTCATGTGTAGCTGACAATGCCTGTCCCCGTTCCATCCTCACATACTCCCTAACCTAGAGACAGGACAGGGGAAGAGGCAACACAAGAGAGAAGCATGCAAGCCCTGAAATTAGACAGTTCAGGGCTCCCCTCTCTGATGATCCCTACCCGCCAGGCTTACTGTGAGGTGTTGTGTTTCATAATAACCTAAGTCCCCTGTCCTGCCCCCAGTGTATCCACCGGGACCTGGCTGCCCGCAATGTGCTGGTGACAGAGGACAATGTGATGAAGATTGCTGATTTTGGGCTGGCCCGTGGCATTCACCACATTGACTATTACAAGAAAACCAGCAACGTGAGGGAGGGAGGGCAGAGCTGGCAGAGGGGGTGGGGTGGAACCTGTGGGACTGGCACCAATGCCCTATCTTCCAGGGCCGCCTGCCCGTCAAGTGGATGGCACCTGAGGCCTTGTTTGACCGAGTCTACACACACCAGAGTGATGTGTGAGTCCTGGAAGGAGGGGGTCCAGAGTGTCTGCCCAGATCGTTGTCCTGCCTCACAGAAAGGGCAAAGCACTTGCCCAAGGTCATACAGCCCTGGGACCTGAGTGGGACCAGACTCCAAAAGAAGCCCCAATCCTCACCCCCATGGCAGATCATGGCTGTGGAATCCCCCATCCCAGCCCCAGGAGTAGGAAGTGAAACCATGCCCTGCTGAGCCCTGATCCTGCTCCCAGGTGGTCATTTGGAATCCTGCTGTGGGAGATCTTCACCCTCGGAGGCTCCCCGTACCCCGGCATCCCTGTGGAGGAGCTGTTCTCACTGCTGCGGGAAGGCCATCGGATGGACCGGCCCCCGAACTGCCCTCCAGAGCTGTGAGGCCTCACCCCAATCTCCCCAACTTTCCAGTCCTTGTCCTACGCCCTGACCTTAGCTTAGCCTCATGGTCTGGCCCTGGGAAGTGGTCAGCAACAACTTTCACTGTGGCCACTGGCTACTTCCATGGCTCAACGGGGAGGTCCTGGCCCAGCTTTTGTGACCTTTCACTCAATGGCCCCATCCACCCCTCATCAAACCCCAACCCTTCATCACACCCCCACTCAGGACCTTGAGGTCCTCCCCTCACTCAGGCCTAAGGCTCCTTCTGACTCTGTGTCTGTGCCCCATCCCTCCCAGGTACGGGCTGATGCGTGAATGCTGGCATGCTGCGCCCTCTCAGAGGCCCACTTTCAAGCAGCTGGTAGAGGCACTGGACAAGGTCCTGCTGGCCATCTCTGAGGAGGTACTGCCTCACTCCTGTCCTGTGACCTCTCTCTGCCCCCTCCCCTCTAGGCCTCATCTAAGCTATCGGGACTGACCAGCACTGTTCTCCCACAGTACCTTGACCTCCGCCTGACTTTTGGACCTTACTCCCCCACTGGTGGGGATGCCAGCAGCACCTGCTCCTCCAATGACTCTGTCTTCAGCCACGACCCCCTGCCACTGGGGCCCAGTTCCTTCCCCTTCTCCGAGGTGCAGACTTGAGCAGGGCCATAAGGCTGTGCAGGCAGGACAGCCAGCAGCCTTGGGCCTCCTGTTGCAGCTGCAGCCTGTTGGTGCTTGACCTTGGCAGCCCCAAGGCCCTGACTTCAAAGTGCTGTCTCAGATCTCCAGTTCTGCTTCAGGGAGGTCTGTTCTTGGTCCTGGGGTCCCTAATTGAGGTTTCCAGCTCTGGGCTCGGGTCCCCAACCCAGAGTTCAGACTCAGTCTCAAGGCCTTGCCCTTACCCTGGGAGTCATGGTCTCAGCATTCCAATGGCCTTTTAGGTGTTAGAGCTCTGCTTGTCTTCCTGGGCTTTGGCACTCAGTCCTGGCTCCAAGGGTTTGGCTGGACCTGGCTGTGGGGCTATCCCAAACCTCCCTGTTCCCCTGCACCAAAAGAGGTCTTGGGCCTCTGAATCCTATTTCCCCAGACCTCCCCCACCTCCCCTTAGCTGCTTGTCCCAGAGTATTGATGGGAGGAGCTTTGGCCCCTGTGGTCCTGAGGCTGGAAGCCTGTGTGCAAACACAGAAGCAAGTGGCCTTTTATAAATTATTATTTTTTTTGAAATAAACCTCCATGTGCCTGGTGTCTCCTTTGCAGAGCGTGGAGAGGGAAGAGGGTAAAGTGTTCCCAAGCTGGGAGTTCTGCCTGACTGACTGAGGGCTCTGTGCCCAGCCTGGGGTTCACATCCAACTCCAGCTGCCTCAGGATGGACCCAAGAGCTTGTATGTGCTTGTCTAGGTCTATCTCTTACTGGCACCATCTTTTGTGTATGATAGTGTGAAAGAACCAGCACTGATGGGCAGAGGAGTCCACAGGACACCATACACTAGGCAGGGCTTCTGTACTGTCGTCTCATGCTTATGTGCGTGCTTGTGCATGTCCTGGGGCTGTCACCCAGAGAGTAGGCAATACCCCTCCCCCATCTGCTCAGCATTAACCAAGTTGACCATTAACACAGCATGAAAGCTCAAAACCCAATCTTAAGGCTGCTGCCTGCTCCCACGCTCTGCCTCTCAGGCTGGGGGCTCTTGAGGGCCATGCCCGCCCTGCCTTACCCCGCCCAATCTCCTGGGTAGCAGCTGGTTGCCTCCTGCCTGCCGGGCTGGGCTGCAGCTGTCCCTGCCTGCTTGGACCTCCCCTGGGGAGTCCTCATGGCCCTGTTCTCAGATGCCCTCTGGGTGGGTGGGGAGGATCAGCTTCCCAAAGCTCTGAGCCTGGAACCTTTCCCAGCTCCATCACAGCAGTTACTATGGCTCTCCAGGCCTGAACAGGATGTGGGGCCAACTGACCCAGTGCCTGGCCCTCTCTCCTGCCCTGTTCCCCAAGCATAAGACTGCCCAACCAGTACAGACTCTGTGGAGGCTTGGGTTGACTCCATGGAGGCTTAAAATACATATAGGGTCAAAAGGATTAGATATAAGAATTTGGGGCTGGGGCTGCTCTAGAAGACTGAGCAGCAGCTCATGGCCATGCTTCTTTCTGACTCTGGGTCTCCTCACACCCCCATCATGCCTCTGACTTGCCATGTCCCAAACTGAACTCATCTTTTCCCCAAAACCACCTCCAGCTGCCCCCCTCCCCCAACAGGCCAGAAACTAGGGAGCTCTAGTCTCAAAGAGAATGGAGACAACAGTGGACTTGGAGCCAGGAGGTTCAAAGCCTGTCACTTCCAGTGTCCTGAGGCCAGTGCCATCATTTCTCTGGTGATCATTTCCTTCGCCCATTTGAGTGAGGTGCTCCTGCCTTGCCTGCCTCTCTGGGCTTGGGTTTTACGTTGAGAGGAGACTTAGATGAAGGCAGGCTTGGTGAAGGACGTCATGCAGAGTTCACGTGGATTATGCTAAGTGTTTCCCTGAGAATTAGTGCTTGACCTTCACAAGGCCTGAGTGTCCCCCTCCAGCCCAATGTCCTGGTCCCCTTCCCTCACATTCTCCTGCAGGTAGCTCCAGAGGCAGCTTCCAAAAGCAGGTCTTAGCTTATGTACCTCCTGCACTCAAGGACCCTCTACTGGCTCCCTGGAGCCCCCATACTTTCTAAGCCCTACCCCCTGGTTGTCACTGGCCAGTAACTATGTCCTTCACCAGCCAAGCCAATCACAGTAGAGGCAGAGCCCTCAGAGTCAGCCTGAGGTGAGGGATGAGAGCACCCATTTTCCACTTGCCCAGCATGAGCCCATCACCCTGTCAGGCTCAGCCACCCACTGCTCTCCTTCATCACAGTTTCACGAGATAAATATCATTCTTCCCATTTAATGGAGAAACTGAGAGATAAACAGGCCTAGGGTCACAAGGATGGTGCGCAAAGATGGAGCTGAGTTGACCACCCACCCCCCAGGTTCCCAGTGGGTCCTTCGCACATGGGAGACCAGAGCCAGGTCACTCAGAGTGACAGGGGCAGCTGCTGCTTGGTAGGTTCCAGGAGCCAGGAGGGGCTCAGCTGCCCACCCTGTGCCCCCTCCTCCCTGCCCGCAGCCCTGGCAGGCACACACTTGCTGGGGCCCTTCTACATTCCTGACGTTGCATGTCAGAGTGAGACAGATGCTGCTAATTCCCGTGCAAAGTGCTCCTGCCCCACCTCCCCTCCCCTTACCTGCTCTAGACAGCAACGCAGCAGCTGGGGCCTGGGCCCCTTGGTCAATCTGGGTTCTGAGTGGCTTCCTAGCTTGTTACACTGGCCTTGGGAGCCTGTAGAAAGAGCATCAGTCACCTCTGGACTCTGCCACTTATTGGCTGCATGTTATCAGGGAGCAACAGATAGTCACTCAGACCTAGGAGCCAGAGCCCAAGGACAAGAGGCTGCTGGGAGGAAGGATCTGGGAGCCACAGTGTGTTTCAACCTCTGAGCCTGAAACACAGGAATGCTGACCACCTCAGAGAGTGGTTTTATGTGCTCAGTTAACAACTGGGATTGGAATGGCCCCCTGGGACAGGTTGCCAGGATCTCACTCCCTCCCCAAGGCAGCCCTAACAGGAGGACATTCTCTCTTGTCCTGTTGCATAGATAAGGACAAGTGAGGCTCAGAAGGAGGAAGTGACTGTGCCAAGGTCACATGGAAGTTAGTGGGAGAGTCAGTGAGTGGGAGAGTCGGTATTTGTGACCAGGTGCTCTGTTCCACTGCAGAGCCACTTCCCACAGCCCCAGGGCCCAGTCATTCCAAGGACCAGCGGAGGCTCTGGTTTTGCAGAAGCAGGAACATTTGTTAATGGAGCATCCGCGCACAAGGGTGACTAAACATTCAGGAGGCCCAAGCACAGATGTGCTAGGCCCAGCATTTTGGGCTCCAGCCTTTGGTCCCTGCCACCTCAGGACCCTCACACAGGCTGTTCCTTCCTAGGGAACACTCCCTGCCTCACCTGGCCAAGCCCTCCTTGCCCTTTACGTCTCACTAAAATCTCATTTTTCCAGGTGGCCTCCTCCAGCCCTCCTCCAGGTTAGGTTCCCCTTCAAGCTGAGCCTCGTAGTCAGAGGTGCTAATAGCTGTAGAGGAAGATCCTCTCTCAGTCTCCTTTCAGCAAACTGAGCACCAGGAAGCCAGCACAGCTTAGACAGATTTTGAGTCAGTCATTCTGGGACCTCAGCATATTTCAGAATCACCTAGAGGCTTTGGACTGCCATGCCCTACCCAGAATCTCATATTGGCCACCTGGACACTTGCGTTTTTAAAATGTTCCCAGAGAGTGCAGCATTGGCCCAGGAGCCACACTCCAGGAACCAGGATTTTATAGAGGCATTACATGTTCGAGGCTGAAACAGCTCAGTGAAAACTCCAATGGCACCAAAGGTTTTCAATGAAAAGCAACCCCCCAGTACCCACACTCACTGCTCCCCAAGGGAAACTGCCCCCATTTTCTGTGTCATCCTGAGTGCTTTGTAGCCCTTTATCCAGTTTAGTGGTCACTATCCTTGCCTACCTCAATCCTCACCTAAGGCTGTACCTGGCAGAACTGAGGGGCAGTAAAGTGTTGGATGAAAGGATCAAAGAAACCCATTCCCAGGTACCGACACACTCAGGTGTGCACACTTGGCCACACCGGTCATCCCTTCCCACACTCTGCCTTAAACTGGGAGACCCCTCCCACCCTTCCACCTGCTCTAGGATTTAGCCTAATCCCAGAGGGAGGCAGCTGCAAGAGTCTCTGGGGGAGAGGGCTCCCCTCCAGAGGAAATCTCCTTTTATTCTCTTGCTGCCGAAATCTGACCTTCGTTGGCACCTGGGCTCCTCGATAGGCTGGGGCCTGTCCCCTAGAAGTGGCTGTGGAGGAGGCGTGAAATCACCAACAGCTGAACTCTCCCAGCCTTCCCCCATGTCTTCTCTAACTGGGTAGCTGCTCACATTCCACAGCGCCAGCCCCTTCCTGCTGCCTAGTGCCAGTTTTAAGATCTTGTGCTGGTGCCTGGGGCCCAGCCTAGCCTGGCTGTGTTGATCTCACCAGCTGGTCCTTCAGGGTTCAGGGTATGGCTGTGGGCTCTGTGCAGCAATTGAGCCTCCAGGCCATCTTTGTACCTTTCAGTATTCAGCTCACTTATCATCCCCTCCAGGAGGGCCAGGCTGACCTCACTGCACAGCTTAGGCATTCCATCTTTATGAACAAATGGAAGGATCCATTTATGTTCCTCTCTGTCTCACCCAGGGCAGGGGCCTCGTGAGCTCTATCTCTAAGGCCCAAGGCAGAGCAGGCCACCCTAAGGCTTGTCACACAACTGAATGACCTGGTAAGGATGACAATGAGGCTCCCAGCCAGGGAGGCCCTTTCCTTCCACAGCTAAGGCCTCTAGGAAGTCAGGTCCCAGGAGAGGAAGGTCGGCTGGCAGGGCTGAAAAACATGACCCATATTGGATAGCACGGCTCTAGAAACTTCCAAGAAGTTTCAGATCCTAGGGGACCCACTACATGTGCTAAGGGCTTTACCAATACAGCTGAGCTTTTGTCCCTTTCTACACAACTCCTAAAGACAGACATATTAGTGATAAATGATGGATGGCACGGTAGTCTCTAGAACAGCACTGTCTAACAGAACTTTCTCCAAAGATGGAAATGTTCTACACCTGTGCTGTCCAAGCCACTAGCCACTAGCCACATGTGGCTACTGAGCACTTGAAATGTGGCCAGTACAACTGAGGAGTTGATTATTTTAAGTAATTTAAATATTAATTTAAAGAGCTGTGTATTGACAGGACAGCTCTAGAGGCTTCACAAAGGGGCTGCTCAGTGCACTGGCAGGGAATTCTCTCCGACTTAAAGCGCCGAGGGGAAAATTCAAGGTCCGAGCAGTGTGCATTGCGCTCCCACCCATGTCAAATGTGTGTCTGAGAATTCAGGGATGCAGTCGATTGGGAACAGTGGGCAGGTGTCACAACGGTTGCTTCTGGAGAGGGGAACTAGGTGGCTGGAGTCAGAGAGGGACTACCTGGTAACTGCATTACTTATGTACCAAAATTAATTTTTTTGCCAAAAAATGCTGGAGAAGAAAAATATCCCCTCTGAGTATATAGCAGCTTCCACAGCTGCCTGGCTCCAAAACCTCGGGTAGCCCCAGAGCCTCCAAGGCCTAGCGCTGTCCTACACAGCCACACTATCTTGTCTCCTTCATACGCCAACCCAGACTAGAGCCCAGGCCACTGGATGCAGCCTCAACTGACCCCTGCCCACTCCCCAAAGTCCCTGCACACTCCCCAAAGTCCCTGCACACCCCTCCCCCACCTAGTCTCTAGTCCCAGTGACTTTCCTATTACTCCACCACCCAAGCTCACATGAACCTCAGGGCCTTGGCACTTGCAGGTCCCTGCCTGCCTGGAATGTTAGTCCCCAGGTTGTTACAGCAGGCAGTCAGAACTGTGTCCAGTATTCTCACCGTGAGCATGTTTGCTGTGAACAACTTCACTGCAAGCATTTTCACCTCAAGCATTTTTGCCCCACAACTATTTGGCCGTAAGAACTGCTTGACAGTTTGGTTTACATTTGACAGACAATATACTGAAGCTAGTTGTCAGTTTGGTTTCGTTCTCCACTGATAAAAGTTCTTGCTTTTACTCCCATTTTTATAATATATAAATCTTAGCCCCCATAATGGTCTATGTACAGTGCCAAGTAGACCTGGTATTCTTAAAATAGTGAATGATAATGACTAAGAATAAAGCCAGATTGCAAAACTCTGGTCAAGCCAAAGTGCTTACTCTGCAAGAAAATGATAACATATCAGTTTGCAAATCCTTTGGTAAGCACAGTCATCCCTCCCACCTGCAACATCAAGCCCAGCTATGGCATATATAAAAGGAGACTACTAAAAAGTCTTCAGAGAGCATTAATTATCAATTCTTTAGTTGGAAACTGACCCCTTTCTTAACAAAGAAATTGCAAGAAAAAAAGAAAAAGTACTATCCTCAACAAGGAGACAAATCAACAAGCAAAAAAAAAGTATAATGTTATGAATGAAAGACTTCAAAGATATATTTTCTTTTTTCACAATAAAGTCTTTTCAGTTTTGTGCTTCATCTGCCATGTCCTATTTAATGTCCCTCTTTTATTTTTCATTACTTTGTCTTTACAGCAAGATTGCCTAACAGCCAATTAGTTGTGTAGCAAAAATGTGTGTGGCAAAGATGTTTACGGCAAAGATGCTTACGGCAAAAAAAAACTAGAACCTGTCAGGACAAAGGTCACTTCCTCCAAATGGCCTCTCCTGACCACCCTGGCTAAAGTCCTCTCTCTGTTATTCCATATTTTAGCCCATTGTTTGTTTCCTTCTGTAATTATCTTATTTGTTCACTCTTTACCAGCTGCTGCTTCACTAGGTGAGCTCCAAGAGGTGGAGGATGTTGTCCTGTCCACTGTCATACCTGGAATGTGCTCCACAGATGTTCATGGATGAATACATGTTGAATGAGTTTCCCAAATTCAAAATCAAATCCCAGGCTGGTGAGCTGATCTCAAAGAGGCTTGCCAAACCCCTTAGAGGCTGGAACAGTGACCCCCAAATATACCGCAGTGTATCTGATGAACCCCACAGTGTTCACAGAAGGATGATCTACCTCCTCCCCTCCTCTAATTAGGTCCCTATCCTGAGGTGGGGCTGGGAACCTGGAGAGGGCTCAAGACTGTCATTGCCCTCAAAGTACTTGTAGGTTCGAGGTGTCTGCTTGCGAACCAGCACTCCTCCATACAGTGTTGAGGACAGCATGGGGCACAGGGGGCCAATATCTAAGGAAGGCCTAAAAATCCACAAGAAAAAGACAGACACCTCCAACAACAGAGAGCATATGATGAGGCGATTGACAAGGGAACCCAGAGGCTTCCTGAAACTCAAGAACAGTGCAAGAGATGCACTTATCAGACTGGCAAAAGTTGAAAAGCTGGAGAATGAACGCTAGGAGTCGCGGGGCTGCAGCCATCTCAGCAATGTCGGGGAGCTTTCAGCTAATTATGTAAACGCACACCCTATGATCTAACAATTTTGCTCTGAACAGGTACTGCCTCCCCGAATGTGACAGGCGGTAAAGGTGGGGGAGGGATTGGAGGCAATCCTAGCCCTTCACTGGGAGGTGAATGGGTAACCTGTGTGGAGAACCCGATAGAAGCATAGTCATGTGGAAGGAGCTCAGACTCCGGAGTTCTGACTGGAAAGTGTAAGAAATGGAATGAGCCATCTGTGTAAAAGAAATGATGGCACAGAAAACACACAGCTTACAAGAACAGGCACAAGACCATCAGCATGACTGCCTGGGAGGCAGGGCAATAAGAGTGGGGAATGAGAACCAAAGGGAATTAAAAAACAAACAAAGGAATGAGGTTCAGGAGCAGAGGGCATCCAGGGGAGGGGTCATTGATGCTTCCTGGAGGAGATAACCTAGGTGCCATGTTGAAGAATGAAGAGCTAACCAGACAGAAAAAGGTGTGTGTGTGTGTGTGTGTGTGTGTGTGTGCACGTGTGCACGCGTGTGTGTTGGGGGCAGGAAGGCACAGTAAATCAACAAATGTTTATTGAGCACCTATTGTAGGCCAGCTGCAATTCTCATCACTGGTTTACCTTGAAGAAGACAGGTCCTGCCCTGAGGAGTTTAAAACCTAGAGGTGGTTACAGTCATTAAAAAACTGCCCAGGAAAGTGCTGACCAGAATTCAGCATAGGCTCTGAAGGTCAATTGGCTACAGCTGTGAGCATCTACACTCGAGAGTGATCCTGATCTGGCTCGAGAAGGGACTCCACAAGTTGGTGATACTTGAGTTGAAGGAGGGGAGTGCTTGGCCTTGTGATGAGTGGGAGGAAAAGCATTCCAGGCAGAGAGAACAGACTCTGCAAAGGTTTGCAGGCAGGCAGGAGTGGGGAGAATTTGAGGTACTCTGATCTGGCCACGTGGACAGAGCACATATAGTGTAAGGGAGACCATGCTGTCACATGAGGCCACATCGCAGTGAGCCTTGCAGGCTGCAGATTTCATTCCCAGGGGAGTGAAGAGATAACAGAACAGGTGCTGCTAGTGCCGATGTTGGGAGACAGACCAAGGGACTGTTTTAAACTCCTCAGAGCAGGGCCTGTCTTCATCAGGGTAAACCAGTGATGAGAATGACATCTGGCCTATGGTAGGTGCTCAATAAACATTTGTTGAGTTACTGTGCCTTCCTGCTCCCAACACACACACACACACACACACACACACACACACACACACACACACAGTCCTATTACAGACGGAGCTGGAAACTGTAATAGGACTTCCAAAATACACATGTGGTCTCCCAGTGGGACAGAAAATATAAGCCCCAGAGTGTCCATAGAGGGACTGTCCACTTCCCCTCCCATCCTCTGGCCTGGGACTAGCAGTGTCCTGCACAGCTACAACGCAAGCCCCCAGTCTTGGAGCAGGGAGTGGCCAGGCAATGGAAACTGATCTAAGATATAGAATAAGAGGGCTTGCTAATGATGGCAGGAGGGAGAAGAAGGTGGTCAAGGACTTGCAGGTGGGAAAGGGCCTGGGTGACCAAGCAGAGTCCATGTGAGTGTTTTAGGGTCCTGAGGAGGAGATGCATAGAGACAAACAGGGCAGGCAATGGTGAAAATTTAAGTCAGACAGATTAGGCTCTGCTTAACCCAGAAAAAAACAAAAGGGAGCCAGTAGCACCCTAACTCTCCCATCTTTGCACTGTGGTGTGCATGCAAACCACCCCTAACCTACCCCTTGGCATCCTCCTCTCCTTCCTTCACCCACCTCTTCCTTCCTCTCTGGTCTCTGTCCTACACAAAATCACGCCCTAAGGAGGGTCTCCAACACAGGGAACAACGTGGAGGGGACACACTGGGGTGATGGTGCCACCTCCTGGCAGCCACAGGAAGTGTAGCATCTCACTTCAGCTTTGTGTGGGGTAGGGGTGCAGGACATAAGGCTGTAGTCAGTGTTGGTTTCAGGCAGGAATCCTGTGAAGAGATGACTTCCCCTGCTGGTGGTGATCAGATCATTCCTGGAAGACCATTTGGTTCTGGGTGCTATATTTTTCAGAGTGATGCTGATAGGCTCCTCTCTATCCTACTTAGGGGAATAGATGATGGGCAAACCACTATAATTACCCCTGCTCGAAATCTTCCCACAGTCCTTAGTATCGGGTCCAAGCTCCTTAAAACAGCACATAAGGATTTAACCCAGGCCTTGGACATGCGTCATTTTCATCAGTTTCAAACCCTCCTTTCCCCCTCCTCTCACCTCCCCCAACACGTGCACCCTCATCCCTTTGCACAGGTTGTTCTCTCCTCTTGGAACACTCTCCCGCTCGCTACTGGTTTTCCAAATTCCTACTACTCTTTCACATCTCAAATTCTCCATCTCTCAGAAAGTGAATTTTCAGCACCTTCGCATTAACTAGGCAAAGAGGGAAATGTGTTTCAGGCAATGGAAACAGCATGTGCAAAGGCCTAAAATGCCTTCAAGGAGTTGAGAGGGGACCAGAGAGGTTGACAAAACTGGCAAGGCTGCAGCAACAGACCCTACACAACTCATGGGCTCTCACCGAGTCCCATGTAAGTGACAAAATTTTCTGCAGCAAAGGATGTAATCAGATGTGTTTGGAAAGGCCCACACAAGGTTGCCAAGTAGGAAATGCACTGAACAGGCTGGAGTGGGTTTGGGTAGAACAGGCAGGGGTTACAAAGGTGAGAGGTGATGGGGGCTTGGACCCCTGAGCCCTACTTCTTGCTGGCTGGGTCCTAAGCTGGGGCTTTAGCCTCCCTGAGGAGATCCTGACTTATTCCCGTGTACTCAACACCAGCTCTGGCTGCCTGCTGTGACACTCTCCTCACTTCTCACCCTGATGTTAGGTCCCAAACACTGCCTGCCTCTCAGAGCCAGCACCTGTGCCTTGTGGGAGCTGACACCTACCTCATTTTAGAGGACACGGCACTTGGGTTCAAAGCTGCAAAGTCAGTTGTGAGTGGCAGAGATGGGATTTAAACCATGGTCTATCTGCCTCCTCCACCATGCTAGGGGGCCTAGTAGTTACAAGCAGGCCTCTATCACCTGATGGCTTTATGACTTTGGGTTGGTCACTTACCTTTCTCTGCTTCAGTGTCCTCTTCTACATAATGAGAGCAATCACAGTAACCTGCTTTATGGGGTTTGTGAAGAGTATATGGAATAAGTGCTCATAAGGGACCCAGCACAGCACCAGACACAGTAGGTGCTCAATAAATGGCTGCTGGTCACATGAATACTCTCCGCAGAACTCAACATGCTCACTGGGGAAAGGTACTTCAGGCCACTGAATCAGGGGAAGGACAAGGGAGCTCCAGGAGGCCTGGGGACAGAACAGAAAGCAGAGAGAGCATCTCAGGGAACATCCAGAGCTAAGTCATCCTGAGTTCTAAGCACAGAGCAGTTGTTAATGGTCCCAGTTCTGAAGGGCCTTGGATGCCACCCTGAGGAGCCATAAAAAGTTCAGGAGTCAGAGAGGTAGGAGTGAAATGCTTTGTCTTCCACAGGGGCCAGCACTGGCCTTAGAGGTCCTAGGGAGCCTGGACAGCAGAAGAGGGCACTGGCAAATGGGAGCACATTCTCAGTCTTCAGAGAATGCCAGAGTCCCCAGACTCCTTCGCAGGCCTGAGAACCTCCCCTATGTAATTCCCCAGTTAGTCACATGGTGGCGATAGTCTACCACAAAGCCCTGTTTTTCCTCCCTGTCTTTCAGCCAAAACAATAGCCAATTATCAATGCCTTCTAGGTTCCTCTGATTTCTAGGAAGAATCCTTGCAACATCTCTATGAGGTAGATTCTATTCATATTTCAAATTTCCACGTGGAAATGAGGACTCTGAAAAGTCCAATACTGCCTTGAAGATCATTGAACCAAAATTTGAACCCTGATCTGGGTACCCCCCAGTCTGGCTGCAGCAGCTGTCTGTCCTAGGATGGTGGTTTCTGGTTCTCTCTCCTGCTCCCATCACTGGGCAGTGATGCCTTTTCTGAGCTAAGAGACTTGTCTGCTCTGGGAGTAGAATATTGGACAAGACAAGGAGGACTTTCACTTTGGCTCGCTCTCTCTCTTAAATTTAGCTAACTTACTCAGCTTTTACATTGGGAGTAAAACAATGGGACAGTTCCCACCCCTGAGGTAGAGAAGAGCCGGGTTGAAGGACAAGGCAAGTAACTTTGAACACCTCCTCTGTGCCAGACACTCATTCCTACATGAACTCAGTACACAGTAATGAAGCATCCATTGTGTGCTGGTCAGAGGAGGTACACTATTCCCAAGCTTTTGGGACAGAGCAATAAAGAAATACTTATTTAAGATATATTTTAAAAATATTTTTATGTTTTAAGTGAGCATCAGATTAATAAACATTGAATAAATGACTTGCATTGAGCCTTAGGTACCTATAAGACATCCAGGTAGTGAGTGGGAGCTCTAGAACAAATCTAAGCTAGAGATAGAAGCTCAGGCATTGCTGGCATTTAGGAGAGGCTAGGAATAGATAGGTCTATCAGGGATACTGGGTAAATGATCAGACAAGAAAAAGGGGAGGCAAGCCCACGATGTGGGAGTGTAAAGGCTTGTGACAGGAGTAAGATGGAACCAGACAAGAGTGGAAGTCTCTGGCAACCTTGTCAGTTCTAAAGGTTGAGTCAAATGCTGCCTCCAGTGAACAGTAAAAATTATGAAATGTTACCAGATTTGGCCAGAGTGGGACTGTTGGTGACCCGAAGCCAGACTGCAGTGGGATGAGGAGGGGAGGCTAGGGGTAATAGAGCGGAGAAGTGGCAGAGCCTGGCTGGAGGGTCATTGACATATTTCTCTTAAACGGAGAGACTACACCGACTGCAGGCTGCTGGAAAGGGACAAGAAGACAGGAGGGGCTAGAACTACAGAGGAGCAAGAGGGGAAAGATGCACAAAAGCCGGAGGAAATACTAGGGCGGAACCCAGAGCAAGCCGACGAGGAGGGCCGACCCAGGCCTCTTTGGTCCCTTCTCTCAGCACTGAGGCAGGGCTGCAGGTGAATTTAGATAAATAGGAGCCAAGGTCCAGTGGGGGGTCGCTAGTTGGACCTCGGGCACACTGGGCATTACCAGGTGTTGACAGCCTTTTCTAGGCGCGGCCTAGCCCACAAAGATCACCTTTTCCGTGGTCCCACTCCAGCAGCGCGAAGCGCGCGGCTCACGGCCTGACTGTCGCTAATTGGCCCGCGGGAGCCACCTGACCGAGCCGGCCAATCGCGACGTTCTCCCAAGAATGCGGCCTCAAGTGTGGACTGAGCTGAAGCCAGAGCTGCGGGGGGCCACGTGCGTACAGTCCGCCTCTGCGGGCTCCCGGGCAAAGGCAGGACCTGCAGGCTAACGCTGCCCGGCTTCCAGCGATCCGACGGCTACGACCGTGTCCCTTTGTTAAATTCCCCTTTTCTCTCTCGCTGGCTAATTCGTTTTGTCCTGGTAGTGTTTATCCCAGTCCCATCTATCATGACTGGTCCGAAGTGGTGATATGGAAGAAAACAGAACCAAGTTCAAGTCACTGATCATGTCTTTCGGGAGCTCACGTGCACTAGACACGACAGGTATTTAACATTGTTGAGACCCAGGTTCCTCACCTGTAAAATGGGATTAATAAATACCAACTGAGGTATTTTTGTGAGAACCATAAAGCCCGGTGCCTGGTACACATGAGCTTTCCCCCCAAAAATTGGTTACATAATTTTTTTGATCGTTGACATACCTACCCTTCAGAAACTGCTTGTCAACAGGGATGTGCCCCTATACCTTTTTAGTCTTCCCACACCACGATCCCTTCACATAATCCGATAGGGGTAAATTTAACATACAGAAAGAGTAATAGGATAGAGTATACAAAATCATAGGATTTATAGCAAGGAAAACCAGCAGTTAAGTGAGGATATTTATAATGCAACTGGTGTACTGGATAAACATCTTAGAAGGCTGCCACATACCGGCTCTGTGAGCCAAGGCAGATCTTGACCTCTCTGAGCCTCATGAGGACAATAATCATGACTATAACAATTCTATTACTCACAAGGTGCCAAGCACTACTTGAAGCTCATTAATGTTAGACAGGACAAGGGTCTCAAAGTCTGGGTGGTTCTTACTAAATACTCTTCTTGCTGAATGTTAAAATGTAGCACAGTATTTGCAGAAGCAGCTGTAACAAGATGAGCTTGATAGGAAGACCAATTGGATAAGTGTAGCCAACTGCAAAGAACTCAACATGTAATTAAACAAATAGCGAATATAAGCAATGGCTAAGCTGCCCTCTGAGGAGACAGAGCCTTGGATAGGAATGCCCTGTCTCCTTTGCTTACTGCAAGTAAATAAAACTGCCTAAGGACAACCACATCTGGTTCTTAAATGGAATACCCGAAGCAATAACATTAAGCAGTTGTTGAGTTTGGTAACATTAACTCTCAACAACCCCACTTTACAGAGAGGACACACAGGCACAGAGAGGTTTTGTAATTTGCCTGAGTTCCCACAGCTATTAAAGTGACAGAGCTGAAGGTTCAAAGCAGGCCTCTGGGTCAGAGTCTGTGTTCATAACTTCACAGCGTGCTACTCTCAGATGCCAGGGCAGGCGGCTGGCACACAGGACCATGGAGAGGGCTAGTACTAACACAGCAATGTCTTCTGCATCCAGGAACCAAAGGAAGCCAGTGTGACTGAAGGGTGGGAAGGGACAGGAACAGGGTAAATGATGAACTTCAACCTGTAGGCAGGACCTCATGTGCAAGGTGTCCTAAGCCATAGTGAGAAGCTGATGTCAGCACAGGGGAAGTGTGTGACCGAGTGTTACAGGGTGTTTTTGACTCCTCATTGCCGTGGGTTTAGGATGCAGAAGGCAGCAAAGGCCTCTCCCTTACTATGGTCTAGTGTCAGTCCCTGCCCAGCCTGTAGATCCAGGGCCCATCATAGCCCTAAGTCACCTGGTTGCCTCAGGGCTCTCTCTCTGGGAGATGCCATCACTTTGAGACTCCCCCCACCAAAGCACATACACTCATCTCCTCCTTTCTGGTCTCATCCTTTGCCTTAGGCTAATTAATATGACTAATTAGACAGGCCTTCTGAAATCAATTCCATCCTCCCATTGGCTAACCTAGCCCTGGGCTTCCAGTTTTGATTTGGGAGGTGCCCTATCATTTAAGGCCTCTGCAAGTCTCCCCAGGGGGCTTATTATCAACTCTAGACATATCAGTTGACTCTTCAAGCAAGGGGCCCAGGATTGGGGTGGGGGCAGGGCAGGGCTTTTGTTGTCTGTCAGGCTTCAAGTGGTCATCTCACTGGTCCTGTCTCACCACTGACTCGTCTGGAAACCCCCTGCGGGGGGGAAGGTCTCCTCTATAGATGTCCAGGCATTTCTTATCATCATTCCTGCTCCCACCAAGGCTTCAGTTCCCATCTCCTCTGTGATGATCCTCAGGGTTCTCTCTCTCTCACCTGGTTTTTCCTTCACGTCTTCCTACCACATATATGTTCAACCACTACCGTGACAACAGCCCCCAATGGCCTTCAGGCTCTCCAAACCTAACATGCCAGAACACCAGCAGCTGCTGTACTTCAAAGCGTTCTTGCTAAAAACGTTAACCCAAATCAAGCCTCTGGCTTAATGTCCACTTTACAGGAAATGCCAGGACAGAGGAACAGGTTAAATGTCACTATGAGGAAGCATCGGCCAACTGCAGAACATAGGGCCTTCTTAGGATAACCGGCTTGGTCACTTCAAAAGTCAAAAGTTATGGGAAACATGAGGTAGGAACAACATAAGATACTGAAGAAATACAATGACCAATGTAATATATGATCCTTGATTAGATTACATTTCAGAAAACCCATCTACCAAAGATATTTGGGGAAATTTTTTTCCTTTTTTAGGGGGGTGGGTGGGTGGGATTTGAATATGGAAAGAGTATAATTAGGAAATTATTATTGAATGGTATTGTGGTTATGTAGGGAATTGTCCTCATGTTTTGGAGAAATTTGCTAAGTGTTTAGGTGAGAAGTATCAGAATGTCTGTAATTCACTTTGAAATGGTTCACATAAAGAATCTATTTATGAAACAAATATGGCAAAGTGTTAACACATATTAAATCTAGGTGGTATTGGTTATAGTTTTCTTTTTTCTTTTTTTTTTTCCTCCCTCTTTAATTCCCCACCCCCACCCTGCCACTTCCACCCCTGACCTATGGACGTTGCAGTTTCCCCTTAAGAACTGGATCTCTGAAGGCGGGGCCTCTCCACCCACACTCTCCAGGAGTGCACCAGGGGTCAGGCGCAAGGGGGGGCAGGGGGTGGGGCAACCCTACCAGGGCCAGGCGCACCCAGGGTATGGTCTGTGGCTCCGGTGGCTCCACCTTGGATGCGAACACAGGATCTTCTGCATGTAAAGCGGACATGCTAACCACTACACTATGGAGTCATATCCTCTTTTTTCTTTTTTTGTATGTTTGAAAAATGTCACCCAAAAAAATAAAAATAAAAATAAACCTAAATATATTTCCCACTCCTGATTCAGCTGTATTTCTTCTATGGCTTCTTTCCTCGCTCTGCCAGCCAAGACCCAGGCCATGACTTCATATGTACCCTCTCTGGCACTTTACCCCTTGACGCTTCAACTGGTGCCCCTGCCCCCTCAGAACCCTGGAAGGGATCCAATCATGAGTGGAGGGTGCGCGTCAGTTAGGCTCAATTCTGGGCCCAGGCCCCAAAGTCATTCAGCTGTCCTCAGCTTCTTAGAGCCTACAGCCCCTCCCTTCCCTCTGACGTCCAACCTCTCCAAGAAAACAGAGACACTGGGTGGGACCTCCCTCAATTTCCTTCCCTTCCCACTTAAAACAGAGCTGAGATTCCACCTTGCCTTTCCCTACACTCTCAGAGGATGAGAGATTTCTCCTCTGTGCCCAGGCCCATGATCCCTTTCACACACCCTGCACCTCCTTGACCTCAGTGACCTCTTAGTCCTGTATCTTCAGCCTTCCCCTCTCAACTGGCTTCTTCCCAGCAGCACTGTACTCATTCAAAAATTTATTCATTCAATCCACAAATATTCATTGAGCATCTACTCAGCACCAAACCTTGTTCTAGGCATTGAGAACACAGCAATGAACAAGTCCTGACCCCTTGGTACTTCCATTCTAGAAAGTGAGAAAGATGAGGGTGGGGACCAAAAAAAAATCAGATAATCAACACTGGAGTACTGGCATAAAGATAGCCCGATTGGTTGGTTAAATAGATCAAGAACTAAAAAATAAACCAATGCTTCTATGGTTCATTAATTTCTGACAAGGGTGCCAAGACCATTCAGTGGGAAAAGACAGTCTTTGCAACAAACAGTGCTGGGACTACTGGATATCCATCCACATGCGGGAGAATAAAGTTGGGCCCTTCCCTCACACTATAAATTAACTAAAAATGGATCAAAATCCTAAATGTAAGAGCTAAACTATGTAACTCTTAGGACACAACACAGGGGTGAATTTTCATGACCTGGGATTAGACAATGCTTTCTTAGATATTTCTAAAAGCATAGCAATAAAAGAAACATAGACAAATTTGACTTCATCAAAATTAAAACTTTTGTCTTTCAAAAGATACTACCAAGAAAGTGAAAAGACAACACACAGAATGGGAGAAAATATTTGTTAAGTCTTATGTCTGAAAAAGGGCTTATATCCAGAATACATGAAGAATCCTATAACTCAACAACAACAACATAAAGACAACAAATTGCCCAATTTATAATTTGTCCAAAGAAGATATACAAATGGCCAATAAACACACACAAAAAAGGTGCTCAACATCATTATTCATTTGAGAAGTGCAAATTCAAACCATAATGAAATACCATTTCAAGTCTCACTAGGATTACTATACTGAAAAAGGCAAATAATAACAAGTGTTGGAGAAATTGGAATCCTCATGCATAGCTGGTGGGAATATAAAATGGTGCAGCTACTTTGGTAACCTTCCTCAACAAATTTCACAAAAACTCCAACATGGAGTTACCATATGACCCAGCAATTCCACACCTAAGTGTATGCCCAAGAGAAATGATATATATGTCCACACAAATATTCATCTGTGCACGTCCATAGCAACATTGTTTGTGATAGCCTCCAAATGGAAGCCACCCAAATATACATCAACTGATGGACATCAACTGCTAAACAAATGTGGTTTATCCATGCAATGGAATATTATTCAGCCATAAAAAGGAACTAAATGCTGATACATGCTATAATATGGATAAACCTGGAAAATGTTAGGTTTGGTGAAAGAAGCCAGAGATAAAAACCATATATTGTATGATTGCATTTATATGACATATCCAAAATAGGCAAATCCATAGAGACAGAGAGTAGTTTAGTGATTGCTAGGGCCTATGGGGAGGGAGGGAATGCAGAGTGAGTGCCAATGGACAGCATTTCAGGGTAATGAAAATGCTCTGGAATCACATAGTGGTGATGGTTGCACAGCTTTGTGAGTATATTAAAAACCACTGGATTATACATTTTAAAAGGATGACTTTTATGGTATATGGATTCAATCTCAGTAAAAAGAAAATCAAGAAGTAAATAAGAAAAAGTCAGATAATTTCAGAGAATGGTAATTGCTATCAGTCACTTCAACAAGAAGATGTGATAGAGGGATCTGGAGTCAAAGTGGGCTCTTCGAGGTGAGGGAGAAGCCAGGGGGGCTTGTCTGAAGAGGGGCATTTGAACTAATTGATAGAGTCCTCAGGAGAGATGGGAGTAGAGCCTGCCAGGCAGGAGGAACAGCAAACACAGGCCCTGAGGTGGAATGGTTTACACAAGACCAAGTCTCTTCTGCCTTTAGAAAAAGCCTTCCCTCCCTGATCCACTTGAACAAATGTTGCCTTCTGTTCTACACAGCCACACGTTTTCCAATCATGGTTTTTGCCTCAGGTCTTTAACTGGGGAATGTAAAGATTTTCCACATTGTTCCAAGCACGGTTGGAGTTAAGGGAACAAGTCACAGACTTTTGACTTCCACATGAAATCCTTGGTCTGCCTGAGAGAATACCTCTCTCTAGGTCTCCCTTCAGATGATTTTTCACTCAAGAGAAAAGCCATGGATCACCAATGAATATCCTTGGCAGGGCGCCTCAGGAGAGAGGGTACCAGGAGAGCATCCCGGGGTAACTTACCTCACCAGGGCAAGGCTCAGGCCTTGTCAGTCTGTCCTAGAATTAGAACCCTGCAGGGGAACAGTTGTCATGGGGATGCATATTAAGTGGAGTCAGATATTTTCTACTGACCATCAGCTGGCTGAGGGATTTGAAGATGGGGCCTGGCTTTGCCATTTTAGACACATGGGGAACATTTTTTATAAATTAATGGAGCTGAATCTACAGCTCTGTAAGTTTTAATGAAGATGTATGTAAAGTGCACATGCAGTACATGAAAAATTCTGTTATTTGTAATATATGACTTAAAGAGAAAAATTAGATGCCAACTTTCTAATGTGAATAGGTTATATGCCTACTATCTCAAAATTCTTTAAAAGGAGATTTGATCAGAAAATTAGAAGACTGTCCACTTCATTAAGTTCTTACCCCAGAGCCTCATCTCTGCCCTTATCTTACCAGACCTCCTTTTACTATAATATGGTACCTTCCACCCTATGCAGGTGGAAGGTACAGCCACTCTCCTGGCCCCGGACTAAAGATCTCCCTGTTTCCCTGATCATTCCCCCAGAGCCATGTATTCTCCCATTCCCCCCTCCTTCCTTTGGAATCAATATGTTCAGAAGTGCTCAGCTGGACATGGAGAGTGCGACCAACAACATCAGGTATCCAACGAAGAAGTAAGTTGGGGCTGGGGGAGGGAAGACTGACATGTAGGGTGGAGGAGGCTGGTGGCATACTGAAGGAGATGTCCAATGGGCAGGTGCTCTGGGCAGTGCCTAGTGCCAGGCCCTGCCCATCTTCACAGTCACCCCATTCATGAGGCTGAGGGAGATGAAGGGACTTACCTGGTAACTGGCCTGGATGCAATTTGAGCCAGCATCTACCTGACCCCAGATTCTGTAGGTTCTCTTACACTTTCCTGAAAGTACTGCCTGGCACAGAGGCCTGTTTCCCAAACACTCCCAAATCCTGCACAACCCATTTGGTCTGTAATTAGAATCATAGGTCTTTTATCTGAAGGAGAGGAGGGGAGAGGATAGATCAGGCATTAGGAAAGGTTTCCCAAGAACTTACTCTGAGCCTCAAGGCCCTGGGCTGTCACTGAAAGTCAAAGAAGCATATGCTTTGAGTCTTGTAAGGAGCTCACCAACTGGTTGGGACAAGATTTGGAAGCCAGTAGTTATCTCAGGGGCTCACTTGTCCAGGGAAAAGTGACTGCCTGCAGGGGTGAGATCAGGGAAGACTTCCAGGAAGAATCTTCTAACTGGGGTTCTGAAGGATGAGTATAAGTTTGCAAGACAGGGAAAAAGGCAGGGGGGCAGCATGAGCACAGGCTGGATGAGAAGTGGACTGTCCTGGGGTAATGAATACACTGGTAAGCCAGGAAAGTAATGAGGGCAGAAGGATGAGGTTAGTGGACACCACACACAGGGCTTTTTCAAAAGAGAAAGAACACTTGAAGGTGGAAACTTGAGTCCTTGGGGTTGGGACTAGGGCTGCAGGGTCAGATTAGCAGACAGAAACATGGTATTTGGGTCAGGAAATAAATGTTACTGGAGGGCCATATGACTTCAGATGGGACTAGGCCTTCGTTGGTCTTAAGTTGAAGCGTGATCCAGTTCTGGAGAAACCTCTGAGTGTGGAGAGAGAAAAGAAACAGTTCTTGGCCCCATCGGAAGAGATGGTTGTGGTGTTCATCAGGATTTGGGATTAATTACCAAAGGCTTCTATGCCTCTCCTAAGACCCGGCTGGTTAGTTAGAAAGCAGATGGTAACTGCTGTCCTGTGGGGATGAAGAACATGTACTGAGAGTTAGATTGCAAGTTTGGCTCTGAGTGATACTTCCTCTCTGGGAGATAGGGATAACAATAGTGCCTGTTTTGGGATTAAATCAGAGGGTGTCCTGGAGAGTAGCTGGCATAGGAGACATCACAACTGTTATTGGAAGAAGAGAATCCTGGCATATCCCACCAGCCAAGCCCTGGCCGGGGTTGTTTCCAGAGGTGGGCTCAATCTCTTCTGGACCCTGCTAGAGTGAGCATCCTAGTGCACAGATATAAGCCTGAACTTGCTCCTTAACTTTTCATGGCTCCCTACTGCCCTCCAGATAAAGCCTAAATTCTTTAACTTGACCAATAAGGCCCTGCATGGACAGGCCCTGTGCCTTCCCTATCCTTGCTTGAGGCCTCTTACTGCACTCTACCTGCCCTCAACCCCCAGCCTATGGCCACACTTAACTGTGGTCAGTTCCTCCAAGGCCTGGTGTTTCTCTGGCCTCTACTACTGGAACTTCTACCTCACCTCCTCCTTTCCTGGCTATTTCTGCATATCTTTCAGGACTCTCTTCGGATGCCACTTCCGGAGGCCTTCCCTGACTGACCCTGAGGTCTCCCTAGGTCCCCCAGCAGCTATGGCTTCTCTCTCAGTGCTCAGTAACCATAAATTGAAGATGAGGAAACTGAGTCTAAGGTAATCTCACTTTACCTAATACTCCAATTGCTGAGCACCCATAGGCAAAGACCCAGGCAGTATGGGAAGGTGTGCTGGCTAAGAATAAGGGATGTTAGGCCAATCACATCAGGTGACAGGGCACTGAGATCTTGAAGAAGGGCTTAATCTTTGGGACCTCAGTTCTTCACAGGGCAGCTAAAGGGTTAAAGGGAGTAATGTGGTCAAATGCCCAGCATGGTGTCCAGTACACAGCAGAGACTCAGCAAGTATTTACTGACTCAAATCTCTGTCTGAAGGATGGGAGGCCCAGAAAGGGCCCCTGAGCTGAGGTGAAGAGACCAGGACAGAACCCTATCCCTTATTCCCCTACTTCAGAAGCCAGCGTCCTTGTGAGAGGATGTTGTTCTGTGGGTCCCCTCAGCCCAGTGCTGGCACATGTGAGGTGCCTGGCCAGGGCCTGCTGGACAGGGAAGCTCCAGAGGGGGCTGCTGTTGTTGAGATCTCTGCAGCCAAGCTCTACTATAAGAGGTAGGAAGGGCCTACTGAGGTCACTCCAGAAAAGTCCAAGGTTTTTTCCTTCTGAGACCCATCAGTAATCTGTTCATCCCCAGCTAACTGTTCCCCTATCGCCCCTACTCTTCTTGCATGGGGCTTGGAAGGTGGGAAAGGGGGGTTCCTATAGATAAGTGATGTCTAGAGATCAGCTTCAGGAAGAACTGTTGTCCCAGCCCCTCTTTACACCTTAGCACCTTTATTTAACTGTCTTTTCCTGAGGCCTGGGACTTCCTGAGGCAGGTATCTCCTCTTTTATTTCCCCAGCACCCAGCATACTGCCTGGAATGCAGGAAATGGTTGCTAAATGAAACATTCGTCAAGTGCTTCACATGTAAAGGCCCCTAACACTTCACCTTACAGGATCCTCACAGCTGTCCTGTGCGCTGAAAGATACAGGTAAGGAAACTGTGGCATTGGGGCTGTTAAGTTAATGGCTCAAGGCTATGCAGTGGCAGCTCCCAGGCCTTCAGGAAGGTCCATGGGAAAGTAAAGGATTAAGAGGAATCTTGATGAATTGGGGCAATTGGCAGGCGGTAATTGTCAGTCAAAAATAATGGGCTCAAATTATTAGGTGTGAAAAAGGAACCAGTCAGAGCTCCTCCACTGAATTGCTCAGAAGAGGTTAATGGGAGTGACTCCTTAGCAGAACAAAGGGCCAGTCCCTGCAGGGCGGGACCCTGGGGTGAAGACCCAGCTCTTCTTTGACTGATCCTAGCACAGAATACTGCCAACCTAATTTTGCACCTGGGAACCTTCACAGTACCTCAGCCTCTTCAACTTGAGGTCTCCTGGGGGAACATGCCCCCCTCATCACTCTGCTTCCAGGTGGCACCTTCCCTTTGAAAAAACCTTTTTGCTGTCTTGATAGGACCTGTATCTCAACGTTTACAGTGTGCTAAGATCCTGTAGTGTGCTTCCATGGCCCAGCTAGGGGCATTCTGAACTCCAAGCCTACTGGGCTGGTCTTGGGACAGAGGTAGGGGATGGCTGAAGGTTGGAGTTTAGGGAGCTCCATGCGGATGCCATGCAGGGCAATGCCAAAAGTGGCCTTTTTCCCAGGTGGGCTCAAGGTTAACGATAGAATGGCTGCGGGAAAACGCTCCACTGGGGCAATAATTATGTACATTTACTAAGCCCTGGGAGGGATGGTAGTCACGTGGCTCTCGAGGGCGGTGCTCTCAGCTTTTGAGATGGACTCAACTCTAATCACTGAAGGCTTTCTGGAAGAGGCGGGATTTTTTTTTTTATGGCGGTCCATTTTGGTTTTCTCTGGACAGCGAGGATGCACTTAGCACTCTAGGGACCAGCTAGCTCCCCAGGTGAGCTTTTTTTTGCCGGGGAGCAAGCCCAGGGAAGCCCAGACAGAGTCGGACCGGGTTAGGGAAGGGCCTGGGGGGCTGGAGCCGCGGGGTCAACCTGGGCTTGGGTTCTCCGCCCTGCACTTGTGCTGTCTTGGAAGACTAAACGTGCCGAGTCCGTGCTAGGCCGGTGCTGCGAGGTCTGGGGCGCTGGGTACAGGCCTCGAGGTCCGACGCGCCCGAGAACAGAGGGCTCCAGACTAGGGATTAGGCCGGCAAGCTTGGCCGGGCCAGCCCGGCGGTCCGCCCTGCCAGCGCAGTTCCGCCAGGGTCCCGATGCACGGGCCACAGGGGCGAGGTGCGTGCTTCTCGGGGAGCCGGGCTGCGGAACAGGCGGCCAGTGCGGGGCGCCGGTGGCACGAGAGGGCCATCTGCCTGGGTGCCGAGAACTGCAGCGTCCGCAGTGCGAGGCGCGGCCCCTCCGGGCCCCGGCCCGCGTCCCCTGCCCGGCGCGCACGCACCGACCGACGCCCGGCTGCGCCCGCGGCCCGAGTCCCTGTGCCAGGCCCAGACCCAGACTAGGCGCGGGAGGCGGTGCAGGGATTAGTGGACCCCTCCCCCAGCGCTCCCCTTGCCCCGCCCGAGGCATCGAGGACCCCTGGGCCCGGGGGTGGTGAGGGAGCTTCGTCCCGGCAGTGCCTGGGTTGGGGACTCGGCCACACTGGGCGGGGGCCGCACGGCGAGGTGCGGGTGCGCTGTCAGACTCCTGCCCGGCTCGGGTGCGGGGGGTGGGCTCAGCGCGGGGGTCGCCCGGTCGCACCTCCCCTCTCCAAGGCCAAGGCTGGGCGGGCAGTGCCCAGGCGGGTAACCCGACCCGACCCGGCTCCCGGTAGCTGCTCACCCCGCAAGGCCAGGCAGGAGGGAGGGAGAGAAATGGGGGGAGGGGTAAGGGGAAGGGGTGGTGGGTGAGGGGCTGTGGGGCCCGCAGGGCCGAGTCCCCTTTCTGTCTGCGCTGCTCTAGGGCGGCTGCTTGCGGCGCCCGGGACGAGCCAGCCCCCTGCCTCGCGGGCGTCGGGCCTGCGGCAGAAGGGAGCCCTGGGGCTGCACAGGCTTGGCTCGGGGAGGCAGACCCGAGCTGCTGCCTCCATTTTGTTTCCTGCTCAGCTTGGTCTGTGGTGGTGGTGTGGGTTTGGGGTGCGGCCAGGCAGGGGGTTCACCTGCGGCCGCGCCTGCTCGGGGCCTGAGGCCTCGAAGACCCCAGCCCGAGCCCCCAGGTGAGCCCCGCGGTAGGAGGGGGTTTGCCTTAGCCTCGGGCCGAGCCGAGCCGGCCGAGGGCAGGTGCCCAGTGGATGGGGAGCCCGGGCTGTAACCTAAGATGGAGGCTGGGACTGACGCGGGCCCGAGCAGGACTGGCGGGGCGGTCGGACAGGCCTCAGCTGGGCCAGGTGCCGCCGGGGTTGGGGCTCGAGACTGGTAGGGTGCTGGAGCTGTGTGCAGCTCGGGGCCAGTGCAGCGCCCCAGTGTAGGTGAGGGGACCGGAGTATCACCCACGACGCCCGCAGGCCCCGACTCTCCGGGGAGGCGCGCGAGGCCCCTGGGGAGCCCGCCTCAGGCCCCGCCCGGGCAACCGGGTCGGCCCGTAGGCCCGGGCCGTGAACGGGTGCGCAGGGGGAGGGGAGGGGGCGGCAGCAGCGCCTCCGCTGATTGGGCGGCGCGCTCGCGAGCCCGACTTCACCCGCCCTGAACCCCGAAGAGTGAGGCGAGGGGGCGCGCGCGCGGTGGGGGCAGGAGTGCGCGCGCACTCGGGGCCCCAGTCGCACGCGGGACGGCGCGAGGCGCTCGGTCGCACGCGCCGCCACGGGGGCGCGCGCGGTGGGGGTGTGAGGAGGAGGAGGAGGCGGCGGCGGACTAGGCCGGGGCAGGTCGCGCTCGCTGCCTTCTCCCCTGAAGAGAGACGCGGGGGGAGGGGGGTGCAGCGAGCGGCTCCGCTCTCTCCCTACCGCTCCGCTCGCGCCCCAGTGTAATGAGGGTCACCCCCTCCCCCCAGCTGGCCCGGGAGGGGGCACGGGGCACGGTAACTAGTGCGCTGGGGTGGGCGGCGGGCAGGCGCGAGGTGGGAGGAGGTGGCCGGGCGGGGAAGATGGTGGTGGCCGTGAGGTGAGGGGCGCGGAGGAGGGCCGGGCGCGGCGCGGGGTTGGTGGCCAGCGGCGTTGCAGCCGCCGGCCCCCTCCCCCTCCATCACTACCAGCCGGGCTCAGGCCTAGCCGGCCCGGCCGCCGCGAACTTCCTCCCGGCGCGGCCCGTGCCCCGCCGGCCTCCCGCGCGCACCTCGGCCTCTGCTTTCCCGCAGCTAGCCAGCTGGGGGGTGTGGGGCCGGCTGCCCTCCCGCAGCAAACTTTGCTTGCTGCTGAATATTGATGAGTGCGATCGGCTCGGCCAGGAGGTGCTACCGCGGCTGCGGGAAGGAGCGCGGCCCGAGCAGGCGGCGGCGGCGTCGGCAGCAGCCATGTTTGTCAAGCTGTAGCAGCAGCTGCTGCTACTCTGACTCGGCTTCACCGGCTGCCTTCGTTTCTCCCACTGCCGCGTCCCGTCCCCCAGGTCCTGCAGCCATGGACCGAGCCGGCCTGCATTCAGGAAGGCGAGCTTCGGGGTGCACCCGCTTCGGCCGACTGGCCTGCGGCCTGGGCACGGCCACTGCAAAGGCTTCAGCGCCGGCTGGGCGCAGGGTGCAGCGCTATTGTGACCGCTGCGCCCGAGCGAGCCAGGAAGGGGGGGGTAACCTTTTTGTGCAGCGTCTGGGATACCCCATTGGAACCCCACAGCCCCTTCCCTTCGGGAGATCGGGCCCTTGGACTCCCAGGGGGGGAGGGGGAAGACAATTCTTGTTTGAGATTTGGGAATTTCTACTGCCAAAGGCATTTTAATTTTAGTTCAGCCTAACTGTCCACCAGTCTGCAGTGCAGGAAATAGGGACGGGCTGTTTCCATGTGGCAAGATCTGCCCAGCTCCGGGAAGATGGAGTTTGTGGAGATTCTCCGAGGCCATTTTTCCATTCTCAGCTGGGGAACTTTTCCGCCCATGAAGTGCAGCAGAAAGGCATCGAGGCCACTAGGCCTCGAGAAGTGGCTGCCATTTTGAAGATAAGAGTCAAATGGCTTGTTAGCTCAGATTAATTGCTGTATTTTTGGATTCCAGGTTGATGGTGGCCCAGGATGGATCAGACCTGTAAACTACATAGAAGAAATTGTCTGCTGCCCTTTTCCAATCCAGTGAATTTAGATGCCCCTGAAGACAAGGACAGCCCTTTCGGTAATGGTCAATCCAATTTTTCTGAACCACTTAATGGGTCTACTATGCAGTTATCGACTGCCAGTGGAACATCCCAAAATGCTTATGGACAAGATTCTCCATCTTGTTACATTCCACTGCGGAGACTACAGGATTTGGCCTCCATGATCAATGTAGAGTATTTAAATGGGTCTGCTGATGGATCAGAATCCTTTCAAGACCCTGAAAAAAGTGATTCAAGAGCTCAGTCGCCAATTGTTTGCACTTCCTTGAGTCCTGGTGGTCCAACAGCACTTGCTATGAAACAGGAACCCTCTCGTAATAACTCCCCTGAACTCCAGGTAAAAGTAACAAAGACTATCAAGAATGGCTTTCTGCACTTTGAGAATTTTACTTGTGTGGACGTTGCAGATGTAGATTCTGAAATGGACCCAGAACAGCCAGTCACAGAGGATGAGAGTATAGAGGAGATCTTTGAGGAAACTCAGACCAATGCCACCTGCAATTATGAGCCTAAATCAGAGAATGATGTAGACGTGGCCATGGGAAATGAACAAGACAGCACACCAGAGAGTAGACACGGTGTAGTCAAATCGCCATTCTTGCCATTAGCTCCTCAAACTGAAACACAGAAAAATAAACAAAGAAATGAAGTGGACGGCAGCAATGAAAAAACAGCCCTTCTCCCAGACCCCCTTTTACTAGGAGATACAAACGTTACCATAGAAGAGCAATTAAACTCAATAAATTTATCTTTTCAGGATGATCCAGACTCCAGTACCAGTACATTAGGAAACATGCTAGAATTACCTGGAACTTCATCATCATCTACACAGGAATTGCCATTTGTAAGCAGTTTTTGGTACAAATTAAATATATACATAAATGTATATATATATATATAGGCAACTTAAAGGGAAAATTACAACTATCTGCTTTTGGTTTATCAGTTCACAACTGAAAGCCTATTGCTAATGATAAGCTGTTTGGGGAACTTTTACTTTGATTTTTAAATTTATCTCTATGAGTTTCGTTCTTTTTTGATTTTCCCAATTAACTCTCTTTTGAGGATTAGCTAAGCTTTTAAGGATATTTGATTTAGTTCAGATTTAATTTTTCAAGATGGAGGTTTTCATTTATTTAGCTTTTTTTTTTTAAATTTTTTTTTGGGTGTTGACGTGTTGGTATTGTGAGTACAGGTGAACCAACCCCAGAGTCCTGTTTTCACATAAGGCGTGGCTTATATTTGACTCTTGTGCAAGATGAAGTGCATTTTGGGCACAAATTGAAAGTAGCTAAAATGAGATGGCCTTCTTGGATATCAGTCAAAATTTAAATTAGTTTAATTTTTCTGAACTACCTGTTGTGAAGGTACAGCATCCTATCTTAGGCTTTAGATAACTGTCACCGTCAGAGTAGGCTTTTGAACTCTTCCTAGATTTTCGTTTTGAAGTGTATATACATATGTGGTATATGTATGTGTAGAAATGGAAAAAATTCTGAGTAATTCAGTAGTGCTGTAATATTGTTAGAGAGTGGTAAGTGATGTTCTTTTTTATTTGATCTTAGGCAGAATTTATCAACTGTCTCTAGTGAGCTGAGTGATTAATTGACTTAGCCTCAGTTTTATCACCTTTAAAATTTGAAACTATTTGATTGTTAAAACAGTTCTTTTCAGCTTTAAATATTTGATTCTGATTTTGTTTCTGCCCAGACACAGTCATGGTCACCTGTACCGACATCAAAGAGGATTTTTTTCCCTCCAACAAATGCCTCTGAAATACTATGTTAAGATATAACCAGACAGTTTTATGTCGTGGTGATAATTTTGAATGCATTATTCATTTCACCATATAGCCCTGCTATATGGTACAAAAGGAGAATGTGGGTGTGTTGCTTTTGTTTTAATTGATTTGTATCTTAAATATGCTTTAGTACTTCTGGGTTTCTTAGCTTGGCAGTTGTAGATTTAAAAATTTTGTTTTGGTAGTTACCTTGCGTCTATATTCTAGATATTTTTTAGGCTGGGTAGGCTGTGTTGGCAACCTATTGCCAGCTCAGACAAATCTTTTCTTGGGTTCACATTGAAAGTTACTTTACACGTGTGTGTAGTTTCCTTTGTGTTTACACAGAAACCTGAATTAACAGTGGAGATAGATGTTTCCCTAGAAGCAAATAGAAGTAGAAATCTGTTTGATTCTCATCAAAGAGATATCAGTGGCATTTTGGTTCTATTAAAAGCAACTGAAAATAGTGCAGCCTATAGTCAGTATGTTATACATCTAAAGTGGGAGTTAGCAAACTTGTATACATGTAGAAAAATTTTTTTCAGTCAGAAAATCTAAATTGCAATAGCTCTTTATTAGGCCTTTGAGTCAAGGTTGAGGCTGAAATCTATTGCTTTGATTTTTGCCTTTGATACTTTTTAACTGAAGATTTTAAAAAGTGAAGTCAATCTTATGCAAATTTAACCGAACAATGTAGCTTGGGAAAAAGGTATAATTAAAAATTATGTATGGCTATATATATGCTTGCTTCAAGTATTTAGACTATTCACAGTTGATTCATTGATGCAGCAGGTATAGGGCACTTATCTGTATTAGGTCCTGTGCTCAGGGCTGGAAATTTTAAAAAATCCTTAGCAAATGCTGTTTGTCTTTTATTCTGTCTGTAATATTGTAATAGAATAAGATCCTTTTGGTGAGAGTAAGAGTAATTATTAGGGTTGCAAACCCCATGTCTGGAATTAGAGAAAGACATAATTCGATCCTGTTGTCTGTTTTGTATATCTAGCTTTAAGCAGGCTCTTTGCCTCTTCGGTTTACTCTCATGTGCTTTTTAGTTGCTTTCTTCGCATACAGTGATGTGGCATGATTGTTATAGTTACTAATCTTGACCAGGTGCTTTTGTGTTTAATGAAGTTGATATCTTCTAATTCCTGCCTGTGTACATCTACCGTGTGCAGTGCTTTGTACATTGTAGGTTCTGGATAAAATCCTGAATGAAGGTTGGTCCCCAGAGTTCCAAGTTTAAACAGGCAATACTTTAGTGTATTAAGTGCTTTGTATTATCTCATTGGGTCCTCCTAGCCTTATAGTAAAAAGATGTTATAGAAGACATTGGCCAACCTTCAGGGGACTTGAGATTATATGAGAGACTGAAACTCTTGAAATAATAGGATTATTCAAGTACCTTTGGCTCTAGTGACTTATGGAGGTCTGACACATTTCCCTGGGCCTGAAGTAACACCTGGTTTTTCTCACTAGGCTGATTAGCAATAGTTGTTTTCTATTCTTCGTCACTTAAATATTTTATGCAGAATTTATACTCTGGGGGTATTCATGAATTCAGGGATCCTCGAAAGTTCTAAGGATATAGCCAGCTCAAGGATGGTCTGATGGACATATTCAACTGGTGCCCCTCTTTGAAGAAGATGACCATTAAAAATGAATTCACTTAAAATGGACTAACATTTCATAAGTAAAAGAGAAAAAGGATTATTTAGGATTTTACATTGAAAGTACAATTAAGAATTATGAAATAAGTTTCTTAAACCTTTATCAAAATTTAGTTATATGGTAACTATTTTTTATAATAAGGCAAGAATCAAATAGATTTTAACAAATTTTGTCCAGCGAAATTGTGGAATAGAGAGATGTTATACTTCACATTCTCACAATCACAGGAGGATAAATTCTTGTAAAAATATTTAAGGACTTAAATCAGTTTTACTGAGGGTCTCTTTGTAAAATGTTTACTGTGGAAAATTTCAAGCATACACCAGAGAACAGAATCGTTGAAATCTCTGTGTACTTCACATTCAGCTCTAAGAATTGTTGCTATTTTGTCAGTCTTGTTTTATCCTTTCTCCATTTTGTCATTCACTAACATTTCTTAATCCTTAGATATTCAGAACACTCATTTGAACCTCCTGTTCTGTTATTTTCCTTGTTATTTGCCACTTGTTCGCTGGTTGACCCAGATCATTTCCTTGCCTGTAATTGGAGTAATTCTTTTTTATTATTATTATTTATATCGACTTTAAATATATGCAGCGTCTTTTTGCCAGATTTGTTTCTAGTTTTACCTTGTAAGTGATTTACACTGTACTACTAGTTAATACTTCATTAGGTGCAGGTAGATGCTGTATTGTCCATGGGGTGGATGTTTGAATACTTATTTTTTTGCCATTGAAAAATGGATATCTTGGTGTTATAACAATATTTGCTCCCCACCCCGTATAATCCTGGGGATTCAGATAATCATAAACCACCCCCTGTACCAAGTTCTGTGCTATGAATGCTTGAGTGGTTAATGAATTAAGTGGAGTAATTAATGAAACCTAGAGCAATTAAGGCTTTAAGGAAGAAGTGGAACTTGAATTGGCATCGTCTTGGCTGGATAGGATTTGGTTATGTTTAGAAGGGTACTTTGGATGTGGAGAATTAAACGAACATAGTATTTTTAGAAGATACTTGTTGGAGATTGTTTGGATAGGATGGGTGTAGTCAGGTAGTAAGGCCCAGAAATCCACACTGTGGCATTTGATGTTGATGTGATAGGAATGGGGACCAGCTAAGGATTTTAGCTGAGAAGTGAAATGATAAAATCTGTTTGGAAAACATTAGCTGGGGGAGAGTAGAGGCAAGGTAAGGACAGAGGAGTCTGTTGCAATAGTAATTAGAACTTAGACTTGAGCAGAGTCAACAGTAGAAAGAAAGCGGGGGTAAATCCATTAAGATTATTTCAAAGGGGGAAATTGACAGCCCTTTTGGGGTTGCCTGGACTGGAGGAAAAGTGGAGCCTGGGTTTGAAGAATGAAGGGAAGAGATGAGGGCAGATGTCCAAGGCTTGTTATGTTGGTGCCTGATCCAAAAAATGATTTCTCAGGGGTTCTCCTCATCTCATCAACTCTACTCCTTTTTTCTTTCTGACAAGAAAATTGATCCTATCTCTACAGCTTTCAGGTTTTGCTGTGTTCGACTCCCTCTTTCTTGCTGGAGGACCTTGTTTTATGCATTACTCTTTCTCTCTGGGATCTTTATTCTCTACCTCTCCATTGCGTCACTTTTTCTGCCTAAAAACTGAATAACATCCTTCTATTCCAAAGGAGCTTCCTCTATCCTATAAGCCCCCATTTATCTTTCGCCTTTACTGGTGAATTTCTTGACAGAATTGTCTGCCTTATTTACTTTTCCTTAAAGCTCTCTGGATTGGCTTCTGTGTCCTCCGCTTTACTGAAGCTGTTCTTTCATAAGTCACAGATGACTTTCAGATTGATCCCACTAGATTTGCAGCATTTTCACTACCACTCTACAAATAGTTCTTTTTTGACTGCTTTCTCTCTTTTCCTTTTCTTTAATTCTCTGCAATCACATCTACTTTCATTGATTATTTTACTGCCACTCTGCTGTATGAAAACCCTCTCAACTTGACTTCTGAGCATCAGACCAAGAAATTCTAATTGCCAACCAAACTTCTCTTTTAGTGCCAAACATGCGTTTCCTTCTGTGTTGATGATGGCGTTATCCTCCTGTTCATTTCAAGGCTGGAAACCTTGGAGTCACTTATTTATGTGATCAAAGCACATTTGAGAGCCTCTTCTGTGCTAGGCACTGCTGGTAGAAAAGAAAGAAAGACATAGACTGTATTTTTAAGGAACTTTACTGTATGAGGAAGACAAGTGTAAACAGTGACAGTACAGAATACTAACTGATCTGGTACGTGCTGTAGATGTCCTTTGGGAGTGTGGAGGAAGGCATACCTGGAATAATCGGGAAGAATTTCATAGAGGGGTTATATGTGATTTGAGCAGAGACATGCTGGTATGTACCATGTACAAGTTTCAATAAAACTTTTGATAGGAATCTGGGAGGAGTGGGGTTGTCAGGAGATAAAGTATAAAGATAAGCCTGTATGCCATGCTGTAGAGTTGAATTTTTATGTTAGTTGTAAATTATACATGTTCCTTAAGTTTTTTTCATTTCTTCATTCTCATTCTGCTATGAGATCTTTATCACTGGTCTTCATATAGTTGTCCTCTCCAGTGTGTCTTATATAAAGTTACTTTTGACCTCTAAAATGAGAAATAACTAAGTCTCTGGTTAAAGATTTATCTTTAATGCCTTATTCCTCTCTCTGTTTGCCTACCAAATAAAGCCTAAATTCAGTGTCCTCTTATATAGGACTCCCCATCGTGACTTTTCCAAATCTCAGATGCTATACTCAGGGTATCCTGGGTTCAGCCAAACTGAATTGGTAGTGATGCCTTGATCTATACTATCCCCTGGCTTATGCCTTTATTTTCCTAGTCTGATTTCATCTTTACATCTTAACAGTGTGTAGCATGGTGCCTTCTTTGTTTTGGACACTCATATTTATTGAGTAAAAGAATGAATGACGATACAAGTTGGAGATACAGAGATACAAGTTGGAGAGGGAGTAAATTTTAGGTTAGGAGGTGGTGGGTGGAATCTCAGCTCTCCTCAATGTACCAAATTTCAAAACTTAGGAGGTTTTTTTTTGTCTTCATCTCCTTATGCACTCAATTTCTAAGGCCTTTGAATTTGATCTCCCTAATATCTCAGGCATTCACTTTTCTCTCGTCACTTTCAGTCTCCTAATTAAAGATATTAAATCATGATTTTACGTCTGACCAGTCTCTGAGTGTGTACTGTGCTGTTTAGTTGGAGAAGTCCTTTAAATCTTTGAGGCCCAGTTCTTCATCTCTAAATTAGAGTTAGTACTTTACCATGTAGGGTTGTTTATACAAAAGACTTTTTTTGAAGCAACTAGTTCTGAAGTAGGTGCTTAGTAAGTGATGCTTACATGCCAAGAGCAAAAGGCAATTTGAAAAAACAATTTTAAGAAACATCTTTGCATTTTTTTGCTCTTGTCTCATTCAAAACTTTTTGTGCTTTTTTGATAAGATTAATTACTGTTGACAGTTTGTATTTTTGTTTAATAATTGGTAATTTGATCCATTTTTGTTTGATAATCAGGAGAATTTAATTTATACAATAGGATCAGTATCTTTCAGTACCCTATTAAGTGGTGTAACTTTATTATGTTGTTCCTTTTTGCTACTTGTTTTTTGTCAGGGATATAAATATAAATTTCATTCCCACCTTCTGGTTTTCAGGGAATCCCATTGAAGGAAGACCCCACCTCTTTTCTGGTGGTGTGTTTGATTTTCAGTAAACAGTTGTTTCTGAAACTTTTTTAATGATCTCAAATGTAGCCTTTTGAGGAAATTGTTATTAATCTTTTTAGTTAGAAAAGTAGTAACTATGGTAAAAAAAGTCAAACTGAAAAATGGAATGTAAGAGTCTTTATCACCTCTCATATTCTTTCATTTTCATTCTTGATAATCTATTAGAATTTTCTTTGTAAAACATTTGCTAAAACAAGTGGCCTGATAAAAGTATTATTCAGTATTTTGGTTAATATGTTAAGGACATCTTTTCATATGAGCCTGTAGATACATCTCCATTATTTCTTTTTCATGATTGAAGTTTTTATTGAGGTAAATATAGATTCACATGCAGTGTTAAGAATACAGAGAGATCCCCTACATATTTTGCCTTGTTTTGCAAAAACATCTAATATCACAGCCAGGATATTGATTTGATGTTGATATAATCCACCAATCTTATTCAGGTTCCCCCAGTGTTTGTTTTTCTTATTTTTTGTTTTCAAAAGAAAATTCTGTTTTTCTATAAGGATATATTCCAGATGTCCCCAGTGTTACTTGTACTCGTGTGTGTGTGTGTGTGTGTGTGTGTGTGTGTGTGTGTGTGTGTGAGTGTGAGAAGTTCCCTACATTTTTATTCCCTGTAGGTTCCTATACATACCACCACAGTCAAAATACTGAATAGTTAGAAGTCTCCTGTTGCCCTTTTATACCACACTCATCTCCTTCATAACAGTTCTTCCTTCAATCTTTGCCAACTACTAATCTGTCCTTTATTTCTAAAATTTTGTCATTTCTAAAATATCATGTAAATGGAATCATACAATATGTAGCCTTTTGGGATTGTTTCTTTTCACTTAGCATAATTCTTTGGAGAGTAATCCAAGTTATTAGTATATCATTATTTTATTCCTTTTATTACTAAATAATATTCCATGGTATGTATATACCACACTTTGTTTAACTATCTACCTATTGAAGGACATCTGGGTTTATTCTAGCTTTTGGCTATCGGAAGTAAAAGTGCTATGAACATTTGTATACAGGTTTTTGTGCAAATGTAAGTTTTCATTTCTCTGGGATAAATGCCTCACAGTACAATTGCTGAATCATGTGGTAATGGCACATTTAGTCTTATAAGAAACTGCCAAGCTGATTTCTAGAGTACCATTTACATTCTCACCAGCCGTGTTTTGAGTGATCCAGTTTCTTTGCATTCTTACCATCATTTGGCATTGTCACTATTTTTTAGTCATTTTGATAGTTAATGTAACAGTATCTCATTATGGTTTTAATTTGCATTTCCATCGTAGCTAATGATTTGAACATCTTTTCATGTGCTTATTTGCCATCTCTGTGTTTTCTTTGATAAAATATATTTATGTATTTTGTCCATTTTCTGATTGGATTGTTTTATTTATTTTTTTATTTACTATTTCGAGGGTTCTTTATTCCAGATGATCTATACTCTTTATAATGGGTATATACGAACCATAATTTTAAAATATTTCTTCCACTTATAATTTATTAGAGAACCAATAAAATCATACATACTTACAGTTAATAAATTGAAACAGATTTTAATGTTTTTGTTGGTATTAGGTAAAATATCTTTATTAAGGCTTCTAAGGTTCTTTTCATATCTTCAGTGACCTTATATAAAATACTGTAATAATCTGTTAGAGATTGCTGGAAGGATAAATTCCATTTTGGATTAAATTAAAAATAATTACTAGTTATATGATATCCCCTCATATACCAGGAAGAGCCTGAAGGTGGTCTTTCTGTGTAAATTATGGGAGTATATTCTCCTTGTCATTTCTAATTTCTCTTGATGTTGGAATTGGAGCTGTAGAAATCCCTGGTGAAAGTAGGCGATGTGCAGGTTATATCTGTACTCAGTAAAAATAACAGACATTGATACCATGCTAATCGTCATTGGAATTTTACACCCAAAGGCATATCTTTAACATTGGAGTTGGGTCAATTGACAATATATTGAATCTACTTTTATAATTAGTATATCAAGGAACAGCACTTCACCGTGCCATGATCTATAAAGAATTGCAGAGCCATTGGTGAGAAGTAATAAAGTTCAACATTTAAAGTGCTTTTTAAAGTAGTGGAGCTTTGGGACAGAAGATACTAGTGCAGGTAATTAAATTGCTGAAATTAGGTCTTTTGTGGAGTAGATATTTGAGTTACAAGTGAAGTCTTGATAGGTATCTTATTAATTCATAGCAACATCTGTGGAATTATTTTCTAAAGATAAACTGCTGATGGTGGAATTATCAAGGCAGTGGGTTAAATTTTTTTGTGTCTTGATGTGTACCTACTTCCGTATGGCTTTCCTTAAGGATTGTACCATTTTGCACAGGTCTAAATAATGTGTGAGTCTAGCATTTGCCATACTTTGAAAGCAAAGCCAATTTTGGTAGCATCAATTTTTTTTTTTTTTAATTAAGTGGGTATATAATGCTACCACAGATTGATTAAATACAACTTTATTGTTAAAAAAATGATTTCTATTTATATTTTTCCTATGACTTTTCTGTCTACATCCTTTGCTGACTTATCTGTTTGGATTTTAATGTTTTATAGCTGTTATCTTTTTATCTCATTAGATATAAATATTTCTTCTCAATCTTTTTCATTTTAATTAGTGACTTTCTGTAGTTGTATAGCTGAAGTTTCATTTTCCATATAGCCAGATCTGTGTTATGGAGCGATTTCTTTTATCGATTTATAGCTTATTGCTCTTCTATGTATTTGATACAGAATCTCATTGACTTGTAAAAATTTAAAGAAATCATATCTGCTACAGTCTTATTGATTTAATAGGGATTTTATTTTATATTCAGCACTATGCTGATAATTTTATGGTGCTTTTAATATCCTTGTTGAAAACAAATTCTTAGAGCTGTGGAAGGAATGTTTCCCTCTATTATCTATTCTGGCTAACAAGTTATTGTCAAATTTAGCAGGCTTTAGATAACTGCCATCTGGTGAAGCTGATGCACTCATCAAACAATAAACATGTCAGGGGATTAGGAATCAGGGAGTGGCTTAGCTGGGTGGTTCTGGCTCATAGTTTCCAATGAGATTGCAACCTGTAGCCAGAGCTCCAGTCTTCTGAAGGCTTTAAGATCCCTGTCCAGGATGGCTCACTCTTATGGCTGCTGGCTGTAGGAAGCCTCAGTTCTTGCCATGGCCTCCATAGGGCTGTTCACAGTATGTCACTGGCTTCCCCCAGAGTAAGTGATCCAAGAGAGAAGAAAAGGAACTAAGGAAGATCCAAGGGGACACAGTCTGGGAAGGGAATACACAAGGGCATGAAAACCCTGAGGGTGGGACTCTGAGAGCCAGTTAGGGGCCTGGTTACCACAACCATACAACACCAAATGAATAGTTTAATTAAAGGAGAAAGCTTGAGTATACAAAATAGAGATGAACTACTTTCACTTTTAAGTTGAACTAATGGACTTCGTTTTTTCAAATTGAATTTTTGAATAGGTATGTGATTCAAAAATATGAAAAAGTAACCAGTGAAGTACCCTTGTACCTTGTCTGCTCAGGTAACACTTTCAATTCCTGTGGTCTCCTCCCACCTTTTTATGACAAAGGTAGCAGGTTGTTGTGCACACTTAATCTTGATTTTTCACTTAATATATCATTGGAGTCTTTTCATTTTAGAACATTCTTTTTTATACCTGGATAGTATTCTGTCGTATAAATGTACGGACATTTTCAATTCACATAATTCTTTTTCTGAAAGTGAACGACCATAAGCAATTTTGAATATGTGCAAATACAACTGTAGGATAAATCTCGAGAACTGGAATTGTGCATCAAAATTAAATGTTTATAATTTTGAAAGATATTGCCAAATTCCCCATTACAAGAGTGTATATATTTACACTCCTTATCAGCAGTATATGAATGCGTATTTTCAGTGGGGATTCTTTATTTAGTTTTTATTTTTAATTGTAAAATACACATAGCATAAAATTTACCATTTTAACCAATTTTAAATGTGCAGTTCAATAATTTTAGCTATATTCACATTTTTGTGCATCCATTCTTCAGAACCCTTTCCATTTGAAAAACTGAAACTAACCATTAAACAGCTTTCCACTTCCTTCCACCCCAGCCCCTAGAAACCACCATTCTACTTTCTGCCTCTGATTTTCACTGCTCTCAATGTCTCATGTAAGTGGAATAGAATCATTCGGTATTTATCTTTTTGTGACTGGCTTATCTCACTTCGTGTAATGTCCTCAGGGTTGACCTGTGTCTTAGCGTATGTCAGAATTTTCATCCTTTTTAAAGCTAACCCACTGTATGCAATATTACATTTTCTTTCTCCAGTGGACACCTTTTGGCTTTTTTGAATATGCTGATACGAACTTGGGTGTACAACTATATCTTCAAGATTGAATAGGGATTTTTAATGGAAGTACTTTTCATAGCTGATAATGAAAAGGAATTATAAACATTTATTTGGTACTGAAATAACCTAGAATTTGGATGTTTCGTACTTTTTTAGAATTTTCTAAAGTATTTTTTTGTTTGTTTTAAAGTATGGACTTTAAAAAATCAAACCAACATCCTACATTTATATCATTTTTACATAGGAATTTTTTCAGTATTTTAACCTTGAATATATATAACTTACGTAATTATAAATTTAAAAAGCATAGTAACTACATTTAAAAAATCAACAAGATATAACTCACATATTGAAAACTTAACCCTCTTAAAAGGTACAACTCAGTGGCTTTAGTTATATTTCCAGAGTTGAACAACCAAAACCAGAACATTTCTTCACCCCAAAAGAATCCCTGTAGCAGCACTTACTCCTCATTCTCCCCTCCCTCAGCCCCTACCTAGCAACTACTATTTTACTTTCTGTGTCTATGGATTTACCTATTCTGGGTGATTCACATGGAATATTGTATTAACCTGGTGACTTTGTGTTTGACTTCTTTCATTTAGCATAATGTTTTCAAGTTTATCCATGTTGTAGTATGTATAAGTACTTAATTCCATTTTATTGATAGATAATATTACATTGTATAGATGAACCAGATTTTGTTCATCCATTGACCAGTTGATGGACATTATTTTGTTTCTACTTTTTTGGCTGTTAAGAGTAAGGCTCCTAATGAACATTTATGAATAGGTGTTTTGTGTGAATATATGTTTTTAATTCTCTCAGGCATATTTCTGGGAATGGTATTGCTGGATCACATGGTGACTCTTTTTAACATTTTGAGGAACTGCCAGATTATTGTGCACAGTGGCTGCACCATTTTACGATCCCACTAGTAACGTATGTGGGTTCTAATTTCATCATATCCTTGCCAACACTTGTTATTTAAAAAAATTTTTTTATCTCTTTTATTGAGTATTAAGTGTTACAGTATATCATTGTGATTTTGATTTACATTTCCCTGATAACTAATGTTGTCAGGTATCCACATCCTTTCGTGAGCTTATTGACCAAAATTTGTACAGTTTTGGAGAGTCTTTGCAAATCTTTTGTCTATTTTTTAAATATTGGGTTACTTTTTATTGTTGAATTGTAGTAGTTTCTTATATATTCTGAATATAAATTCCTTATCAGTTATGATTTGCAGATATTTTCTGTGGGTTTTTTAATTTTCTTTTTCTTTTTCTTTTTCTTTTTTTATAGGCAAGGCAACCGTTGGTTGACCTCACAGATTGCAAGGACCTTGTCAGTTTACAATCCCTAATTTTTTTTTTTTTAATGCCTACAGCACCTGGTCTTCCTAGGTGGTATCCCATCCAAGTACTAACCAGGCCCGACCCTGCTTAGCTTCTGAGATCAGAAGGGATTGGGCTTGTTCAGGGTAGCATGGCTGTAGACTTAAGTTTTCTTGATGGTATCCTTCAAGCACAAAGATTTTTAATTTTGATAAAGTCCAGTTTATTATTTTTTTTCTTTGCTTGTGCTTTTGGTTTTATATCCAAGAAATCATTGCCTAATGTAAGATCAGAAAGATTTACTCCTATGTTTTCTCCTAAAAGTTAAATTTTTAGCTCTTAGATTTTGGTCTCTGATCCATTTTGAATTTTTATATATGGTGTGAGGTAGGGGTCCAGCTTCTTTTGCATGTGTGTATCCAGTTGTCCCAACATCATTTGTTGAAAAAGGCTATTCTTTGCCTATTGAACGATCTTGGTATCCTTGTTGAAAATACAGTAGTAACCCTCTTATCCTCCAGGGATAAACCCTGGGTGGATGCCTGAAAGCATGGGTGGTACCAAACTCTATATATACTGCTTTTTCCCTGTATATATATATCTATGAAAAAGTTTAATTTGTAAAGTAGGAATAGTAAAAGATTAACAGCAATACATAGAATAATTATAAAACATGTACTGTAATAAAAATTATGTGAATATGATATCTCCCCCCCCATAACTGATCCTGATTACCTATATGGCTACTAAGTGACTGACGAGTGGCTCACGTATACAGCATGAATATGCTGGACAAAGGGATGATTCATGTCCTGGGATGGCTGGAACAGGATGGCCTGAGATTGTATCACATTACTTAGAACAGCATACAGTCTAAAAGTTATATATTGTTTATTTCTGGAATTTTCCATTTAATGTTTCGGTCTGTGGTAGAGTGCAGGTAACTGAAACTGAAGAGAGTGAAACTGCATAAGGGGGGAACTATTGTGTGTACGGATTTATTTCTGGACTCTTAAACCTGTTCTGTTGATCTTATATGTCTATCCTCAGCCAGTGCCACACAATTTTTAATTGATGTAGCTTTGCATTAAGTTTTGAGATCAGGAAGTGAAATCAGAAAAACTGTTTCGTATTTCAGGATTGTTTTTGGATATTCTGGGTTTCTTGCGTTTTCATACAAATTTTAGGAATCATTTTGTCAGTTTCTGCAAAATAGGGATATTGAGATCGCATTGAATCTGTAGATCATTTTGAGGCTTATCATCATCTTTGTATTGTCTCCAGTCCAGGAATATGAGATACCTTCCTGTTTATTTAGGTCATTTTAAATATCAGTGTACAGTTTCAGTGTACAAGTCTTGCACTCCTTTTTAAACATTTATTCCTAATTTTATTTTTTAATGCTATTGTAAATGGAATTGTTAATTTTGTTTTTGGATGGTTCATTGTTAGTATATAGAAGTACAGTGGGTTTTTGTATATTCATCTTTTATTTTTCAGTATTGCTGGATTCATTAGTTTGAATAAGTTTTTTAAAATTTCATAGGATTTTCTATATTTCAAGATTGTGTCATCTGAAAATATAGTTTTACTTTTCCCTTTCTGATCCTAATAATTTATTTCTGTTTCTTGCTTGATTAACCTGACTAGAACCTCCAGTATGATGTTGAATAAAATGGTGAGAATGGACATGCTCTTAATAGTGATCCTGTGGGAATGCATTCAGTTGTTCATTATTAAGGATGGTTTTGAGTTTTTCATATATTCTCTTTATTGGATTGAGGAAGGTCCTTTATATTTTTAATTTGTTGAATGTTTTTATCATGAAAAGGTGTTAGGTTTTGTCAAATGTCTTTTCATCTATTGAGATAATCATGTTTTCTCCCCCTTAATTCTTTTAATATGGTATATTACATTGATTTTTTTTCTTTTTTTTTGTATTTTGAACCAGCCTTGCATTGCTATGATAAATTCCATTTGTTTATGATATATAATATTTTTTATATGTCATTGTATTTGGGTTGCTATTTCCTTGAGTTATTTTTTTATCTTCATGCATAAGAGACACTAGTTTTCATGGAATGTCTTTGTTTTGGTACGGGGTAATACTCTCCAAATAGAATGAATTTCACTTCATTTTTATGTGATTAGTTTTATAATTATTTTCTAAGTTTTCAATTAAAAGTGACTTTATCAAGCACATTTATTGTAATTTTGCATTTTGAAGATTGCCAACATTAACTGAGACACAGTACATTCATTCATCACTCAGTTATTTTTTATGTGCCAGGCATTCTTAAGATGAGAATATGGTGAAAGTTGGAGCAGGGTAACATCTGCTAGACTGAGAGAAGTGTGATTTAGGATTCCAAGGATGGAAATAGCTGCTGCTTTAGGAGAATAAGGTGTTCAGTATGGCATAATTAGGCCGAGAGAGTTGGACAGGACAGGATGATATGGAGAGGGTAGTAAAGGTCTAGGTCTCTCCCTGAGTTCTCCCATTTTTTGTCTGAATGATTGAAATTATGTATTTTGTCCACTTGTATTTGTGAACTCGGATTTTTCTCTCCAGTATTAACATGTTTCTGTTTCTTAATTTTGGCTGCTACCAAGAAAAAGCATAGATTAAATTTCATCAAAAAAGTCATAAGAATCTTTCCAAACTGTTACTGAGGATTTGTTAAAAATGTTTAAAGTTAAAAAAAATTAGCATTTATTAGTATTGTATTTAACTTTATTATGTTTGTTCTCTTTTGTAGTAAATGTGAAATAATTTAGCAAATTTACCCCTCAGTTGACAAATAATTACTATGGTAAAGATGAATGAAGTGTCTTATATTGAAAGGCAGCTTGGGATTGTATAGAGAATATGGACTTTGGAGTTGGACAGATCTTTGAGACCAGCCTGTGTTTGTGATAAGTGACCTCTCAACTGTAGTTTCTTAATCTATAAAATGTTTTGAAAATTAACTCTTAGCACAGTGCATGGCACATGGTGGGTATTTGCTGCTGTTAATTATCATGCTTAACATGTACTGAGTACCATATGCCAGGCAGCCAGACTCTGTACTACACACTTCGTAAATATTATCTCATTTAATCCTCAGAACCACCCCATGAGTTGCTAGGTACAGCCATCAATTCAGGTTTACACATTGGAAAGTAGAAGCTTAGAGAGATTGAATGGTGTCCCAAGTGATGGTGCTGTTATTTTGGCCAGGGCCATCTAGCCTCAGAACATTTTCTCTCTGCAATGCTGCCTTCTGTGTTGCAAAGGACTAAGGGTACTGTTCATTACATGATGTATTTTTAGTGGACTCTTATTGTAAATGTCAGTTTGGCTTAAAAACATGAATAAGATAAATGTCATCTGCAAATCTGTCTTGTACTTTAAAGCCAAATGTTAACTTCTGTCTAGTTAGTATAAGGATTTATTTTTTGTCTGACTTTTGAATTATATCTATTTACTAATATTTAGCCACAATGTAAATGTAACTATAAAGTAATGAAATGTTCTTTCAGTTTCTCATACCAGATATGAATGTTACATTTAAAGAATACTTAGGAAGCTCAACACTTTAAAAAAATTGAGGTAAAATATAAGTAACTTAAAGTCCACCATTTTAACCATTTTAAAGTATATTCAGTGGCATTTCTTACATTTACAGTGTTGTGCAATCATTACCACTATCTAATTCTAGAACATTTTTCACCCCCAAAAGAAACTCATTATCCATTAAGCTGTCATTCCTCATTCTCCCTTCCCCTCAGCCTCAGGCAACTGCTGATCTTTTTGTCTTTATGGATATGCATATACTAGACATTTCCTATAAATGAAATCAAAGTATGTGGCCTTTTGTGTCTGATTTCTTTCACTTGGCATCTTGTTTTCAAGGTTCATCCATATTGCAGTATGTGTTAGTACTTCACTCTTTTTTGTGGCTCAGTAATGTTCCACAGTGTGGATATCCCACATTTAGTCTGTCCATTCAGCCGTTGATTGACATTTGGTGTGTTTTCACTTTTTGACTGTGATGCATAATGCTGCTGCTGTGATAGTTGTGTACAAGTTTTTATTTTATTTAAAAACTTGTTTTTAAGTCTCTTAGGTATATATTCAGGAGTAGAGTTGCTAGGTCATATTGTAATTTTGTTGAACTTTTCCCCCCTTTCATTTATTTTTTGTTGAGGTATGATTGACATACAAAAAGCTATACATATTTAATATATACATCTTGGTGAATTTGAAGATAAGTATACACCTATGAAACTGTCACTAGATATAATGCCATACACTTAATCATAACCTCTAAAAGTTTTCTCCCTTCCTCTTTTTAAGAAAACTAAACAAAGTTTATTCTCTTAACACATTTTTAAGTATGTAATACACTGTTGTTAACTGTATGTACTATGCTGCACAGCAGATCTCTAGGACTTACTCATCTTGAGTAAATGAAACTGTACCTTTTGACTAACACGTTCCCAGTCCCCCCTCCCCACAGCCCCTGGTAACTACCACTCTACTTTCTTGTGTGAATTTGACTATTGTGGATTCCTGATATAAGTGGGATCATAAAATTTGTTTTGTGTCTGGCTTATTTCCCTTAGCATAATGTCCTCCGTGTTCATCCATGCTGTAGCAAGTGGCAGAATTTCCTTAAAAAGAAGGCTAAGTAATATTCCACTGTGTGTTTAATACCATATTTTCTTTTTCCATTCATCTGTCGGTAGACATTTAGATTGTTTCCAAGTCTTTGCTGTTGTAAATAATGCTACAATGAACAGGGGAGTTATCTCTTTGAGATCTTGATTTAAATTCTTTTGGATATATGCTCACAGGTGGGATTTCTGGATCATATGGTAGTTACGTTTTTAATTTTTTGAGCAACCTTCATAACTGATTTCTATAGTACGAGTTTACATTCCCGTCAACAGTGTACAAAGGTTCCCTTTTCTCCACATCTTTACCAACATTTATCCTTTTTTTTTTTTTAATAATAGCCATCTTAACATGTGAGGTGATAACACATTAACACATTGTTATTTTGTTTCCCTGATGATCAATGGTGTTGAGCACCTTTTCATATACCTTTGACTATTTGTATGTCTTTGGAGAAATGTCTTCATATCTTTGCCTATTTTTAATTGAGTTGTTTTTTGCTATTGAGTTTTAAGAGCTCTTTAGGTAGTTTGGATATTACCCCTGTATAAGGTATATGATTTACACATATTTTCTCCCATTCCATAGGTTGCTTTTTCACTTTGCTGATTGTTTTCTTTGCTGTACAGAAGCGTTTTGGTTTGATGTAGTTCTGTATATATAGTTTTCCTTTGTTTCCTGTGCTTTGATATCATATCCAAGAAATCATTTCCAAGGCCAGTATCAATAAGCTTTTCCTCTTTATTTTCTTTCAGGAATTTTACAGTTTTAGGTCTTATGTTTAAACCTTTAAACCATTTCGGGTTGATTTTGCGTGTGTCGTAAGTTAAGGGCCAATTTCATTCTTCTGCATGTGGATATTCAGTTTCCCAGCACTCTTTATTGGAGAGACTGTCCTTTCCCCATTGTATATTCTTGCCTCCTTTTGAAGATCAGTTTCCTGTAATAGTGTTGATCTGGGCTTTCTATTGTGTTCCATTGTCAAAATATCTGTACTTATGTCTTTTTGGATTACTATAGCTTGGTAATATATTTGGAAATCAGGAAGTGTGAAGCCTCTTACTGTGTTCACTTCTTGCTCAATATTGCGTTGGCGGTTCGGGTATCTCTTGTGGTTCCATATACATTTTAGTGGTTTTTTTTTCTTCTATTTCTGTTAAAAATGCCATTGGGATTTTAATGGGGATTGCTTTAACTCTGTAGATTACTTTGAGTAGTATGGACATTCTGACAATTTATGTCTTACAGTCCGTGAACATGGATGTCTTTTTCCATTTGTGTCTTTTTCAATTCTTTCGTCGGTGTTTCATAGTTTTCAGTATACAAGTCTTTCAGCTCCTTGGTTAAGCTTATTCCCAAGTATTTTATTCTTTTTGATTGTAAATGGGGTTGTTTTCTTGATTTTCTTTTCAGATAGTTTGTTATTAGTGTAAACAAACGCCACTGGTTTTTGTAGCTTGCAACTTTACTGAATTTGTTTATTAGCGTCTTTAGGTTTTTCTACGTAGATGTCATGTTACCTGTAAACAGTTTCTTTTCTTTTCAATTTGGATGATTTTCATTTATTTTTCTTAATTGAACTTCTAGTACTCTGTTGAATATAAGTGGTGAGAGTGGGCATTCTTGCTCATTCTGGATTTTAGAGGAAAAGCTTTCTATTTCTCTGTTGAGTATCATGTTAGCTGTGAGCTTTTCATATGTGACCTTTATTGTGTTGAAGTAAGTTTCTTCAATACCTAATTTGTTGAATGTTTTTATTATGAAAGGGTGTTGGATTTTGCATCTATTGAGATGATCATGTGATTTTTATCTTTCATTATGTTAATGCACATTGGTTGATTTGGGTGTGTTGAACTATCCTTGCTTCCCAGGGATAAATCTGACATAGTATATGATTCTTTTAATGTGGTATTGAATTTGGCTTGCTAATATTCTGTTGATGTTTTTTGCATCTATGTTTATCAGGGATATTGACCTTTAGTTTTCTTTTTTTGTGGAATCTTTATCTGGTTTTGGTATCAGTGATGGTGGCCTCATGAAATGAGTTTGAAACTGTTCCCTTTATTTTTTTGGAAAAGTTTAGAAAATATTGGTATTTTTCTTTCAGTATTTGGTAAAATTTACCTATGAAGCCATCTAGTCTCTGGGCTATTCTTTGTTGGCAGATTTTTTATTACTGATTCTTTCTCTTTGATTATATTGTACTTGTTTGGGAGCTGCCAAACTTTGTTGGGGGAACCACCAAATTGTTTTCCGCAGCACCAGTCTTCTGTTCCCACCAGCAATGTAGGAGGGTTCTAATTTCTCTATGGCATGGCCAACACTTACTAGTTTTGGTTCATTTGTTTGTTTGTTTTGATTGTAGCCATCTTAGTGTGAAGTGTAGCTCCTGGTATTGATTTGCATTTCCTTAATGATTAATCAACATCTTTTCATGTGCTTATTGACTGATTGGCCAGTTATCTTTGGAGAAATGTCTGAGTCCTTTGCCCATTTTAAAAAAATGAGTATGAATTATACATAACAAAATTTATCATTTAAAACATTTTTAGGTGTATATTTCAGTAGCATTAAATACATTTACATTGTTGTATAGCCGTTGTCATCTATCTCCAGACTTTTTTCCTTTACTCAATTTTTAATTGGGTGGTTGGTCTTTTTGTTGTTTCACTGTGGAAGTTATGTATATATTCTGGATATTAGACTGTTACCAAATACGTGATATGCAAATATTTTTTCCATTCTGTGAGTGTCTAATCACTCTTGATAATGTCCTTTCCTGCACAAAAATTTTAAACTTTGATGAAATGCAATTTACTTACTTTTTCTTTTGTTGCTTGTGCTTTTGGTGTCTTTTCTATGAATCTGTTGCCAAATCCTAGTTCATCAAGATTTACTGCTGTGGTTTTTCTAAGAGTTTTATAGTTTTACCGCTTATATTTAGATCTTTGATATATTTGAGTTTTCTTAAATGGTGGGAAATAAGGGTCCAATTCATGTTTTAAAATTTTAGCAGGTTTATTGTGTAATTCACATGCCATGTAATATACCAATTTAAAGTATATAATTCAGTGCTTTTCAGTATATTCATCAAGTTGTATATCCATCACACCAATCTAAATATTAATAAATTTCACCCCATTTACACCCCTCACAACCACTGTGTTCTTTATGGATTTTTCTCATTCTGGATATTTTATATGAATCAAATTATATAAAATGTCTTTCGTGCTGAGTTCTTTAACTTAGCATAATGTTTTCAAGGTTCATCCTTGAAATATGTATGATATATAGATCATACACACATCAATACTCCATTCCTTTTTGTGATTAAATAATACTCCATTGCATGGATATACCACATTTTGTTTATCCATTTATCAGTTGATGGATCTTTGGTTTGTTTCCACATGTTGGCTATTATGAATGCGGCCCTCATGATTCATTTACAGGTTTTTGTGTGGATGTGTTTTTCTTGGGCATAAACCTAGCTCAGATCCACATTTAATGTTATCTGAAGTTTTCATAAATATCACAGTTAAAATCATTATTTCTGAAGTATATTTGCTCTTTTACATATCCCCAATATTCTCCCGCCATTGAAGAGAAATTCACATAACATAAAATTGACCATTTTAGTCCCTTGGTATCTGTGGGGGATTGGTTCCAGGACCCCTGAGGATACCAAAATCTGCTGGATACTCAGGTCCCTAATGTAAAACGTTAGTGATGGTGTGGTATTTGCATACAATGCATGTGTATCCTCTTGTAGACTTTAAATCATCTCTGGATTATTTATAATACCTAATACAATGTAAATGCTTTGTTAATAGTTGTTACGCTACATTATTTAGGGAAAAATTACCACAAAAAAAGTCTGTACATGTTCACTACAGATACAGCCATTGTACATAGTACATGTTAGCAACAAAATAACATTTTTTCCTGAATATTTTTGATTTGGGTTGGTTGAATCCACGGATGAATAATAAACCCTTGGATATGGAGGGCCAACTGTGTATACTGCATTGGCATTTAGTACATTCACAGTATTGTGCAACTGCTGCCTCTGTCTGGTTCCAAAACATTTTCATCACCTCACATGAAAACTCCATACACTTTAAGCAGTCACTCCCCATAAACCTCTCACCTCAGCCCCAACAGTCATCAGTTTACTTTCTGTCTCTGTATATTGGCCTATTTTAGATATTTTATATAAATGAAATCAATATGTGACCTTTTGTGCCCGACTGCTTTCACTTAGCTTGTTTTCAGAGTTCATCCATATGTAGCATTTATCACAACTTTGTTCTTTTTTATGGCTGAATAATCTTTCACTGTGTTTATATACCATGATTTTTGGTTCCATTCATCCAATAATGAACATTTGTTTTTTCTTTCCACTTTCTGGCTGTTATGAATAATGCTACTATGAATGTGTGTGTAAGTCTCTTTGTGGACATATGTTTTCATTTCTGTTCAGTACATACCCCTGATTAGAATTTTTGGGTTATGGTATTTTAACTTTGACAATTTGCCAAGCTGTTTTTCTCAGTGGCTGCACCATTTTACGTCCCCACCAGCAATGTTCTAGAGTTCTTACTTTTCCATAGCTTTGCCAGTACTTCATTTTCCATTTTTTTAAATTAATGTTGTCCTAATGGGTGTGAAAAACTCTTATTGTGGTATTGATTTGTATTTCCTCAGTGACCAGTAATGTTGAATATCTTTTCATGTGCTTGTTGACCATTTGTATATGTACTTTGGAGAAATGTCTATTCATATGCTTTGTCCTACTAAAATTCGGTTGTTTTTTTTTTTTTTGTTGAGTTGCGAGAGTTTTTTATATATTATGGAAATTAAGCCCTTATAATTATATGATTTGCAGTTATTTTCTCCCATTTGATGAATGTCTTTTTACATTCTGGATAATGTTATTTGATTCACAAAAGTTTTAATTTTGATGAAGTCTTATTTATCTGTGCTTTGTTGTTTGTCCTTCTAGCATCAAATTTAAGAATTCTGTGCCAAATCTGAGGTCATGAGGACTTATCCCTATGTTTTCTTCCAAGAGTTTTATAGTTTTATTTCTTATATTTAAGCCATTGATCTACTTCATGTTAATTTTTGTATATGGAATGAGGAAAGAGTCTGACCTTATTGTCTTGCATGTAGTAATCCAGTTGTCTCAGTACCATTTGTTGAAGAGAATATTCCTTTTCCATTGGATAGTGTTGGTGCCATTGTCAAAAATATTGAACATATTTGTGAACGTTTGTTTCTGAATTCTCAGTTTTATTCTATTTATATTTCTGTTTTGCTAATAATCACACTGTTTGGATTACTGTAGCTTGGCAGTAACTTTTGAATTCAGAATGTACGAGTTCTCCTATTTGTATTTTCTTTTCTAATATTGTTTTGCCAGTTCTGTCTACTTGCAGTTCCATATGACTTTGAGATTTGGCTTTTTCATTTCTCCAGAAAGACTTTGAATTTTTATATAGGTGTATTAAATCTGTAGATCACTTTGAGGAATGTTGCTATGTTAAGAATTCAAATCAGTAAATATCATATGTCTTTTAATTCATTTAGATCTTTCATTTCTTTCAACATTTTTTTTTTTGTAGTTTTCAGTGTACAAGTCCTTCACCATTATTTTTTTTTTTGGATGCAGTTGAAAAGTTGAATTTTTTCCATTTTCTCTTTGGATTTTTTATTGCTCTTGTATACACAGAGAGTGATATTTGAGTATTGATCTTGTACTCTGCAACTTTACTGCATTTATTAGATTTAGTAATGTGTGTGTGTGTGAGAGAATTCTAAGAGATTTTCTGTATGTATAATTATAAGTAAAGGTAGTTTTACTTTTGCCTTTACAAATTGGATGCCTTTTATTTCTTTTTCTTGCCCTGTTTCTCTGTCTAGAGCTTGCAGTACAATGATAAATAGTAGCTGTAAAAATACTTTGTTCTTGTTCCGGATCTTAAGGGGAAGGCTTTGTCTTTTACCACTGCATATGATATTAGCTGTAGATTTTTCATAAATATCATTTATTATGTTAAGGAAGTTCCCTTCTAGTTTGTTGAGTGTTTTTATCATGAAAGGGTGTTGGATTTTGATAAATGCATTTTCTATATCTATTGAGGTGATCATGTGTTCTTTTCTTGTGTTTTATTATGTTTTACATAGATTTTTTTTGATGGATACTCTTTTTTTGTAAGTATACATAATATCACTTATTTATATTTGTGTGTAATTCAGTGGCATTAATTACATCTACAGTGTTGCATAACTTTACTGCTATCTATATTGAAAACTTTTTCATCGTTCTCACCAAAAACTCTGTACCCATTAAACAATAACTCCCTATTGCTCCCTCCTTCCAGCCTCTGGTAACCTGTGTTCGATTATAGAGATCTCTCAATGAATTACCTTTTCTAGGTTACTCATATAAGTGGAATCATACAACATTTGTCTTTTTGTGCCTGGCTTATTTATTTCACGTATCGTAATACTTTTAAGATTTATCCATGTTGTAGGGTATATCAGAACTTTGTTTCCTTTCATAGTGGAATAATCTTCCAGTGTATGGATATGCTATAATTCTTTTGTAACATGGCTCTTTTACAGTTGTGGGCTACTTTTGTGTTATGATGGGAGTGCTGAATATTTGGGAAAAAGACTGTATGTTTTACAGAATCTAAAATATTTGCTATCTGGTCCTTAACAGAAAAAGCTTATAAACCTCCTGTGTATGTAATCCCAAGAGTTTTTAAATGGTCTCATAAGGACAATACTTATTTTTACAAGTTCTGATATGTATGTCAAAATATTATTTTTTCATCAGCACATCTAATATTTTACGTTTTAATGAATGGAAGCAGTAATTTGTAGTTAAATTAACTACATAATACAAGTTAATAGGAAGGATGTTTATAGGTAGTCTGATATTTCCATTTTGGTTAGCATGTCTTCTTGGTTTTCAGAAAAGGGGGTAAAAAGTTCTTCTTTTTTCCCGTTATTGTTAATAGCATTTTCCATAATACGTTTTGATTACTTTTGTGTGCTGTATACCCTAGTAAACTTAAAACTTCAAGCTTGGGATTTTGTTGTCTTTATTTTGATCGTTGAGGCCACTTACAGTTTCTGGTAAGTACGTTAAGCAATAAATATTTGCAAGAAGAATGAATGAATATTCTGTGAGATAAATATCTAAGTCATTTCTTATCTTGATCCTCCTGAAGACAATAAAGTTAGATTTGTATTTTTGAGATGTAAAAAGAAAATAGGTTGGGACTTGCTAGAGACTGAATCAGTTGGAGAAAATTATCATACACTCAAGGTACTATTGCTGAAAATTGTTATCTGCCTTTTAACTCATCAAAGTATATAGCCTGTAAATATACATTATCTCATTGATTTTGTTTTTGGCCTATATTTTCACAGATGTGGTCATAAAAGATTAGGGTTAATTCTTGTGGTGAGTAGAAAGATAATTCAAATTCATTTATAAATTACAGAAAGTAATAGTATTTCGAAAGTCTTGTGAAGGGGTTATTTTTAGAAGGGAAATAATGTTAAACCTTTAACTATAACGTGGTATATGATTTAAGCTACACAGAAAAAGAATACTTTGAATAACATTCAGGGTAAAGTTTTAAAAAATTAATCTCCAGAACAGCAAGTGATATCCTATTTATATTTTATAGCAAAATTTGTTTGTGATGTGAATATTCAGATGAAAACAATTCTGCTTTTTCTTCATTTTCATTATTTCACACTTAGTGTTTTGAAATTGAGGGATTAAAAACTAAATATTAGATTATCCTATTAGTTTTTATGATTATATATCCAATATACTGTCTGCATTTAACCAAAATGTTTTATTTTAAATTGGCTTTTGTTATAACTTTTCCTGGTTAATACATTAAAAATCTAAAAGGGCTCAATTTTGTAAGATATACATCATGCTGGAAGAGCTTTTGACAACTTTTTTTTTTTTTTTTTAAATTTTGCAAGAAACCTTCTAGTGGTGACCTCAGAATTCTTTAACTCCAGAAGGTAGTTCAGTGCCCACGTCCAACCTTTTGGAGAGAGCAAGAGGGTAGATACCCACACTTTGGGAGTCAGTTAGAATTGAGCTAACCAATTAATGGTGTCTCATTGGAAGCTTTGTTTTGGTTTTCTCAATAGTAAATGGTCATACTCACCTGGAATTTTTGTGATTCTCTTCTATTATATGTGAAAGGGCTTGGCACATAGTTAGAAAGTTCTTAGAAACATTTGTTTTTCCTCCTACCCTGAGATTCAACTTGTTCTCAGATTTTAAAATATGATGATTTTTCTTTAAAAATTTAAATATTGGCCCCCAAACATTGGGTATTCAAATTATACATGTTTCTGATCAGCTCAATATACTTTATTGACTTAGTAGATTGAAGACCTTTTGTCTCTTCATATTCATCAAGTCGATATTTGATTTAGTTTGTTCACCAGAAACTTTGGATGCACAATTTCCATAAATCCAACAGTTTTAGTTTTGAGAATCTAAGAAATGTAGATAAACTATGGATTACACTGTTTTTTTTTCCTACTCTTTTTATATCTTTTTTTTTTGGGGGGGTGGTTATTTGTGTTTTTTACTTTCTTTTTCTTGTTTATGTTTGGGAGTTTTTTTTGTTCTTTTTTTGTTCTTTTTTCTTGGTCCCTACGTATTTGTATCAGGAGCCTCTTAGCACACATAGCTTTCTTTTCTCAGCTGCTGTTTTTGTACTTGTGTCATCTTTACCTTTGTATGGGAATCAAATCTTAAACCATTGAAGGAGACTAGTTAAATTTCTGGAATAAGACTTGGCAACTGGAGGACAAAGTGCCCATTGGCTGTGGTATTAAATGTGTGACTTTAACAGATGCTTTGCAGATTTGCGTATTCAAGCTTTATCTTTGCATCATTGCATGTTGTTTTCCCACCTACGTGTATTTAAAGTTGGCTTGTGTTCTAAGGATTGAAGTTGAAGATAAAAACTTGCACATTTACAGTAGTTGAGTTTTTGTTGGTTCATTCATTCATTCATTCATTCATTCTTCAATAATTACTGAGTATTAACAGTGCCAGGCACTGTTGTAAGAGCTGGAAATACAGCATTAGCAAAGCACAGGGGTCTGCTGCTATGTATCTTTCATTTGGGGGTGAGGTGTGTGTGGGGGGGAAGACAAATATTAAACAAATAATTTCACAATAGTTATATAATTGCAATTAAACTGAGGACCAGAAAGAGAAAGTATTAAGGAATTTTGAGCATGCATCCTAGGGAGACCTGATCTAGTTTAGGGCTCCGGGGGGGCTTCCCTAGGAAGGTGACATGGAGACTGGGATCCAAGGATTGAGTATAAGTTAATTTGGGCATAAAAGAGGCTGGGAGGGTGAGAGTGAGAAAATTAAAAGAGCATTTTAGGCAGAGGGACCAGCTAGAGTAAAGGCCAGAGGGAGCTAGAGTAGTTTTGGTAACTTTGCAAAGGCAGTGAGTTTCTGATTGAATCTTGGGCATCCTGAAGGTTTACCATTCAGGTTTCTTGTATTTAAAATTCAGTATTTGATTGTGTTCACATCAGTATGGGTGAGAAGAAACTCTTTATAGCAGATTTTTCTTTCTAGACTCTCTCAAAATGCCTTTTAAAGAAATATTTATTTTAAGATTTTAGAACCATTCTTTTTTGTTTTCTGCTTGAAAATGGCATCATTTTTTAAATTCGTAACATTTATATGCTTTAAATTTAAAAGAATTTATAGTGAAAAGTTTTTAAATTACCTAGTCTTCCTCCCTGGCAGTCAGTGATCAGTATCTTGTGTGTTGTCCTTTTATATATTTTATGCATATGTAGGCATATGCAGACAAATGTATATAATCTATTCTAGGTTTTTGTTTTGTTTTGTTTTTGTGTTTTTACTGTGGTAGCACACTATACCACTCTCTGCACCTTTGCTTTTTTCCACCTATTATATCTGATAGATCATTCTATATCTGTACATAAAGAACTGCTTCATTCATTTTTATGGCTGCAAAGTGATTATTGTTTGCATGTACCGTAATTTTGGCCCTTAGTTATAGATGTTAGTTTCCCATCTTTTGCTATTACAAACAGTGCCACAGCCATTAACTCTGTGTGTACTTCATTCTGTAATTGAGCAGCACGTCAATTACGTATGTATCCACAGGGTGAATTTTTTTCCTTTTAACAAATACTTATTGAACACTTGCATTGTCTTAAGTTTTGTTGATGATAGTATTTGAGCAGACTTTTGAGTACTTAGTAAGTGTTGGAGTTTTAAAAATGAGTAAGACAAAAAATTAATAAAAAATAAGATATTGTCTCTGTTCTCCAGACTTAGAATCTAGAGTTAATATCAGTGTAATGTGTGAAGTGCTAGTAATAAGAGGCGTGCACAGAGGAATGCAGAGTCTTAAGTAGGGGTAAAGTGGACCCAAAGAAAACCTATGCCTGGCCCAAGGAGAAGCTTCTTAGAGCCAGAGCCAGGAGGAAAAAGGAGGCATGCCTTTGATAGATAGAAAAGCAGAATCAAGGGCTAAGAGGTGTAAGTAACATTGTAAGATTTTGGTGTAACTGCGAAGTATCAGTCCTGTGATACAGGGGGTGGTGGACCCTGAATTTGAATGGATAAATAGAGGTTAGGTCAGGAAGGGTTTCATTTGTCCAGCCTAAGAACTTGGAATTGTTTTTTTTTGTTGTTTTTCACTTTTTAGCTTAAAACGAAATTTCATATAGAACAGTTTAAAACAGGAAAAGGATGGAGCAGCTTTGATTTGGGGTGGAGAGCAGGCAGGTTTTCTTAATCTCTTGGGCAACCCCAAGGGACTCTCTAGAACACTAACTCTGAGGACGCAATTAAAGGTATTCTGGGAGGGAATTTCAGTAGAAGGATTTTGAGAACCCAGGAGGGAGAGATCATTTAAACCAGTAAATGTAAAATGCAGCAGCAGATCTTTGTTCAACCTTATTTCATAATAACTTCGGTAAAGGAACTTAACTCTTGTTTATACCAATTAGCCTTGGATGAAATTAGTTTCATTATATGTTGTTTAGCTTAAAGTTGCAGAACCTATCAACGGCATTAAGTGAGGACTTATTGTACATTTTTAGAGGTGGAAATCAGTTGGTATGACATGTATGGAGGAGGACAATGGGGAAGGAAGCCAATCACTTATGTTCGGGCTATTCTGGAACTGTTACTTCTGTTCTTTAGAATAGTCTATTAAGAGATAATTAACATTTATTTTAAAAAGAATCCTTTCAGAGATTCATGCTGAAATAATAAGAGTGAAATGATATAATTGGGAATTTGTTTCGAAATAATCTTGGTGGGGGGCCGTGGAATGCAAGTAGTAGGTAGAAAGTGGATAGAATTATAAATGAACAAAGTGGCATGAACTGATATTTGTTGAAATGAGTAATAATTGCCAAGGAATTCATTGTAATTTTTTGCTTTTGAATGTATTTGACTTTTTTCATAAAAAAGTTTTTAAAAAGTTCTGAAGATAAATTTTTTAAGACTAAGTGATAAAATTACTTTTATTTTACTGATTGGTAGTTATGAATCAGAAAATAAGTATAGTGCCGAGACTGAGATATGTATTTTTAAATGTGTTGAAAAACTAATTTCAAAGTATATGTGAAAATGTCCTATCATTTTTCTAGTGCTTTTCTTGGAAGGAAACTTTTTTTTAGTTATTTAAATATTCAGTTACAGTGTTATACCTAAATATGCTTTTAAAACTAAGACTTTTTAGTGAGTAATTATGATTTTTTAATATCTTCAGGTGATTTGACAAGTTAATTTCTACTATAGTTAAAAGCTGTATTAGTAATCAAGGGTAAATAGATTAATTTACTTAAGTTTGGGTTGCTTTGGAAATAGTTTTAATTTATTTAGAAAGCTTTGTTCTGATCCTGGCTAATGTGACTGGCATTTTGAGTCAAGTCCTGCAACCTATATATTTGAATACTTATAATACTTCTGATAAGATTTAATGAGCTGATATCAAGTGGGTATTGCATCCATTTTATAGATGAACTCAAAGAGAATTAATGTACAAGAGTGAACATTGTTTGGGTCTAGGGAATGAGCACTGTTGGTAGAGCCTTCATAGGACCTGGACTATCCTGTTTATTGGAAAGTTGAGCATCCCACTAGAATTAAGGCTGTTATATTGTTATAAAGTTGGAGAATGATTCAGCCCTTGAACTAGACTTAGTTTTTTGATGGAGAAATTATGTTTTAATCATTTCTGTAGCCCCAGAGCCCAGTATAGCCTGTTCATCAGTAAATAGTCTTTGAGTAAATGAAAGTGTTATTTTGCTAATTTATTATAGTTTAGCTTCATGAAATGACTGCCTCAAAAAAAAAGTACAAAAAAACTCTCTTGTCCTTGTGAGTCATCTTCTCTTGTATTCTCCCTGTTGAGGCAGTAAGTGATTTGGAATAACTGCGGAGGGACTTAGACCTGGCAGAGATGAGTCACAAAGACCTTGAAGTGTTATAACTGTCTGGATGACCACAGGCTTATCTTTGACTTAAAGTTATCGGTTATTTAAGTCATAAGCTATGGGTGAATTGCAAAAATAACATATGCTAGTCATTTATTGAGTGCCTATTTTGTGCTGGAATTGTGGCAGACCTTCTGTAGACATTTATTTCTAATTATATTATTTCCATCTTGAAAATGAAGGACTTGAGGTTCATTGAAGTTCAGAGTTAAGTAACTTGTCTGAAAAATTTGTAATCAGGATCTATTCATACCTAGTTTTGTAGAGCACTACAGCCTGTGGTAAAATTCTTGTGTCCTGGACCTTTCCATGGTACGAGAGGGATATGGATGTATGATATTAAGACTGGAAAGATGGCATGGCTTTGGGGAAGAGGCACCGGAATAGAAGGCCAGATGTTCTAGTCTTTTCATTTTCTTGAGGAAATCACTTAGGCGTATCAGAGAGCATCATTTTTTTTTTTTTTAAACTTTTTTCTTTTCACCCTCTTTAATTCCCTTCACCCACTTCCACCCCTGACCTATGGATGTTGCCATTTCCCCTTAAGAACTGGATCTCTGAAGGTGGGTTGTCAACTCCCACATGCTCGCAGCGTGCACCCAGGGTCTGGCGCACCCGGGGTATGGTCCGTGTCTCCACCAGGGCGCGAACCTAGGACTTTCTGTGTATAGTGGTTAGCAGATGTGCTAACCACTACACTATGGAGCCACCCCTCATTTTGTTTTTTAAAGGTGCATGTAAATTTTAAGTTAATACGAGTAAAAATTGTTCTTTTTTTAATTGCAGAAGGCTGTATGCAAATTGTTTTTTTATGCTTCCTGAAGGCTATGTCTTTGTTCTAAACATAAGCTAACTCTAGGCTCAAGTTTAGTATTACCAATTGGTGACTTGCCTTTTAACAACACTGATTGGTTTTGATGTAGGTTTAAGGAAGTACAATAAGGAGCACAGATGTGTATGATGTGTCTGTTTTGAAGAGACCAGGGGCATCTTCTGTTAGTTGCATTATAGTGTAAAGGTGTTGTGAGGAACATTTGCTCAGTGAGAGTTTTAGTGAATGAAAGAGGTTAGTAATGTGTCAAGTGCAGTTACCAGTACAAAAGGCTGAAACTGAAACTGACTGATGTTTTTGACTTTCTGTATTGTGCGACCTAGTGGAAAGGGCACAGGCGATTGAACAGAGCAAAGATGTGGCTGTTTGTCATTTGGCCAGCTCACTTCCCATTTCTGAGCCTCACATTATATACCAGTATAACAAAGAGATAGTGATTAGTACCTGCCTCATTTTCACTATGAATTTTAAAAGAAAAACAAAATGAATCTTCTTAGCAATTTCTGGTATTGGGCATATAGCAGGTCCTTGATTAATGTTGTGTTAAAATGTTGATGAGATGCCTAGGAACTTAACTCTTGTTTATATCAATTAGCCTTTGGTAAAATTGGTTTTATTATATGTTGTTTCCGCTTTAAGTTACAGAACCTGTTGAAGAAGGTTGGTGAGTACTTACTGTAAATGCTTCCTTCTTCTTGTGTAAATTAGACAACCTTGGAATTGTAGTCAGTTGCTCCGTGCCCTGTCAGTATCATGCCTCTTGAGATTATCTGTTTTATTCCTGCTCCTCTCAGACATACTCAGGGCTTTAATTAAAATCAAATACTAACTAGCTATATAATGCATTTGTTTCTGACCATGATTGTTCATAAGAATCACCCATGGAGCTTTAAAAATTGTGACATGCCAAGGGCCTTGCCTGAGAGGTATCGAATCCAAAGAATCTCCAGGCCTGTGGGGTGGGTTGGGGTAGGGCTGTATTATTTTATAAAACTTCTCAGGTAATTCTGATGTGCAGCCAGGGTTGAGAACCATTGATCTGCTTCCTCTGGTACTCAGAAACGAATCCCTAAAAGGCACAGACTAAAGCCAAAGTCAAAGGGAAAATAAGCCCCAGGTCATACCTAGCAGTTAGTTACATGATGATGTAGTGATAAATGAGAATCACTGGGTGCATAGTAGGTTCTCAAACACTGAAAGAAAAAATTATGGACAAAAGACTACATAGAATAAAATTAATTTATGTTGGAATGGTTTGGCCGTGGATTTTCTATTGTAGGGAAAATGCCTTTGGTCCATGTTATGAAATTCCCCAGTTTAAAGAGCCCATGGAAGGCCCTGAACTGATGTTGGAATCATTCAGCTTCTGTGTAACAGACAGGTAACTGCTACAACAGTTTCTTTTGTTGCCTGAAGCTGGAGAGTATAGCTGCCCTCCCTCCTTTAAATCTCCTGAGGGTAATAAAGGGCTGCACCTTCTCAGGCTTGTTTTCTGCATTGTCACCAGACCTGTTTTATTATGGGTTTGAGGATTTATAAGGCTTAAGCCAAAGGCCTGGGCTAGCAGGAAGTGCTTTGGCCTGCAGGTTTGTGTACTGCCTTTTTAGCAGGCTATCCTCTGAGCAGCTATTTATGCTCCAGGCTGGACTTTGTTGATAGACTCCTAGTCCCATTCTTACTATTGAGTTTCCACGACCAAACGTAGCTCTGCTTTCGAGTTTTCATTGGACCAGTTCTCTGCTTTTCCCTGTCATTTTCCAAGACTTCAGTGATTCCCTTTGATCATTTGTCCAGACTTTCTCTTTAATATCTTGTTCCTGGGATCTATCTAGTAAGCAAGGGTCATATTTTTCTTACAATGTAACAATTTTACACAATAACCTTTAGTCTTTTGCCTTAGATTGCCATATGTTAAAATTGCAGTACTGCCAGAGATCTCTGTCTAACCACTCCTTGGTAGATGTGCTTATCTGGATCCCTGGTCCCATTTTCTTCTCAGCAAAAATTAAAAGATTGGCTCTGACTTCCTGTACCAGGTAGAGAGGGTTGGTGGGAGGAGACGTCAAGAATTTGGGTTCACTTCTGTATTCTGTGTTTGTCGTGAAGGAGTAGGGGTCAGAAGATGCTGGCCTCCAATTCCTGGTTTTTGCTACAGGGCTCTAGACCTCTGGCAAGGTCACAATGAGCCCCTCTTTTCTGTTTCCTTGTCTGAAATATGAGATAATAAAATATTCTGTCTGTAAATATGAGATAATAAAATCTGTGCTGCCTGCACACCTGGTTGTTTTTAAGATTCAGGTGTTATAATAGATGTTAATAGAGCTAGACTGCTTGTATGCATTTATTAGATTATGTGGCTGTGAGGGAGGTAGAAGTAATGCATAAGCTTATGGTAGTTTACTACAACATACAATTCTAGAGTTGCACATTTTCTTTGAAGTTTTGAGACTGGGAAAATCACAGTGCGTGCAAGGTAGAATTGTAATCATCAGCTAAAAATAACCACCATTTATTATTGATGGCCTGTACTAGATTAAGACTAATCAAAGTGGATTTAACATTTGTTCAGTTGATACACCCTCCTACCAAATAGGAGACAGTATTATCCTACTTTTACAAGTCAAGAAACAAGTTCAGAGAGGTAAAGTAACTTTCATAAATCTCACAGGTGGTTAAGGGCAGAGCAGGAATTATGCCTATGCATTTCTAGTATAACAGAACTGTAATGTTGGCATAGGGAATATGCTTTAGTGTATATAATTTATCATTTAATTATAAGCAAATGAAATGTATGTTAAGGATTAAGACTTTAAAGACTTAGTGATTTACAAATGCACAGAATAGTGTGGACATCTATCTTCTTACCTTGCTTATCCCATAGTCTCAGATAAGTCATTTGGTCCCTCTGTCTTTCTCATTCTTTGTTTGGGAATAGATCCTTCAAAGAGGATGTTCAATTTTAGTCATAGTATATTGTCAGTCTTGCTATTAGATTTAAACTGGCCCAAAAGAAAAGAAAATGGTCTGTAAAAATTTTAGGTTTGATAATGTTTTTTGACTTTGTGTGTTTACATATTCTTATGTGTTGTAGTTTCCTTAACAGAAATAATCCAAGACAAGTCCTTGGTAGCAGGGGCAGTAGCTGCATCTCTAAAATGATTAGTATGCAAGATAGCAGTTCAGCACTCCCAAAGGGCAAGGTGTATGGGAGTGGAGTAGGTTGAGTGGGGAAGGGTTCCTTCAACCTAGGTTCTGAAGGAAACCTGGGACAGATTTAGACGTGGCACAATGAAGGAGAGCACTCTGAGGCAGGAGGGGTACAGTAGGAGGGAGTATGTAGTGCAAATTACATTCTGGTTAGATTTTAAAGTGTGGAAAGATTTTGTAGGAAGTAAGTGGGGTGGGCAGATTGTGGCCAGTTTATGGAGGCCCTTGAATACGGTTTGGGTAAGTATATGTACTTGATTTTTTAAGAAAGGTAGTAATAGCATTGGAATTATGCTAAATTGTGTTTCTATTTAAACATTTTTTAGGTCAGTTATTTGGAATTTGAAATAGTTTTCAATATAGAGTGTTAATGGAGGTTGCGTACCTATGCTGTCATTAATTCTTAAAGTAATTGAAATTATGAACCTTTGCAAAGAAATGCAGTGAATAATATAGCAACTGCCTTTTGAGTTGTTACTATTTGCCAGGCATTTTATAACAACTTTATGAAAATGGCTCCAGGTAGCCTATGCTTTTAACCGTTACGTTGTACTCTCTCTCAAAATAATGGTTTCATACTAATAATTAAGATAAAAAATAAAATCTTTAAATTTTGCTACTTAGGGTAGAATCAGGCCCGAAAGAGGAGGAAAAACAGGCTTCTAATTTCAAGCTTTTTAAATAAGCTAACACCTACAGTGCTTACACATTAACAGCTACTGGCATTTTTCATATTAATGTGTTTACATATTAGCTTTCAGTAGCCCTTTGAAGTGGGTACCGTTGATCCTGTTTTATGGATGTTGAAAATGAGGCACAGAGACAGCACATTCAGATTATTTCAAGACAGTTCAGAGGACGTAATGCTGATTTTTTTTGGAGTGCATTTTTTTCACTATTGCTAGGAAATTCTGTCCTGTTGCATTTCTCTGCATTTTATATTGACCTACAAAGGAAATGTGTATTAAATTTTACTTAAAAATATTGTGCAAGATATACCAAAAACTATGGAATTGGACACTTAAAAATGGTTAAAATGGTGATTTTTATGATACGTGACTTTGATATCAAAGAAAATCAATCTGAAAAAACTGTGTGCATAATACATGTTCAGTGTAGAAGAATCAGAAAATGTAGATAAGCCAAAAAAATCACTTGACATGTCCAGAGATCCAGGTATTTTCATTTTGACCTCTATCTTTCCAGATTTTTCCCAAGGTACATTTGCATATGAAAATGTTTATATATAATTGAATATCATTGTATACATACCTTTTTGTAACCTTTTTTTCCCCACTTAGCAATACATATGTGTGTAAAATTTCTGTAAAGTGTCCCAATGTATGTATAGATGTTTTATCATTTATTTAGACAAGTGTCTGACATCTAGGTTATTTCTCTTAGCCATTTAAAAAATGATGAGACTAAGGCACATTTAAAGTATTGCTTTTCCAAACTATACATTGTTCTAAACTAAACTGTTCCTGAGATTTTAGTGCCTTCCTTGGCTCAAGAAAAGGCTGTTTGCAAAGCAGAAAATATGTTGATAGCTGCAGGACAGCTTCAGTGGCTTTGCTTTTGTGAATAGACTTTTTAAAGTTAGTTGTTTTTCATTGGGGGAATATTTGGATTTCCAAAATGTTTAGGGGAATGTGAGTTATATTTAAATATTGTGGAAAATTGATTTGTAAAGTGTAGAATCCTACATAAAGAAAATTGTGATTTATGTTCTGGGAATTAGACTGGTGCAATGTAAAAAGCATTTTTACTGGAGTCAGATTTGAATCCCTTAATTGCTATTTTGATACAAGTTTTGTGAGCCTGGGCAAATGGCTTAATTTCTGCCTCTATTTTCTTAGCTATTATATGGAGAAAAATACCCTCCTGGCCTATACTTAGAAGCTGCTCTGGGATTCTGAGATAATTGTTCAGCACAGTACCTGATTCTTATTGTGCCCAAATGTAGCTGGCCAGATCACTATACTTATTTGGTATAGTTATTTTGCTTAGCAATCACTCGATCTGTGATGTGGTTGAGATGCATTTTAACCCCACTTAAGTTCTGATGAATGAAATATAGGATGGAGATACTCTTTTCTTTTTTCTTCTTTTTTGAATTAATTTTCAGGCGAGGCAACTTTTGGTTGACCTCACAGATTGCAGGGACCTTGTCGGCTTACAATCCCTTATTTTTAAATTTTTTACACCTACAGCGCCTGGTCTTCCTAGGTGGTCTCCTATCCAAGTATTAACCAGGCCCAACTCCGCTTAGCTTTTGAGATCACATGGGATTGGGCTTGTTCAGGGTAGCATGGCCGTGGACAGTTTTCTTTATTTTTATTTTTGTCTACCTTTGAAGAGATGTGGGATCCCTAGAATGATATTGAATACTCACACATGGTTATGAATGCTTTGATTGAAAATATCTGGGGGTGTTTCTAACGTTGGAAGTGGGTTTCCATTTTCACTTATGCTTAGTTAGGAAGGTTGAAGTTAGAGCTGAGAGAGGCTTCAGAGAGGAACGTTGATCTATGATCCTCCCCCAAATCTAGGGTTAATCCATACCTTTGCAGAAAATCAAATTTGTTAGTGTACGTAATGTCTGAATTAGTCTAAGCCCCATGATGAATAAATTTTGGGGAAAGAGATACTCACATTGTGCTAAAATATTTGTTTTGAATAGCCAGAGTGTACACCCTTTCCAAAATCTGGATATGTGGGAGACTAATTGGTAATCTGAAGGCTGCTTACTGAACTATAGCTTCAAAATTTTTAATAGTCTTTTACTGAATTCTAACGTGCTATCCTACTTCTGTCTCAAATTTAGTGGTATTGCCCATTCCAAAACCAGAGAGTTTTGGGGGAAAAGACTGATTGTTGGCCGGCCATTTTTGAAGTAAAGACCTTAATGTAGATGTGTTTAAATGTAAAATTTATCTTTCTAAGACAAATAAAGGTTTCATGGATTAAGGACCCATAAGTTCTTTTTTTTAATTGAATAAATTTGACATGTAACATTAAGTTTAAGATGTACAGTATGTTACTTTGGTGCATTTATATATATTGTAATATAATTGCTAATGTAGCAATATCACATTATATAATTATAGTACAATATTATTGTCTACGTTCATTATACTGTTCATTAGATGTCTGTGGCTTATTTACTATGTGGCTTATTTACTACATGTTACAAGTTTGTACTCTTAAATACCAGTCACTCTTATCCTCACTCTTCCCATTCTCTGGTAACCACCATTTTACTCTTTTTTACAGATTTAATTTTTAGATTCCACATATAAGTGCTGTCATACATTATTTGTCTCTGTCTGACCTGTCTTGCTTAGTATAGTGTCTGCTCAAAGGACCCATAAGTTTTGACAGGCACTGAAGTTGACAGAATAATGCACCTAATTTTGCTGCTTAGGAAATGGCTCGTTGTAGCCTATTTTGGTTCATTTAACGTGTTTTTATTTTATTGAACCTGCATTTTGTCCTAGATAATGGAGATGTAAGTTAATGACACCTTGTCCTCATTGAACTTAAAGACTGGTGGAATAGAGAACCATAAATTGGAGACACAGTATAATGATGAGCTAAGAGATAGGTATAGGATATAGTGGATAGGTACTGGGTCCAGTCAAGGGATGGGAGATGATGGAAGGCTTCCTGAAGGAACCTTGAAGAAAGAGAAATTCCAGGCAGAGAAGAGATGGAAGGATAAAGAGCATGATCTGAAAGGGGAACTGTAGACAGCTTGGTGTGTAAGCTTTTGAGGTGGGCAATAGTGAAATAAGAGATTGAAAACAAATAGTATGTAGGTCCTAGCCTTATTTCTCAGGAAGGAGCTACCTATTCTTACCTTGACTGTCATCGAAGTTTGTTTGAAAAGTTTGTTTTGAATAATAAAGCTAGTGACTTTCTTCCCCCACCCCTATCTTAGCAGCTGTGGTATTTTATTTTGCTAATTTCTTTCCTCCAAAAAGGCTTTCAACTCTCAGGGGACTTGTTTGTTCCATCCTTCAGTTATAAGCCACTCATAATATTTATAAAATGCTTAAATATAAGAAAAAATATCTTTCTCGAAAGTAAGTGTTTACTGTAAGACAAAGAGAGTCTTTCATAATTTTTACTCTGTAGAAATAATCCAATTACCGCTTTCCAAACTTAGTACTAGAGTGAATGAGTGATTTGACATGAATTACTTAAATTTTATTTACTCAACAAACATCTGAGCATCTACACTATGTGACACCTAGGAAGAAAGAGATAAGACAGTAGTTTCTATTAAGTGGCCTAAGATTTTTTAGTATTATTAAAACATATCCTCAAGTGACTGTAGAGGAGAAATGGGAGAAATTTAAAAACCTGTTTAGCAAGTTTTATTTTTTTATATCTTTTTAACCTGTATTGCATAGAACAGTTACACGATTAAAGAAAGTTTAAAAGGAGGGAAAAACCCACCAGAATTCTATACATAACAATTAAAATTTCCTTATTTTTTATTACACACATTTAATTTTTTCATAGTGGTAATAACATCTTTAACCTGTTTCCCATTTAGAAAAAAAAGTACAGTTTGCTGCCAGTGTTAATTTTACATAAACACTCTTTGAGACTGAAGCAAATCTGACTGGTTTTAAATGTGAAAATAAAATATAAAAACTGTTCTTGGAGTTATTTCTAAATAGAACTTGTTTCTAATCCTAACATAAGAAATGTATACATTAATCAGATTCATGATATCAATCTTTAGCTAACAACTTCGAGAATGATGTTAACGTCATGCGTAGGAATGCTGCATTTTCTAGGATTTGACATTTTCAGCGATCGAGAATTACTATATTTTGTAAATGGAAATACCACTACTAAAAACAGAAAGCTATAAATAGAATGATGTCATTTGTTTCCAAAGACTGTCGAGATATTTTGCAGCAAACTTTGGGGATAAGGTTAAGATTGTAATCCATGAGTCATCTCAGGTTAAACACTACAGCTGCAAGCTCCGTTGGTGAGTATTCTTGGAGAAAATGAGAACTGGGTTAAATAAAGGTTTTGTATTTTGTCTTTTAATGCTTTTTTGACTTCCATGGTAATTTTTAATGACTGTTTAATAAACCAGCAAATTGTTTTACATTTCCTTGGCCGCCATCTTATAGTTTCAGTTAGCTTTTATCTTCACTTTTGTTGTTACAGTTAAAGATGCAGAGAAAATGGTATAGTCTTTAGTCATTCTCCTTTTGGATTATTTTCTTAATATGGAGTCCCGGGAATGTGAGTATTATTACATCAAAAGGTATTGCCATGTTTCTCTCCAAGAGGTGATACAAAAATTGATTAGACCATAGGGGTAAATTATTTCCAAGAACTTTGCTGTTTCTTCCCCATCTGCCACTGAGAATATGAAGGAAATTAAGGACTCTGTTGGTCAAGTGATTCCTGTAGGGTTTCAAAAGAATCCTTACCTATTTCTGTGCCTCAGGACTTAGTCCTCAGACGCCTTTTTCTATCTGTACTCACTTTTCTTGATGACCTTTTGTCTGGACCCTCACGCCTTTCAAATTTTTATATCTCTAATTTGGACCTCTTCTCAGAATTCCAGAATCATACATACAATGGTTTTTTCACTAGGTTGTTAAATTGAAGTTTTATTGTTAAATTGTTCAAAACCAAATTCAAGATGTTTCTTCCCCAAACCTACTTATACAGTATTCTCTTATCATGGGGGATATGATACCTTCCAAAACCCCTAGTGGGTACCTGAAATCGTAGATAGTGCTCAACCCTATATACCCTATTTTTTCTATACATACATGCTTTCGATAAAGTTTAATTTATAAATGAGGCACAGTAAGAGATTAACAACAGTAATAAAATGGAACAGTTATAATAATATACCGTAATAAAAGTTATGTGAATGTGGTCTCAAAATACCTTACTGTACTCTCACCCTTCTTGTGATGACATATCATACGGTGCCTTCGTAATGAGATGAAATGAGGTGAATGACTTAGGCATTGTAATATAGCTACTATTGACCTGATGATGATACATAAGCTTTCTGGCTTCTTGCTGGCATATTGAAATTACCAGCATCACTAATCTTGCTTTTGGAGGCTATTAAGTAAAATAAGAGTTACTTGAATACAAGCACTTGCAGTGCCTCAATGGGCAGTTTGATAACAGACGGCTACTAGTGACTAATGGGCAGGTAGCCTATACAGCATGGTTATGATGGACAAAGGGATGATTCGTACCCTGGGGGGGATGGGATTGAGCCGGTCAGAACAGTACGCATTTTAAAACTAATTGTTTATTTCTGGAATTTTCTATTTAATATTTTTGGACCTCAGTTAACAGAGGGCAACTGAAACTGGAAGGGGAAATTGCAGGTAATGGGGGACCACTGTAATCTCCATTTTTAGTAAATGAGAACTCACATCTTTCCCGTATTTAAGTCATAAACCCTTAGAGTGCTCCTTCTCTCTTTCTGTAGCACCCATATGTACTCCATCAGCAAATTTCATTGGCTCTTCTTACTTCTCATCCCTTTGACCAATTCCAGATTGGTTCACATAATTGTTTTATCTTAGCTGGATTATTATTGTAACAACATTCTAAGCATGTCTCTGTGCTTCCACCCCCAAACCCCTAAGGCTGTTTTCAGTATGGCACCCAGAGTGCTCCTATTAAAATATCAACCCTGTGCTCGCTTTGGCAGTACACATACTAAAATTGGAATGATACGGAGATTAGCATGGTCCCTGTGCAAGGATGACACACAAATTTGTGAAGTGTTAACATTTTTAAAATTAAGAACATTTTTTAGAATAAATATTGCTGTTATCTACACCAAAATGAAATAAAATAAAATGTCAGCCCTTCAAAGGCATCTATCTCACTCAAAAGGGCATTAATTTCCAAACAAATATTCTAGTTATATTTTTGTAATTAATTGCTAATTTAACTACATTATGGACAGAGACTATGTTCCAAGTGATTCCAGTCCTTTCATATTGGTTGAGATGCACTCTATGGCCCAGTACATGCTGAAAACTCAGATATTCCTTGTGCTTGGAAAAAATTTAAGTTCCATAATTAGAGTATAGGAATTTCTATATATTCATTAGGTCTGATTGGTTATTCATGATGAAATTTTCTAAATGCTTAGAAATGCTATGCTTTTTTTTTATTTGGTAATTACCAAGGGAGGTTTATCTTCACTGTGATTATAATTTTTATTTTTTCTTGTAGTTCTGCCAATTTTTGCATTTTGTATTTTGAAGCTATTTGTTAGAGGCATACAATTTTAAACATTTGGGTTTAAATTTACCATGTTATTTTGTGCTGTTTGTCTTGTTTTTTTTCCCTTGCCTTGCCTTTTAGACTTAAAATTCTTTTCATTGTTCCTTTTATGTTCCCCCCATCCCCTTCAAATTTGAATTACATATTTGATTTCATTTAGAAGTAACCCCAGAAATTACAACAGGCCTCCCTAACTTTTCAATATTTAAAATTCCCATTACCTTCTCCATAGTTAATATGTGAACCTTACAGACACTTAAACTCGTTTACACATTTACTCCTTTGTTTTTCACATTTCAGACCTGAGATGATTTCCTTTTATCCGAACTATATCTTTTAGAATTTTCCTTCCTGAGAGTCTCCTGGTGGTTAACTCTCTCAATTTTGGCTTGTCTGCAACTGTATTTTTAGCTCTCAAAAGATATTTTTGCTGGATAAATCCAGATTAGCATATATTTTCTTATGTCATATTGAAAATATCACTCCACTGTCTTCTGACTTCCATTATTGCTGGTGAGGTCAGTACTTGGGAATTAGCAAGTACCTTCCTGCTATAGAGGGTAATGTGTCTTTTTCCCCCTGATTGTGTTTAAAGATTTTTTTTCCTTTTTTTTCTTTTTTTGGAGGACAGGGGGGTTATTTTTCTTTATAATATTTTGATGTGTCTAGGTGTGGATTTGTTTAATCTACTAATGATTAGTTGGTCTCCTTGAATCAGTGAATTAGTGACTGTTTAATTCTGGTGAATTCTTAGCCAATTTTTGCTATTAATCCTCTGCCTCATTCTCTCTTCTGTCCTACGACTCTGATTAAGTATATAGTTGGCCCTTCTCATTGTATATTCTTACCTCTTATGTCTTTATTCTTTATTCTGTTATATATTTAATTACATGTGTAGATACATATATGGATATGTGTGTCTCTTCCTGTTCTTGTGTGATAAAGTAAACATAACAATTTATCCTTATAATCATTTTAAAATATACAATTCAGTGATATTAAATACATTCACAGTGTTTACAAACATAACTATCTAGTTCCAGATTTTTTTATCACCCCAAACTGAAACCCCATGCCCAGTAAGCACTCATTCCCATTTCTTCTTCCTTTAAATTTTCCTTTTTTAGGAGGGTTTTGTTCATTTTTTTTTAAAGGCTGTTATACCTAATTGGAATATTAGCTCCATGAGGGCAGTTGTTTTTGTCTGTTTAGGTAACTGCTGTATTCTCAATATATAGAACACTGCTTGGATATAGAAATGTTTCAGTAAATAACTTTCTTGAATGGCTAAATAATTATTCTGAAAAGGATGTTTCATAGAAATGGCTATACTGTTTATAAAGCTCATTAGTGATGATGGTAGCATCATAACTGTGTCATGAAAAGGTCATATTTACATGTTAGAAATTTAGTTTCCTCTTCCAGAAAACGGACTAATTCTTCCAACCTTGCAGTATTGCTGTGTTAATAGTAATAGTATAAGTATGATACCAATCCGTTTTTTTTCTCTGTATTTGCCTATTCTGGATATTTCATATAAGTGAATTCATATAATATGTGGTCCTTTGTGACTGGCTTATTTCATTTAGCATTATTTTAATATTCATCCACGTTGTAGCATGTAGCAAGCACATTTCTTTTCACTGATGAATAGTATTCCATTGTATAGATATATCACATTTATCCATTTATCAGTTTGATGGGCATTTGGTTTGTTTCTACTTACTTTTTGGGTATGATGAGTAATACTTCTATGAGTATTTGTTTACACGTTTTTGTGTGGTAAATTTATGTTTCATTTCTCTTAGCTGTAATATAACTTGGAGTAGTTGGGTCATATGGTAACGCCAACGTTTAATCTTTTGAGGAAATGCCAGGCTGTTCCAAGGTGGCTATATTATTTTACTTTTCCGACAGTAGTGTATGAGAGTTCTAATTTTCTAAACCTACCAAGGCTTGTTATTCTGTCATTTTGATTCTAGCCATCCTACTGGATGTGAAGTATTATTACCTCATTGTAATTTTGAGTTTCATTTCCCTGTATATTAGACATTTGTATGCCTTTTTTGGAAAAATGTCTAAGTCTTTTTCCCATTTTTAAAGAATTGAGATATTCGTTTTTTTATTGTCAAGTTATAACAGTTCCTTATATATTCTGATTAGAAGTCCCTGATTAGATACATGCTTTACAAATAGTCTCTCTCATTCTGTGAGTTGTCTTTTTGTTTCCTTCATGGTGTTCTTTGAAGTACAAAAGATTTTAATTTTGCTAAGGTCCAATTTGTCTATTTTTTCTTTTGTTGCTTGTTCTTTTGCTATCATATCTAAGAAACTTTGACTGCTTTAAAATTACAAAAATTTTTGCTTATATTTTCTTCTAAGGGTTTCATAATTTTAACTGTTACATTTAGGTCTTTGATCCACTTTGAGTTAATTTTTGTATATATTATTAGGTAAGGATCCAACTTCATTCTTTTGCATGTTGGTAGACAGTTGTCCCATTTCTGTTTATTGAAAAGACTATTCTTTTTCTGTCGAGTGGTCTTGGCACCCTTGTTGAAAATCAGTTGTACAAAAATGTATTCCTTTAAGTCCCTCTCTACTCAAGTGTGTTCCATTGATCTGTGTGTTTATCTTTAATGGCAGTACTACAAAGTATTGGTTACTGTAGTAATATTGGAAATTGGGATGGATGAATCCTCAACCGTTTTTTTCATTTTCAAGATCATTTTTGCTTTCTGGGCCCCTTGTATTGTCATATAAATTGTAGGACAAACCTATCAAATTTCCTAAAAAGGCAGCTGGATTTTGATAGGAATTGTATCAAATATTGTAGATCAATTTAGGGAGTGCTGCCATTTAAACAATATTAAATCTTTCAGGCCATGAACGAGGGAAATCTTTCCATTATTTAGGTCTTTTATTTTCTTTCAATGATGTTGCGTAGTGTTCAGTGTATAAGTTTTCTTTTACCTTAGTTAAATATATTCCTAGTTATTTTACTCTCGAATGCTATTGTAAATGGAATTTGCTTAATTTTGTTTTCAGATTGTTTATTGCTAGTGTATAGAAAAATGATTGTTTTTTTTTTTAATCTTACATCCTGCAACCTTGCTGAATTAATTTATTAGCTGTAATAGTTGTGTGTGTGTGTGTGTGTGTGTGTGTGAATTCCCTAGATTTTTGTATATGGAGGATCATGGCATCTGCAAATAGAGATAGTTTTCCTTTTTTCTTTGCAATCTGGATGCCTTTCTTTCTCCCTCCCTTCCAGCTATCTGTCCTGACTAGAACCTCTAGTACAATGTTAAATAGAAGCGTCAAGAGTAGACATTTTTGTTTTGTTCCTGGCCTTAGGGAGGAAGCTTTGTTTTTCATGTCTAAGTATGTTCATAGCCGTATGTTTTTCATAGATAGAAATTAAGAAAATTCCCTTCTATTTCTACTTTTTAGATTAGTTTTATCATAAAGATGTGTTGGTTTTCCTGCATCTATTGAGATGATCATGTGTTTTTTTCCTCTTTGTTCTATTATATTGATTGATTTTCATATGTTGAGCTAATGTTGCGTAATGGGTAAATCCCCCTTGGTCTTGTATATAATTCTTTCCTTGTGTTTCTGGATTCTTTTTGCTGTTATTCATTGAGGTTTTATTGACCTGTTCTCTGTGTGTGTGTGTGTGTGTGTGTGTGTGTGTGTGTGAGAGAGAGAGAGAGAGAGAGAGAGAGAGAGAGAGAGAGAGAGAGAGAGACAGAGACAGAGACAGAGTGAGAGAGAGTGAGAGAGAGAGCGAGAGAGAGAGATTGTCTGGTTTTGGTATTAGGGTGATACTGGCCTCATAGAATGAGTTGGGAACTGTTCTTCTGGTTTTTTTTTTGGAAGAGTTTATGAAGGGAATAGTGTTAATATTTCTTAAGTATTTGGTAGAATTCTCCAGTTAACTGTTATAATTCTGGTCTTTGTTTGAAGTTTCCTGATTGCTAATTCAGTCTCTTCACTTGAAGAATGTCTAAACAAATCTTCTATTTTGTCTTTTTTTTCCGAAATTTTTATTGTGGTGAAATACACTTAATGTAAGGTTTACCATTGTAACCATTTGTAAGTGGACAGTTCAGTGGTATTAAATCCAGTCACGTGTTGCATAATGGCGTTTTAGTTGATGGCAGACCAAATATATGACGGTGGTATAGCTTAGGTATACAGTAGACTGTACCATTTAGGTTTGTATAAGCATATTCTATGATGTTGGCACAACAACAAAATCACCTAATAACACATTTCTCAGAGTGTATCCCTCTTAAGCAACATATGACAGTGCATTCATAATATTGTGCTACCATCACCACCATTCATCATCTGATCTTTTTTCATCTTATAAAACTAAAACTATACCCATTAAAAATAAATCCCCATTATCCTCTACCCACAGCCCCTGATACGCTCTCTGTGATTTTGATTATTCAAAGAGGAATATAAGAGGAATCATACAGTATTTGGCTGTTACTGGCTTGTTTGAAGTAGTATCATGTCTTCAAAGTTCAGCCACATTGTAGCATTACTTTCCTTTTAAGGGCTGAATAAGTATTCCATTGTATGCACATACCATATTTTGCTTATCTGTTCATCTCTTAATATGCACTTAAGTTGCTTCCACCTTTTACCTGTTGTGAATAATGCTGCTGTGGTCATGGATGTACAAATATCTCTTCAATATCCTGCTTTCAATTCTTTTTGGATATATACTAGAGGTGGAATTGCTGGATCATATGGTAATTTTCATTTTAATTATTTGAGGAATCACCATACTGTTATTCATAGTGGCTATACCATTTTTACATTCTCATCAGCAGTGCACAGGGTTCCAAGTTCTCCACATCCTTATCAACATTTGTTATTTTCTGGGTTTTGTTGTTATTGTTGTTTATTTTGTTTTGTTTTTGTTTTTTTCGTTTTTTTTTTGTTTGTTTTTAATAGTAGCCATTCTAATAGGCGTGAGGTGTGGTGGTTTCTCATTGTAGGTTTCATTTGCATTTCCCTGATTGTTAGTGATATTGACCATCTTTCATATGTTTAGTCACCATTTTAATGTTTTCTTTGGAGAAATGTCTATTCTAAAGTCCTTTGTACATTTTTTAATTAGATTATTTTTTGTTGAATTTCAGGAATTCTCTATGTATTTTAGATATTAATCCCATATCAGATATGTGATTTGCACATATTTCCTCCAAGTCTGTGGATGCCTTTTTACTTTGTTAATAGACAAGATTTAAAAATTCTCATGAAGTCCAGTTTACCTAATTTTTCTATTGTTGCCTGAGCCTTTGGTGTTATGTCCAAAAAAAACATTGCCAAATTTAGTGACATGACACTTTTGTCTTATGTTTTCCTCTAAGAGTTTTATTGTTTGAAGCTTTATATTTAGGTCTGATCCATTTTGAATTAATTTTTACATATGGTGTTAGGTAAGGATGGAACTTCATTCTTTTGCATGTAGATATCCAGTTTTTTCATTACCATTTTTTGAAAAGACTTTCTTTACCCTATCGAGTGGTCTTGGTACTTTGTCAATATGTTATTTGACCACATCTGCAAAGGTTTATTTTCAGGCATTCTATCCTGTTCCATTGGTTGAAACATTTGTCTTTATGCTAGTAGCAAACTATTTTGATTACTGTAGCTTTAGTAAGTTTTGAAATCAGGAAATATAAATCTTTTAGTTTATGTCTTTTTTAAAAATACTGCTTTGGCTATTCAGGGTCCCTTGGATTTCATGTGAATTTTAGGTTGAGTGTCGGTTTCTGCAAAAAGTGTTGTGATTATGATAGGGAGGGATTGTACTTTATGTAGTGGTGACATCTTAATATTAAATCTTCCAATCCATAAACATGGAAGCGTTTCCATGTATTTGTGTTCTTTAATTTCTTTCAGCAATATTTTTGTAGTTTTTATTGTGTAAGTCGTTTCTTTGGTTAAATCTTATGTATTTTATTCTTTCTGATGATATTGTAAGTGGAATTGTTTTCTTCATTGCCTTTTTGGATTGTTCATTGCTAATGGATAGAAATTCAGCTGATTTTTATGTATTGATTTTGTGTCTTCCTACTTTGCTGAATTTATATTCAAATTTTTTGTGTGTGGAATCTATGGTTTTCTACATATGAAAGCTACAAATACAGGTAATTTTGTCTTTTATTTCTTTTTCTTGCCTAGTTGCTCTGGCTAGAACATCTAATACTATGTTGAATAGAAGTGGAGAAAACAGTTCTTGCTGTGTACCTGATCATAGAGGGAAAGCTTTTCATTCTTTCACTATTAAACATGATGTTATCTGTGAGTTTTTCATATATGGCTTTTATTATGTTGAGGTAGGGTTTTTTTGTTCATGGTTTGTTGAATATATTTAATCATGAATGAGAGTAGAATTTTGTTAAATGATTTTTCTGCACCAATGGTGATGACCATGTAAGTTTTAATCCTTTATTTTGTTAATGTAGTATATTTATCAGTTTTCATATTTTGAACAATTTTTGCATCCAGGAAATAAATTCTACTTGGTCATGGTGTATTTTTCTTTTTAACTGAGATGTAATCAGCATATACCAATATATTAGTTTGAGGTGCACAGAAAATAACTCATTACTTTTTACTAGTTTTAGGTCTATTCAGATTTTCTCTTTCTTTGTTTTTAGTCTTGGTAGGTTTTGTGTTTTTAGGACTTAAGTCATTTTCATCTATTCAATTTGTTGGGGTACAGTTGTTTATACTACTCTCATAATCCGTTTTATTTCTGTAGAATCAAAAGTAATGCCCCAATTTTGTTTCTGATTTTAGTAATTTGAGTTGACTTTTTTCTTAGTCCATCTTTTTAAAGAACTAACTTCTGAGTTGTTTTTTTTTCCTATTTTTGATTCTTTATTTCTTAAATTTTCCTCTAATCTTTATTATTTATTTCCTTCTGCTTGTTTTGGGTGTGGTCTACTGTTTTTTTTTTTTTCTTTTTTCTAGTTTACTAAGGTGGAAGGTTAGGGTATTCGAGAGCGTTTTTAAAAATATACATGTCTGCAGCTATAAGTGTTTATCTAAAAACTGCTTTTTCTGCATTTCATAAGTTCTGGTGTGTTTTGTGTTCGTTTTCAGTGTAATTTCTAAATGTTTTTGTGAATTCTCTTGTTGGTTATTTAGGATTGTGTTGTTAAGTTTCCTAAATTTCATTGTCTTTTTTATTTATAATTTTATTCCACTGTGGTTAGAATATACTCTGTGTGATTTAAGTACTTATTTTATTTATGCTTTTTTAAAAATAGCCTAATGTATGGCCTATCATTGAGAATGTTTATGTATTATTTTGTTTACACAAAATATTTTTATAGTAAAGGAACAACAATGTGAGTTTTATGTAATCTCTCATGTTAGGTGTCCTAGTTGTAAAATAGTGGAACTACTTATTTTTATCACAGGAATAAAGGAGTCACTTTTGACTAGGTAGGAAAAAGTTGAAATTTAAAGTAAAATTCAAACAACTGTATATAGTATAATTCTTTAGTATAACATTTAAAACTTGGTATTTTAAACCAAGTTATTTAAATTTTTTTTCTTTCTGGAATTGATAGAAGCAGTGGCAGTGTTAACAAATGTTAAGGATATGATTTTTACTTGTTTATAAGCCAGAAGATGATGTATTCATAGTTGATCTTATTCTCAAAAATGGGCAGTTTCAACTGTGGAAAATAGATTTTAGATATCATTTAAATCATCTAAAGAGAGAGATGTCTTGTGTGTTGTCATTGTCATCTTATGCAAGTATAATTTTATGGGAATTCTTAGTTACCAGAACAAAAACTGAGTCCTAGAGTTGCAGTAAGTTCTGTGATTGTTGTCATGGAAAGTACTAGTGCTTTTCCCTACTCCTCTGGATCTTTACCTCAAGTCCAAATCATTGTACGTTGTTAAGTTATTTTAGAAGCCATTGTTTGTTGTACCAATAGACAACAATAATAATAGCCTTAAAAGTCTAAGAGGATAGAGCCCAGTTAAGTGTTCTTACCACAATAAAATTTTAAAATAAAGGAAAAAAGATACCATTGTACTATGATTTAACTAATTTTGAGTAGTTCACTCAACTGTAAGTTTTGGATATTCCTGGGAGGAGGGTGTGACTATTCAAGGATTATCCACTCTGTGGTAACGTTAAATAACATGAAAATAGAACACAACTTAAATTTTATCTCCAAATCTGGAAATATTCCTGGACTTCCTGAGTTTTTCTTAGAAATGCAATATAGGTCTGATTTGGACCTCTTGATGGAAATTTAATTAGTGAAAATACTCAAATCTCACATGTCTTTTGACCATAGCTTTTGGCTCAAGAGCCACTTCATGTGTCAGTCCTTTAAAAATGGCAGTGACAAGCTCTTACAGGAGAGTTTAATGTGACATATTACTGTCAGTAAGGAAAAAGAAATGGAGATTTTTGAATCAAACACAAAACAAACTCTGGCCATATTTTCTTGTAGTTAAAATTAGTAAAGTAGGGCATGTAGTGCAAGAAAAAGAAAAAACCACACATGGTCTTTAGAATGAATCAGTTGTGGATTTAAATCTCAGTCTTTCCAGTTGTGATTTAACTGTTTTGATACTAAGTTTCTTTATTCATAGAATGGAGATAATGCTATTTCCTAATGTGAGGATTAAGCAAGGTAATGTTCATGTGCCGTTTTTTTTTTTTTTTTTTTTTTTGGTATACCATAGTAAAGTACCACAAAGTGGGTGGTTTAAACAACAGAAATTTAATTGTTTTACAGTTCTGTAGGCTAGAAGTACAGTATCAGGTTGTCTGCAATGGTATTTTTTTTTTCTGTGAGCTGTGAGAATCTGTTCCATACCTCTCCTAGCGTCCGGTGGCCTCAGAATTTCCTTCCCTGTAGTTGGCGGTCTCCCTCTGTCTTCACATCATCTTCCCTCTGTGCATGTCTGTCTCTGTGTTCAAGTTTCCTTTTTATAAGGACACAGTTATATTGGATTAAGGACCACCCTAATTGACCTCATCTTCATCATCTGTAAATACCCTATTTCCACATAAAGTTACATTGACAGGTATGGGGGATATATCTTATGGGCAAGCACAGTCTGCCCTGATAGTATATATTAAAAGGCTTCGCTCCAATGGATTTCTTCCAGCTGGACATAGAGAGATATTAGGCAGAGCTGTTCTGAAGTATGCTATCCTGTCATTGTAAGCTCAGGTGACATTCCTTCACTTTATTCTTCCCTGTTATTCCCCAAGTGTCTTGAGATCAGAAATTCATTTGTGTCTCTTGTTAAGTTTTGTATGTTAAGTGTTTAGTAAGTTAGTGTGCAGTTGAATTATGGGTTTAACGAGTTATTTGCAAGTCTTTCTATCCAAGGTGAAATTTTGAAGCTCTTCTGAAGAGAAGAGTCATATTCTTTTTTTTCTCCCCTTATTTTTTTCTGTTTTTGTGTTTGGAACCCTTTCTTTGGTCTGGAATTCTTGCCTGTGTCTAACTTTTTAAATATAAAGGTCATTTGGATTTGGATGTTGTTGTGCATTAATAATAGTATTAATAATATGTATTCGTGTAGACATTTTTCCCCAATGGGTTTACATATATTGTTTTTATATGGTCATAATGGCAAATGAATCATGATAGTGATGAGAAAATTATTTCGGGTTTGTGAAAATTGTCATCCATGATACCATTAATTTCATGAAACTTTTATTTGTGTTTCTTAATGACTTTTTAAAATCATGATTACAGTTTCAGCATAGTTTCTAAATGGTTGATGTGTTGTATGTGTATTCTATAACTATCTGCTCTTTGCATATTTTATTGAGTTGTCAGCATAATTTAACAGGTCTCCTTGGATGTTAACTTTTTGTTTTCATAAATACTTCCCTTAAATATCTTTCAACAATCTTTTACTTGTTTAGATTATTTCCTCTGGGTGAAAATATTAGTAGAATTAATAATTATTTTGATGGTTCGTGGTAGGTGTTTCATGATTTTATGGCTTAGGAAATGTGAGCTGAACTAAATGGCTTGTTTAAGGTGACATAATTTGTGATAGAGTCAGAAGACAATTCATTAATGCTTTGTCTGGTTGTGTGATTTTGGCTTTACCTGATACCAGAAATGTTCTTTCTCTGCTGTTTATTGAAGGCATGTGTTTTATGGCTATACTTCCTGATGATATAATCACGTAGTAGTAATAATATGAGGGGAAGATAGAACCAACAACATGTCATAGGTCAATTATGACTGAATTTGTCATAAAGCACATAATAATCTTGGGGTTTTATTGTTATTGGATAATAAAGTAGTGGTTGAGAGTTTGGGATTGATTGTTGGACTTCCCAGGTTTGAATACTGGCTCTGCCATCTAACTAAACTACATAATTATAAGCGTATAGTAAAATAGTAGTATAGTATCTACTTTAAGAGGATTAGAGGAACAGTGCCTGGCACATTAGCAGACATCAAATAAATGCTAGTATATTTAGTCATTTAGGACTTGAATAAACAAGCACATTTCATATTTAGCAATAATTGCAAAATAAATTAAGTGATCAAAAATTAAATTATATCACACATTTATGGGAAACCTACATAAATTGTAGTTTTTAGTACAGGCAAATAAAAGGTTTGTTTTTCTATCCAGTCTTGTTATCTTGGTTTTAAACTTCTAAAGCCAGTTAGCTTTGAAATCATGTTTTTTTGATAACTTACAAACCAATAACAGGCAAAAATGCCGCCTTAAACTCTTTAAAAATTTATTTGTATAATGAGATGTCATTTCTTTCTTATTTCCTAGTAATTCTATATACATGAACCAATCATAATATTTTCCATAAGGATATTCTATGAGATTTAATTTAACTTCTATGTGAATGCAATCTTAAAAATTCAATGGTAACTTAGAAATCATTGAATCGAGCCCAGTCCTTTGATATCCTTGAGTCTCAGGTATTATTCATTATTTTTATTTGAATGACTTCAGTCAGTTCACTCAGCATACTCTCTTTGAATACTTATTCTGTGCCAGGTGGGTACTTTTTTAGGCATTAAGGACGGAACATTGAGGAAGGAGCCCACCAGGTCTTTTTCAAGACTTGCCACTTATAGAAAATCTTAATAACATTTGTACATCCCCTTTGAGTAAATGGAGTAGGTTGTTCTTTTTGAGATACCCTAGATTCTTCTTTTGGCTACCCAGAAATATCTCAGCACACTTGCAGTTCTTTGTGTGGCTTATCAGCTGAGAAGCTCAGTTCTGCTAAATACAAAGCTGTCTTCCTCTCAAGGGCAGGAGATCTGTACTGTGTATGGGATGTTAAAGAATGGACATGGGTTTAGAACTGAGATGGAGGCATTTGGATTGCAAATCAATTAGGCATATTATTTTTGGAGAGAGATGCAGTCAGGGTCTCTGCACTGGACAAGTTCAAGGATCTTGATTTATATTGTATTCTGCATGAGCTGTGTCCCTTGCAATTGTGCAGTGCACTGTTTTGGAGTCAGCCAGCCTGCCTCTCTTGTGTGTGGTGGGAAATATCCAAGTATTGACACTGCTAGAATCTAGCCTGTAGCTTTGAGGGTTATTTCATTTGAGTCATTTTTGTTAATTACTAGGATTCCTGTTTGTTCGGGAAACATGTAGAATATCACCTGCAGAAAGGACCATAATCAGTCAGTCAATCTCAATCAATCTCTCTCTCTCTCTCTCTCTCTCTCTCTCTCTCTCTCTCTCTCTCTCTCTCTCTCTGCCGTAGATTTATTGATATAGAATTGACCTATAACATTGTACTGGGATCATAGTCTCTTGATATTGTTAAAATTTCTTTTTATAATTTTCTCTTTTTAACCTCCTAATGTGGTGTGATCCAAGGACTAAGGCGAAAATACCTTTTCTTTGGGATGATTCTGTTTATCTATTACTTCAGTTTTTAGCTCTTAATAAATCAAAACTTATTTATTTTCCTAGAATATAGATAATTACTTATATAAAACAAATATAAATTGAGAGCTAATTCTGTGTAAAGGGCTATGTTATGAACAATTAAGACAGAGTAATTTAGTTGTAATTGTTAAGCTGGGGTGTTTTCATATAGAATTTTTTAGCTATTGCTTTCTTAAAGGGCTAGTGGGAAGATGGTATACTGTTTCAAAAGCTTTTGGTTGTTATTGATGCCCCATGTTTTGTCTATTTAAAGTGTCAGACCAAGAAAAAGTCTGCGCCACTGAAGTATGAAGTTGGAGATCTCATCTGGGCAAAATTCAAGAGACGCCCATGGTGGCCCTGCAGGATTTGTTCTGATCCGTTGATTAACACACACTCAAAAATGAAAGGTAATACTTGAAGTTGATTCCACATGATAAAATACAGTTTGGAATTATAATCTTAGAGTTGCCTTTAGTATAACCCAATTTTTGTTGCCCTTAGTAGTAATCCATTTTTACCTTTGGACATTTCATGAACAAGTTGTTATTAATATATTTATTTTTTTGGATGTTTTTAAACATTTGTTTTATTTTACTCTATAGTTTAAAAATTCTCAATTATTTAATCTGTAGATGCCAGAGAAATGTTAAGCATATTACCTAAGGTTTACATTGTCCAGAGTAATTTTTCTGTATATTTACATTTTTCTATATCAGTCTTCAAGTTTCTATTGTTTTTGTTAGTTTTGAAACTGAAGCAGGTATAAAAAAAATGCTTATACATTGTTTTGAATTTTAAAATCTTGATTTAGAATATTATTAGTTTCTGTAGTTGGTTTCTTGTTTGTTCTGTTTAAATCTCAGGTGTCTCATCTTTAAAATGCTATAAGATAGGGGCTGAAACTTGATCTTTAACTCTCTTTTTTCTATTTAAGATGGTTTGTGATTTTACTGTAGTTTTACTATATGGATTTTAGTTTTTGAATGGGTCATATACACACAAGATTAAAAAATCAACTTATTACCTTCTTTTCTCTGGTTTGCCTCATTCTTTAGTGCTCCTTTCAAAGACTAACCAATTATTTTTAATGTTTCTTTCTAGAGTTTCTTTATGTAAATCCATATTTACATTCTCATCTCCCTATCCCTTTTAACATAAAAGTAGTGTATTGTACATTCTATACTTCCTTTTTTTTTTTTTACTTGTTGAAGATTTTTCCATATTAGTGCATTGAAAACTTCCTCTTAGGGAGATATTTTTTATTGCTGCATAGTTTTTTACTTTTTAAATGTGCTATACTTTATATAACCATTTCCCTGTTGATAGATGTTTAGATTCTTTCTAATCTTGTGTTGTAAAGACAATATATATACACATATACATGTGTATAATTATATACATACATACATGTATTTGTGTGCTCATACAAACACCACTATAAGAATAACTGTGTTATATATATATGTATAGGTCTGTGATAGGTATTGGGATCCAGTGATGAAGAAAACATGAGTCTTTCTTGCCCTCATGTATAGAGTTCAATTAAAGAGACATGATACCAGCAAATAATCAGATAATTAACTGAGGTCTGTGTCCAAGGAAAAATATTGATTTACAATCAGTGATATAGCAGGGCTGCCTAACCCTTGACTTTTAGTGCAGGGGTATTCAAGGCCAGTATTGCTAGTAAAACTATCTTTAATCTTATACCTGAGAAGACTAGTAGGAATTAACTAGGGAAGAAAGGAGAAGATGGCTCCAGGCACAGAAAATATCTGCTCCACTTCTGAGAAGGGTGCATCCCATAAAGTGGCACAATATGAGGCTGGGGGAGTAGATATGAGTCATATCATGCAGCATCTTGTAGATTTCATTTTAAAGTTTGTAGTGTTTTCCTGAGGACAGTGGATTACCATTAATGGGCTATGAGCAGAGGATGATGTGATCTGATCTGTGCTTTTTTAAAGTTCACTGACTACAATGTAGAAAATGGCACAGATATATCAGAAAGGATAGTTAAGAGGGTCATTCATTGTGGTAATACAATGAAATGAAAGTAATGAAAATAGGTAAAATCTACATGATTTGGTAATGGATGGATAATGGGGAGTGAGGGAGAGTGAAGTCCTAAGGTTTCTAGCTCCCCGGTTTCTGTATCTCAAGATGGCTCCCAAGTTTTTAACTTAACCATTAAATAAATAGTTGGGAAAAGTGGCTTTGAGGAAGCCAGCATTTGAGGTCTGTATGAGACTGAACTTGCGAAAGAGTTGAGAAAGAATCAAATAAAGATGGAAGAAGAAACCAGGAGAGTGTGGTATTGGTGACTAGAGCCTTTTTAGGAAGGTGTGGTTGATTTGGTTGAGCATGCTTAGAGGTCAGATAGTGTCCATTAGGTGTAAGAAGGTGGAGATCATTGGTAACCTTTTTTTGATGGTAAAACTGTAGCTGAATTTGGATTAGGCTGATTTGAGGAAATGGAGATAAAGGCAGAGAAGTGAAGATGGTACAACAAGAGAGATATATGGGGTCCTGAAGGATTTTTAAAACTGGGAAAGATGCAGTTAGTGCTGATGAGAAGAGCTCTGGAGATAGGGAGAGGCTGAAGAGAGGAGTGTAAGGGATCAAAAATGAGAGTAACATAGGATTTCTCAGGACAGCGAGGTAGATGGGATTCATATCACAGCGAGGAATTATCCTTGATGGGAGAAATAGCAGTGAGGAGCAGTACGCCCTTCTAGTGTTAAGGTACAGCCTTCTAGTGGTGCTGTGATGGGGGAGGTGTACTTGAGAATTCCTGTCTGGCCTGTTTCTGAATCTAGAATGTGGTCACATCAGAGAGCAAGTGCCCTTACTAGCAGGAAGAGACATGGTTTGAGGGGCTATAAAAGGTTAAAACTTAAATTAAGAAGGTTCCCAGAAAGGCTGACTTCATATAGCTTCCTACTGGAGAAATGATAAAACGTGTTAAAATAGGTCTCTTTAACCTTACAGCTACTTATTTCATATTTTTCCATTTTCTCTTTTCATTTTGCGTTTTTCGTTTTTGTTTATTTTTCCCCTATAGTTTATAGCAAGCTGTAGTCAGCCAAGTTCTGAAAAGCTTAATTAATACTCTTAGTAGTTAATTCTCCATTTTTCTTTGAATGTACTTCTTTTCCTGTTCCTATCCTTTGTAGTACATACCTGGTAGCAGAAATTTTGGATAGTTATCAAAGCAATCCTGCTTCCCACTACACTGAAACTGTAACCACTGTCACTGTCCGACTCTTTTATAGCAGTGTAAGTTATCAGTGTAAAAATTAAAAATTACAGTGCTATGTTCATATTATTGAGATTATTTGTGTTTGCTGTTTCCTTTGTGAAGCCAAATATTTCAAATGGTGTTAGAAAACTCAGATTTTTATAAAATTATTTTTTGTCTTGTTCATTTTTTTAAAATCGTTACTTATATACAGTGCATATAATTTAAAATGTCAACTTGAGCAACTTCTTCAAGCCTTGTTAGGAAAATAGTCTACTGTTGCTATGCTGCTACCTCTAAGCACCTTTAACTCTTTTAGCTGGATCTTTTGCTATTGACTTCCATATCTCAATCAAAATTCCATACTTCTGGATTATAGAAGTTGTGGACCAGTTATTTTTTATCATTGCATTTTGAGCTCTGTCTCCCACCCTACTTCCGGTACCCTCCTGTCTTCTCTATTATATTATATTTTTGGTTAGGAATTCAGTTTGTATGTTAACAGTATACACAGCTTGGCTATGTAGTGTACTGTGCTTGCTTTGTCTTCACAAATTTTTTTTTCTTGCAGAGAGTGAGTTGGTGAGGGGTGTGTGTGTGTGTGTATTAGTGAGGGAGAGGATTTTTAGTATTCTGTGTATTTATAACTACATAGTAAAACCTTCTTGGTTCTTATTTTTTCCACATGATCTGATACGTTGATAATTTGTCATTTTCGTCATCTTGAAAAAAATCTCACCTAGAACCTGTGTATTCCTTCCATGTACACTAGTTCCCTTCTGTGCCTGCTGAACAGCTGTCATCTTGAGGATCTCCTTCAACTCTTGCCTTGTGTTGGATTCCATGTCTTCCTTGTTTTTGGTTTACTCATTTTGAATGTATAGTATGTCCATCAGTAGTTTCCTGTGAAAGGGAGTGTGGAAGGTAAATTTTTTGAGACCTTGCATTATTTGAATATATTTTTATTCTTTTTCTACATTTGTTTAATAGTTTGGCTGGCCTAAAATACGAGGCTGGAAATCATTTTTGCTCAGAATTTTGATAGCATCGCTCCATTGTTTACCAGCTTCTGGAGTTGCTATTAAATCTGAAATTATTTTGATTTTTGATCTTGTGTATGATTTTTTGTTTCTTTCTGAAAGCTTCACAAGACTATACCTGACTGTGAGTCTGTTTTCATCCATTGTAGTGGGTACTTTGTAGGCTCTTTTGATCTATGAATTTAGTATCTTTAATTCTGGGACATTTTCTTGAATTATTTCATTGATTATTTCCTTCCCTTTGTTTATTCTCTCTATATAAGTCTTACCAGATATTGACTTTCCTGCATTGGATTTCATAATTTTTTTCATCTTCCCCTGCCCCTTCCCTTTTTTTTTTTTTTTTTTTTTTTTGAATTTTTGTGCTGCCTGCGTTACAGAGAATGTCCTCAGTTTGTCTTAAAACTTTTTTTGATTTTTACATTTCTGTTGTTATATTTTTAACTTTCAAGAATTCCTTTTTGTTCCATGCATTTCATTTTATTAGTACAGTACCCTCTTTTTCTGAGGATATTAGTGATAGCTTTTGTGAAATTTTCTCCTTTGTACAGAGTCTGTTTTAGGTTTCGTTTTTTTCTTCACTGTTCCTTTGTTCTCTATTTTTATGTTTGAGGCTTTCCTCAGATCTGTGTTCACGAGTGAAGACTCAAGCATATGGGCACTTCTGAATGTTTAGGGGTTGTCAACCTTTAATTTCCTTGTTGGGTGATCCCCTCCCCCTCCCAATCTCTTGTCAATACCTTCTCCATTTTTCTCTTGGCTTAGTGAGATTCCTCAGAAAAAATTCTTTAGTCTCCTATCTAGAGAATAAGAATCTGGCTGCTTGTGTTCTGGGAGCTCATTGCAGGGAAGACAACTGGGTGCTTTTAGCATTCAGTTCACTCATTCTCTCTTTTTCGTAGTTATACTCCTTGACTTTGCTTGGTGTTCCTCAGTCTAGAGACCTTTCTGTTTTACTCCATCTAGTATGAAAACCTCTGTTCTTCTCTGGAAAAAGGGGCTAGGCAGTGATCTGGTGGTTGGGAATGAAGGAGAAAATTTAGGTATCCCGTGCTACTTGACAGTTTTCAACCAGTCCTCTATTTTATTCTCCTAAACTCCAGAGGTACCAGGTATTCACAGTTTCTGGGCCTTTAGAAAGATGCATGGTATATATACACAGTTGGTTCTTGGCTTTGCTCCCTGATGATTTAGGATTTGGCATTCTTGGATCTATTAGTTACCATAATACTTATCCATGTGCTTCTCAGCCTCTAAAACTGTATAGCTTACTTACACAACTACACTGTAATTTCCACTTAGCTTTCCTCTCTTGTTCTCCCTTTCCATAATGGATTTATGTCTTGAAAATCTCTTTACTGTAGCTTTAGTGGAAATTAACTTCATCTTGACCTGGAAATACTCTTCATCTTGAATAGACTTTCAGTCAATCTTGTTTTAGACCTTTCTATACTTGTAAAGTACCCTTCACAAAGCAACCTGGGGGTAAATCAGACTGCTTCTAACTTTTCTCAAGGCTGACCTATCATTCAACTCTCTTTGGTTTAACTTATCACCATCTGACTTCCAGCTTTCCCACACTTCTCCTGTTGCTTTCTCTATACTTTGTCTTTTGTATTTGTTCTTTTTATAAACTGCTTTTTGATTTGTCTTTTAAAAAAATCTTGCAGATTTTGTTCTTTTAATTCCCCTCTCTACTGCTTTGCTTTAGGTTCTAGTCATGTCATGTGTATACTGTTTTGGTAATCCCTGGTCTACTGAGTCTCTTCTCTGTTTCAGAGGTAAAGAAGATTTATCTTCCTAAGATGCAAAACTGAGCCTATGGTTCCACAGTTTGGATGATCCTCCTCATTCCCAACATTATAATGTTCAAGCTTTTAACATGGCATCCAGCCTGTTTCAGGACTGGCCACTGCTTACCAGCTTAGTTCCCTTTTCTTCTACTTCATGATTTAGTGTTCTGAACTACTTGTAGTTCTGTTTGTTTTATCATTCATGCCTTTGAGGGTTCTGAGCCCTCATACTGGAATTCTTTCCTTAATAAACAGTTTACTTTTTTTGTTAATTGAAGAAATGATTTAAATCCCCCCCACCCTCCATCTACCTCCCAAACAGTTTATTTTTAAAACTTCTGCTGAGGTATCCCATTTGTCCTTCAGTTGATGTTTTCCTCTTCTTAGTGCTATTTTTTGAAAGTGGATGTTTGTTATTAGAATTACCACGCTTCTACCATAATCTGTTTCTACATCTCTTACCCACCAGGCAGTGAATTCTTTTCTGTTTTTTCTATACATTTGTCACATCATAAGTGTTCAATCTTTGTTAGCTGAATTTACTTATGTATGGGAGAATTAGTTACTTTTCAAATGGACTTTAAGAAAAACCTATATGTAGGTACATAAATATCTTACCAATTTTAATTCCCCATTATAGGTGGTTTCTATTGAAGGATGTAATTTAGTAGGTAGTCTGAGGAGTTCATTTTTTCCCCACAGTTTGTAAAATGGGCTAAAAATAAAGTTTAGCCAGGTTGTAATTTTATTATTAAGCTATATTTTTACAGAAAAACAACTATTTCAACTAAAGTTTGTGAGAGCTGTTCATAGATGCTTTTCTTTCTTTGGTTTTATAGCTTTGAAGTTAGCATTTATAAAGAACTTCTATTGAAATGTACTTGATATTTTGGCTTCTTTTTCCACTTACTGTGAAGACAGGAGTTTTGAAAGTATTCATAACTTTTTATGCTTGTTCTAAAGTTCAGTTTATAAATCTTTTCTCTTTTTTTTTCATTCTGAAGGAAGTAGGCTTTTCTAATTTTAAAAAGTTCTTCAGATTCTTTTTTGTTTTTTTTTTTGAAACAGTATGATTCTTGTTAGGGAATTAGATGAGTGTTAAAATGAATTTTTCTCTAAGATGATTTCCTTCTAGAAAGAGACAAATTATTAAACCTTTTGTGGCCTTGATTATATTTCCTTTGTGACTTTTTTACTGGTATGAAAAATGCTGACTATATGAGTGCTACATAAACTACATAAATTTGATGATAATCTTCTCTGGATGAGATTTGTGTTTTTATTTTTGGTAATTATATGTGTAGAACTTTGGACAGCCAAGAAAACTGTAAAATAACTGGATTTCTTTTAGTTTTGATTGCCGTTGAGATTTCCTTTTTCTTTTTTTACTTTCTGAATTTTGAAATTTCAAGTTCTACCTTTCTACGAAGCCACTGTTTTACTCTAAATTTGCCCTCTCTGAAGTCATTGGACTTACTGTATCTATAAAATGGAAATCATACTACTTATTTCTTAGTGTTGGTGGTTTAGAAAAATCTGTGTACTGCACCTAGTATAGTGCCTTGCCAAGAGTAGCTACTCCATAAATGTTACTGTGTTACACATGGCATAGTGTTGAAGCATTTCTCCTTTTTATACTTTAGCAGTGTTTTTAGAGTTTGTGTGGTGGTTCTTGTTGGTTACAATGTTTGTGGTGTTGTAGTTTATTATTATATGCCCTTTGTATTTTCCAGGAATAAGGGTGGAATAAGGGTGTAAGACTTTGTAGACTGATAGTAAAGGAACGTTTAGTTGGTTGCTACATTAATTTGTTCTGTGATTAGCTAATCAGCCTCTAACTGGTTTGGAATATACAGCTTATCACCAAACCAAACCATTGAATTCTTTCATAAATGCTTAAGCATTTTCTTGCCACATTAATTGAATATTTAAAAATTTCCTTCTGTCTGACCCACCTGAGAATATCTTGTTCTGCAGATTTTTTAGCTTGTCGATTGAATGATTGATTTGGTAAACAGGCTTCCTTGGCAACAGTGTTGTGGCCGTTATCTTGATATGAACAGTCATCTTCTTAAAGTACTGACACTGGTTCTTATCCTTATCTAGTTTCCAACCGGAGGCCCTATCGACAGTACTATGTGGAGGCTTTTGGAGACCCTTCTGAGAGAGCCTGGGTGGCTGGAAAAGCAATTGTCATGTTCGAAGGCAGACATCAATTTGAAGAGCTACCTGTCCTTAGAAGAAGAGGGAAGCAAAAAGAAAAAGGATATAGGCATAAGGTAACAACAACGACAAAAACTTCTCAAATGATCTACTTGGGGGTGGGCAAGGGAAAGGCAAGGAAGAAGTATTTTAATTTTGAAATATAAGTAATTTCTTTTAGTAGTAGGATATTTGTGAGAAAATAGGTAGAAAACAAGATATTTTCGCTGGCCTTCCAAATATTTATACTCAATTTTTTGAGAAATGATTTCAGCTCATTTTTGTCATGTCACTTAGATGTGACAATCTTCTTTGGTTATATCTTATATTAGAAGAATATGATCATCAAAATGAAATATTCTACTTTTCACTTTCTGAATTATTTCTCTTAAAAATGAGAATGATAAAGCTTTAAACATTTTTGTTTTGTTTGTTTTGGTTTTGTGTATGGTTGTTAATGCTTAAGGTTGCAGTTTCAAACCTGGTTATGTTTTAATAAAGAACATTATGTTTTTGTTTTGTATTATTGATATTTTGTGTTAAAGTTGGATGAGTAAAATTTTGGCTTATTTCTTTGAATATTGCTTTATAGTCAATTCCAGAAGGGGAAATAGTTCCTCTTAGATTGGTGTTTTATACTTCTCTGTGTATAAGTACTTCTAGACTATTTATAAAAGTCATAATTAGGATAATTTAGAGTTAGTATGCAGTCTCTGCTATTTTTAATTTGAGTTCTGTGAGGACCAGTGTCTTCAACTCTAAAACTAGTGTGTAATAATACGTTCCTTGTAAAACTGTTGTGTGGATTAGAAATAATTATAAATATCTAATATATTATAAGGTTGATGCTCTAAAACAATTAGTATGTCCTGTTGTTAGGGTGAAGGAAGGTAATAACTACATTATATATATCAAGAGTTTGTGTGTCAAGCCTTTGCTATGTAGACTAACTAACTCCCTTTTCTGAGAATTTCATTAGAGCTTTCAGGTTCTGGAAAATTAATTTGCTCTGGTCACAGTCATGAGAATTAATGGGTGTGTGTTCATATGTAAAATAAACCCAGATGGTCAGTTTATTGTTTTATAGGAGGAGGCTGCTTGGCTAATGACCTAAATTTTTACATGTTTAGCAGAACATCCCTTGCACAAGTATTAAAGTATTTGTGAACACTAAGTGATAGTTAGAGCCTTAACTAATATCTATTTTATGAAGCCAAGAAGGGAAATAAGAGTCTGGAGAATTAGGTATGTTTCACAGAGCCTCAGTGTTCTCGTACTGTGAGGAATCAAGAAAAGAGTGCATGTGTAATTTGTTACACTCTAGGTGTTTTGGTGTCTCTGGACTACATGATTAAGCTCTGGAGACTGTTTGGTTATAATCCAGATCGTATGTAACATGTGTAGAAGAATCTTCATTAGCTAAGGGCCTATTGATAACTGGAGGTTTAGATTTCAGGTCTCCTAGGGTAGGTCTACCCACTCTTCTGTACTTGGTTTGTTTTTGTTTTTGTTTTTGTTTTTGTTTTTTATATTCGTCCTCTTTAGCCTTTTGCTTTTTCTCTTTTATACTGCTCAGCAAGTGCTTGGCCTTAATAAGTCAGGAAGAAAATAAGTCAAATAAGTCCTATTTAAAGTGTGAAGAGATAAGTAGGAAGAGTCTAGTTGTTCTTTGATTTAGTAACATGATGTTGTTTGGTAATGTAATGCTGTAGTCTAAGTTATGGTCCACTCCTTTGTGCTTATAAAGGAAGGAAGAATGGGGGATGTATGAAATCAGTCTTTCCTCTGATGATAGGTCTTAGTGGTAATGTAATGTTGAGGAATCCCCACTAGTTGAGCCCTGGGTGAGCTGTAGGTATTAGTTCCTATGTTCCTGTGAGTTTAGTTCCTATGTTTTCTTGAAAAGCTGATTTGCGAGATATGCATTGATCATCTCTCTATTTTCCCCTCCTCTTTGTTTGATTAGTGACAATCTTTTTCTCCTTTAAATTTAAGGTTCCTCAGAAAATTTTGAGTAAATGGGAAGCCAGTGTTGGTCTTGCTGAACAGTATGATGTTCCCAAAGGGTCGAAGAACCGAAAATGTGTTACCAGTTCGATCAAATTGGACAGTGAGGAGGATATGCCATTTGAGGACTGTACAAATGATCCTGAATCAGAACATGACTTGTTGCTTAATGGCTGCTTGAAATCTCTGGCTTTTGACTCTGAACATTCTGCAGATGAGAAGGAAAAGCCTTGTGCTAAGTCTCGAGCCAGAAAGAGCACTGATAATCCAAAAAGGACGTGTGTGAAAAAGGGCCACATGCAATTTGAAGCACATAAGGAAGAACGGAGGGGAAAGATTCCAGAGAATCTTGGCATAAACTTTATTTCTGGGGATATATCTGATAAGCAGGCGTCTAATGAACTTTCCAGGATAGCAAACAGCCTTACTGGGGCCAGCACTGCCTCAGGAAGTTTCCTGTTTTCTTCTTGTGCAAAAAACACTGCTAAGAAAGAGTTTGAGACTTCAAATTGTGACTCTTTACTGAGCTTGTCTGAGGGTGCCTTGATTTCTAAACGTTCTGGGGAGAAAAAGAAACTCCAGCGAAGTCTGGTGTGCAGTTCAAAAGTGCAACTCTGCTATATTGGAGCCGGTGATGAAGAAAAACGAAGTGATTCCATCAGTATCTGTACCACTTCTGATGACGGAAGCAGTGATCTGGATCCCATAGATCACAGTTCAGAGTCTGATAACAGTGTCCTTGAAATTACAGATGCTTTTGATAGAACAGGGAACATGTTGTCTGTGCAGAAAAACGAAAAGGTAAAGTATTCTAGGTATCCTGCCGCAAACACTAAGGTAAAAGCAAAGCAGAAGTCCCTTATTACTAACTCACATACAGACCACTTAACAGATTGTACTAAGACAACAGAGTCTGGAACTGAGACATCTCAGGTTAATCTCTCTGATTTTAAAGTGTCCACTCTTCTTCGCAAACCCCAATCGGATTTTAGAAATGATGGTCTCTCTCCAAAATTCAACACCCCATCAAGCATTTCCAGTGAACACTCATTATTAAAGGGTGGGGCTACGAATCAAGCTCTGTTACATTCGAAAAGCAAACAGCCCAAGATCCGAAAAATAACGTACAAACATAAAGAAAATCCAGTTCTAGTAGAACCTCCAGTTGCAAATGAGGACTGCAGTTTGAAATGCTGTTCTTCGGATACCAAAGGCTCTCCTTTGGCCAGCATTTCCAAAAGTGGGAAAGTGGATGGGCTAAAACTACTGAGCAACATGCATGAGAAAACCAGGGATTCAAGTGACATAGAAACAGCAGTGGTGAAACATGTTCTGTCAGAGTTGAAGGAACTCTCTTACAGATCTTTAAGTGAAGATGTCAGTGACTCTGCAACATCAAAGCCATCAAAACCATTACTTTTTTCTTCTGCCGCTAGTCAGAATCATATACCTATTGAACCAGATTACAAGTTCAGTACATTGCTGATGATGTTAAAAGATATGCATGACAGTAAGACCAAGGAGCAACGGTTAATGACTGCTCAAAACTTGGTCTCCTATCGGAGTCCGGGTCTTGGGGACTGTTCTACCAGTAGTCCTGTAGGGACTTCTAAGGTCTTGGTTTCAGGAGGCCTCACTCACAATTCAGAAAAAAACAGGGATGGCGTTCCAGATCCAGTTCGTCCTAGCCCCAGTGGGGGTGACTCTGCACTGGCTGGGGACTTGTCCGCCTCTCTGTCTGGCTTAGTGGCTGACAGAAGAGACCTCCCTACTGCCGGCAAAAGTCGTTCAAACTGTGTTACTAGGCGCAACTGTGGGCGATCAAAGCCACCATCCAGATTGCGAGATGGTTTTTCAAGCCAGATGGTGAAGAACACAGTGAACCGGAAAGCCTTAAAGACAGAACGCAAGAGAAAACTGAGCCGGCTTCCAGCTGCGACTCCAGAGGCTGTTCCGCAGGGAGACAGAGGGGGTAGGGGTTCAGAGAGTGGCTTCTCCAGAGGTGGGGCAAAAGACCCTGGTAAAGAAGAACCCCTTCAATTAACAGACCCTTTAACAAGTGAGGGCGGTGCCTGTTTTTCTGATGTTCATTTTGACAACAAAGTTATCCAGTCTGACTCTGATAAGGTTTCTGAAAAAGTCCCCTCTTTTGAAAATAGAAAGGGCCCAGAGTTGGACTCTGAAATGAATAGTGAGAATGATGAACCCAATGGTGTAAATCAAGTGGTGCCTAAAAAACGGTGGCAGCGTTTAAACCAAAGGCGCACTAAACCTCGTAAGCGCACTAACAGATATAGAGAGAAAGAAAACTCTGAGGGTGCCTTTGGGGTCTTGTTTCCTGCTGACCCTGTAAAGAAGGGGGATGAGTTCCCAGAGCATAGACCTCCTCCTTCCACAAACATACTGGAGGATGTGGTGACAGATCCAAATCATGCCAGCCATTTAGATTCAGTTGGGCCACGACTGACGGTTTGTGATAAATCCAGTGCCAGCATTGAGGAGATGGAAAAGGAGCCAGGAATTCCCAGTTTGACTCCCCAGCCTAAGCTTCCTGAACCAGGTAAGGATTCCTGACTGATATGAAAGGGATTAGAGGAAGTGATAATGGAAGGGCTAAGTGTAAATTGGGAGGGAAGGATTATCACTTGAAGAAAGACCTTTACAGAGAAGGGTCTGAATTTTGAGGATCAGGTTTCCATATACTTTCAGAAATTGTTTCATCAGAAGCTTTTTTTCCCCCCTGTTTTTGCTTTTAGTAAATTTTAATAACATTTTTTGGGTTTCCTACCTTTTTAAATCTATGAACTTTTGGGGACTCAATAGTAGGTCATTGAGAAACTCTGAGCCTAAATAGATTTTATTGAACATTAGGCTTCCTTGGATGTCTTACATCATGGGTGAAATGAGGTTTCAGAGTGAAGTACTGGGGTATCCTACCTTAACAGAAGGAAAACAAGTCTTTCAAGATATTAATAAATACAATATAGTTATTGAGGATAAAACTTCTTAAACGTAAGATTTCTCAAAGTTACTTACCATAGTAGATTATGTTTTCTAACAGCTTTATTGAGATATAATTTACATACCATAAAATACACCTTTTTAAAGTTTGTACTTCAGGGGTTTTAGTATATTCACAGACTTGTGCAACCATCAGTATGATCAATTTGAAACATTTGCATCACCGCAGAATGAAACTTTACACCTTCTATTAATCTCTCTTTATTTCTCCCCAATCTATAGATTTGTCTATTCTGTATATTTCATAGAAATGGAATTATATAATATTTGCGTTTGGTTCTTTTACATAGCATGTATCAATATTTTATTTTTATTGTGCTAAAAGACATTTAAACACATTTATTGTGTTAAAAACAAATTTACTGTCTGGACAAAATTAAGGTGTACATTACAGTATTAACTATATGCACGTTGTTGTAAAGTCTCTAGAACTTTTTCATCTTGTCTGTCTGAAACTCTATACTCATTGAAAAATAACTCTGCTTCCTCATTTGCTCAGTCCCGGCAACCACCATTCTCTTTCTGTTTCTGCGAGTTTGATTACTCTAGATACCTCATATGAATGGAATTGCAGTATTGGTCTTTTTTATTGTGATTAGATTACTTCATTTTCTGTCATGTGACAGGATTTCTCTCATGAGACTGAATAAAAATCCATTGTATGTACATACCGCATTTTCTTGATCCACTTGTCTGTCAGTGGATATTTAGGTTGCTTCTGTATCTTGGCTATTATGAATAATGCTGCAGTGAACATGGGTGTGCAAATATTTTTTGAGATAGTGTTTTCTATTCTTTCACATTATACCCAGACATGGGATTACTGGATCATATGATAATTCTATGTATAATTTTTTGAGAAAACCTTCATACTGTTATTCCAAGCTGCTTCACCATTTTACTGTTGAGTGCTTGGGGGTTCCAGTCTCTCCAATTCCTTTCCAATACTTGTTATTTTAATTTTATTTTTTGATAGTGGTCATCCTAACCAGGTGTAAAGTAATACCTCATTGTGGTTTTGATTTGTATTTCCTGATGATTAGTGATGTTGAGCATCTTTTCATATGCTTGTGGGCTATTTGAATATCTTTGTTTAAGAAATGTCTGTTCAAGTTCTTTGCCTGTTTTAGAATAGGGTAGTTTTTTTGTTGTTATTGAGTTGTAGGAGTGCTTATCCAAGATAAGATTGCAAATATTTTCTTTGATTCTGCACGTTTTTTAACTGTTCAATTGTTTCCTTTGCTGTGCAGAAAATTTTAAGTTTAATGTCCAGTTTGTCTATTTTTGCTTTTGTTTTCTGTGCTTTTAGTGTCATATCAAAGAAATCATTGCTCACTCCAGTGTCATGAATCTTTTTCCCTATATTTTCTTTTAGGAGTTTTATAGTCTCAGGTCTTAGATTTACATGTTTTATCTATTTTTAATTAATTTTTGTATATGGTGTAAGATAATTGTTTATCTTCACTTTTTTTGCATATGGGTATCCGCTTTCCTAATACTTTGTTGGTTTTTTTCTATTTCTGCAAAAATAAATAAATAAATAAATAAATAATAATGATGATGATGATGATGCCGCCACTGGGATTTTGATGAGGATAGCAGTAAATCTAAAGATTGCTTTTGGATAGTATGGACATTTTAACAATATTAAGTCTTCTAATCAGTGAACACAGGATATCTTTCTGTGTATCAGTCTTTAATTTCAAGTGTATCGTAAACTGTCACGTTAGCTATGTGACTTTCACAGATGACCTTTATTATGTTTAGATACATTTCCTTTTCTTTCTAGACTGTTGAGTGTTTTTATCAGAAAAAAGTGTTGAATTTTATCAGGGCTTTTCTGTATCAATGGAGATGATCAGATGGTTTTCTTCATTTTGTTAATATTTTGTATTACATTTATTGATTTTTCTAGTAATTAATTCCACATGATGTATTTCTTTTATTCAGAAAACAGATGTTCCAAAAAATCATTGGTAACAATAAAACAGTTAAAACAGTGTTATGACAGAGAATATTTTTCAATATAAATATAATCACAATTTACATGCTCCAATTTTACAGGAAAGGCACTAAAGACAAAGCGTAGGAGAACAGTAGTGGATATTTTAAACTTGTGGCTTGAGGTTAAAACAATGACTATTGTAAGTGGTCCAGATGAAGTCAAAATGATGATGATGATGATGACGACGACCATGATGATGGAACATATAGTGATAGAAGAGGACTAGACTTTGGATTATGAGGATCAATGCAATATACAGATGATGTATGATAAAATTGTACATCTGAAACTCATATAAAGCTATTAACCAATGTTACTGCAATAAATTTAACTAAAAAACAAAGTAACAAAATTTTAAAAGGTAGTCATAGCCAGTAAGCTCCTCAAACATGAATGATCAGATTGTCAGATAGTGGGCCTCCATCTTTCACTCCCTCATTTCTTAAGTAAGGCAGTTGAATTGTAGGATAGATCAACAAGGAAAATATATTATCACTTTATATCTTAGCAGTATCCATTTAGTATTGGTGAAAGTGCATTCTTAACAGGAAATAATCAAATTTTTGTCCTTCTAACCAAGGGATGAATCCCACTTGATCAGAGTGTATAATCATTTCAATGTGCTGCTGTTGAATTCAGTTTGCTAGTATTTGTTGAGGATTTTTGCATCAGTCTTCATAAGGGATATTGACTTTTTTCATGGCGGAATATCTGGCTCTGTTATCACCGTTATGTTTCACTTTATAAATTGAGTTTAGAAATACTCCCTCCTCTTCACTGTTTTGGAAAAGTTTGAAAAGGTTAGGCATACGTTTTTTTAATGTTTGGTAGATTTCTCTAGGGAAGTCATCTGGTCCTGAGCTTTTCTTTCCTGAGAAGTTTTTGACGACGAATCTAATCTCTTTGTATATATTTTCTGTTCATGATTCATTCAGTCTTGATAAATTGTATATTTTGAGAAATTTATTCATTTCTTCTAGGTCATACAGTTTATTGGCATATAATTGCAGTAGTCTTTTATAATTATCTGTTTCTGTGGCATTGGTTCAAAAAATTTTTTAATTTTTTATGGTGACATTGGTTAAAGAAATCTGGTTTCATTTGTATATTTTAACACTAAGGCATATATATATATCTACACTGTGTGTTCGCCTCCCATAGTTAGATTTCTTTCTGTCACCATATATTTGATCCCTTTTATCCCAACTCCCTCCCCGCTGTCCCCTCCACTCTGGTAACCACTAGTCTATTGTCCATGTCCATGAGTCTCTGTCCTGTTCATTTGTTGCTTTTAGGTTTATGTCCCACATATAAGTGATATCATGTGATTTTCAACATTTTGAATCTGACTTATTTCGCTTAGCATAGTTATCTTGAAGTCCATCCATGTTGTCGCAAATGGCAGTATTTCGTCTCTTCTTATGGCCGAGTAATATTCCTTTGTATTTTGTACCACAGTTTATTTATCCAGTCATCTATCGTAGGACACTTCGGTTGCTTCCATGTCTTGGCCACCATGAATAATGCTTCTATGAACACTGGTGTGCAAATATCTTTTTGGATATGAGTTTTCAAGTCTTTGGGGTAAATACCCAGTAAGATATCTGGATCATATGGTAGATCAAGTCTTAATTTTTTGAGGAACCTCCATACTGTTTTCCGTAGTAGCTATACCAATTTCAGTACCACCAGCAGTGTATAAGGGTTCTTTTTTTTCTGCATCCTCTCTAGCATGTGTTATTACTTGTCCCGTTGATTACAGCTATTCTCAGAGGTGTGAGATGGTACCTCATTGTGGTTTGATTTGCATTTCCCTAATAGCTAGCAATGTTGAGCAGGTTGCCATGTTGAGCATCTTTTCATAAGTTTTTTGGCCATTTGTATGCCTTCCTGGGAGAAGTGTCTGTTCTGGTCCTCTGCCCATTTTTTGATTGGATCGTTTGGGGTTTTTTGTTCTTATTGAGTTGTATGAGTTCTTTGTATGATTTGGGTATTAAGCCCTAATCGGAGGCGTTACTTGCAAATATATTTTCCCGTTTGGACAGATGTCTCTTTACCTTGTTGACGGCTGGTTTATTTTGCTGTGTAGAAGCTTTTTAGTTTGATGTAGTCCCATTCATTTATTTTTGCTTTAACTTCCCTTGCCTTTAAGGTCAAATTCATAAAATCCTCTTTAAGTCTAAGTCCTTCAGTTTAGTTCCTATGTTTTCTTCGATGTGTTTTATTGTTTTATATTCAGGTCCTTAATCTATTTTGAGTTAATTTTGGTGTGTGGTGATAGACAACAGTCTAGTTTCATTCTTTTGCATGTGGCCTTCCAGTTTTCCCGGCACCATTTATTGAAGAACTTTCCTTTCTCCACTGTATGTTTTTGGCTTTTTTTTGTCAAAAATTATTTGCCCATATAAACATAGATTTACTTCTGTACTCTCGATTCTGTTCCACTGGTCCATATGTCTGTTTTATTGCCAATACCATGCAGTTATGATTCCTGTCGCTTTGTAGTATAATTTGAAGTCGGGCAAGGTGATACCTCTTTCCCAGGATGGCTTTGGCAATTCGGGGTCTTTTGTGCTTCCATACAAATCTGATGATTATTTGTTCTGTTTCTTTAAAAAATGCTGATAAGATTTTGATGAGGATTGTATAATGCTTTAGGTAGTAAGGACATTTTAACTACGTTAATTCTTCCAATCCAAGAACACGGAAATCTTTCCATTTCTTTGTATCTTCTTCGATTTCTTTTAATAGGGTCTTATAAAAGTTTTCATTATATAGGTCTTTCACATGTTTCGTTAGATTTATTCCTAGGTATTTTATTCTTTTTGTTGCAGTTGCAAAAGGAATTATTTTTTCCACTTCTTTTTCTGACACTTCATTATTATAGTATAGGAACGCTATGAATTTTTGAACATTGATTTTGTATCCAGAAAATTTACTGTATTTGTTTCTAGTAGTGTTCTTGTGGAGTCTTTAGGGTTTTCTATATAGAGTATCATGTCATCCACAAATAGTGGCAGTTTGACTTCTTCATTTCCAATATGGATGCCTTTCATCTGTCTTTCTCTTGCCTAACTATACTTGCTAAGACCTCCAATGTTATTTTGAATAACATTGGTGATAGTGGACAGCCTTGCCTTGTTCCTAATCTTGGAAGATTTTTAGTTTTTCACCATTAAGTATGATGTTGGCTGAGGGTTTGTCATAGATGGCATTTATTATGTTAAAGTACTTTCCTTCTATACCAGTTTTGTGAAGTGCGTTGATCACAAATGGATGCTATATCTTGTCAAAGGCTTTTTCTGCTTCTATTGATGTGCTTCTTATTTTTTAATTTGTTTATGTGGTATATCACATTAATTGATTTGCATGTGTTGAATCATCCCTGTGCCCCTGGGATGAAGCCCACTTGATTGTGGTGTATAATCTTAATATGTTGTTGTATTCGATTCGCTAGTATCTTACTAAGGATTTTTACATCTGTGTTCATGAGAGATATTGGTGTGTAGTTTTCGTTTTTTGTGTTATCCTTACCAGGTTTTGATATCAGTAATATTGGTGTCATTTAAATGAGTTAGGAAGTATTGGCTCCTCTTCAATTTTTTGGAAGAGTTTGAGGAGAATAGGTATTAAATCTTCTTTGAATGTTTGGTAGAATTCACTGGTGAAGCCATCTGGTCCTGGTCTTTTAATTTTTGGTAGGCTTTTGATGATTGTTTCAATTTCCATACTGCTGATCGGTCTATTTAGATTTGCCAGTTCTTCTTGATTCAGTCTAGGAAGGTTGTATCTTTCTAAGTACTGGTCCATTTTTTCTAGGTTATTAAATTTGGTGTTATATACTTTATCATAGTTTTCTTGTATGATCCTTTGTATTTCTACGATGTCAGTCGTAATTTCCCCTCTTTCATCCCTGATTTTGTTTGTGTCCTTTCTCTTTTTTCTTTAGTGAGTCTAGCCAGGGGAGTTTGTCAATTTTATTAACCTTCTCAAAGAACCAGCTCTTTGCATTTATTTATTTTTTTGTTTGTTTGTTTGTTTTCAATTTCATTTATCTCTGCTCTAATTTTGATGATTTCTTTCCTTTTGCTGACTTTAGGCTTCCTTTGTTCTTACTTTTCTAGTTTTTTAAGATAAAGCATTGTTTCTTTGGACTCGTTCTTGTTTTTGGAGATAAGCCTACAGTGATATGAACTTTCCTCTTATGACTGCTTTTGCCATGTCCCAAAAATTTTGATATGTTGTACAATTATTATTATTTGTTTCTATTTATCTCTTGATCTCTTTATTCTCTGACCTAATTATTCTTCAGTAGCATGTTGTTTAATCTCCGTGTATTTGTGAATCTTCCCGCTTTCTTTTTGCAGTTGATTTCTAGTTTCAAAGTATAATGATCAGAGAATATGGTTGGTATGATTTCAACCATCTTATATTTGTTGAGGGTATCTCTGTGTCCCAGTATGTGGTTGATTCTTGAGAATGTTCCATGTGCACTAGAGAAGAATGTATAAGCAACTATTTGGGATGGAAGGTTCTGTAAATGTCAGTTATGCCCAATTGGTCTGATGTATTATTTAAGGATGTTATTTCCTTATTGATTATCTGTTTGGATGATCTGTTCATATCTGACAGTGGGGTATTTAGGTCCTCTCCTACAATAGTGTTTTGGTCTGTTTTTCTCTTTTGTTCTGTTAGTAATTGCTTTACATATTTTGGGGCTCCCTGATATGGGAACAGAGATATTAATAAGTGTTATGTCTTCTTGGTGCATGATTCTTTTTAGCATTATGAAGTGTCCCTCCATATGTTTCTTTACCTTTTTTATTTTGAAGTTTATTTTGTCCGATATTAATACTGCTACACACGCTTTTCTCCTAATGCCATTTGCTTGAAATATCATTTTCCACCCTTTTACATCTTTGGAACTGAGATGTGTCTCCTGGAGGCAGCATATAGTTGGGTTTTGTTTTTTGATCCAATCTGCAACTGTTTTTCATTGGTGAGTTTAGTCCATTTACATTTAGGGTGATTATTGATTATCTTTTGCTTTCTGGTAGCTCGGTGTTTCCATTGCTTCCTTGTCCTTGTGTGTCTGTTTTTTGGGGTGAGGAGGGGTTGTGCATCTTCCATCTTCCCTCTGGTCCTTTTTGTTTTATGTTATATACTTCAGTTCTGAATCTTTGGTGTGTGGTTACCATTACAAATATGTAAAGGATAGTTATATATATAATAGTCCATTTTCTTCTCCACGTGCCTTGTCTCCTTTCCCCTTTGCACATTTGAATCTCTGAATCCTCCCCTTTTCAGTCATTGTTGTCTCAGTTTGTCCCTATGTATGCTAAACGTTCATTACCATCTTGCTATAGCAAATCTCTTGTTGTTTAAGCTTATAATGCCCTGTTCTTAGTAAGGGTTGCACTTCTCTGCTTCTGTCTGCCTGCTAGTCACCTTACTCCTAATTACCTATTATTTATTTATTTATTTTTATTTTTTGGTTATTTTGTTTTAGGTGAGCTGGACACCTTTCAATATTTCCTGTAATGCAGACCTCTTAGTGAAGAAGTCTCAATTTTTGTATGTCTGGAAAGGTCTTTATTTTTCCTTCAGATCTAAAGGAGAGCTTAGCTGGATACATTATTCTAGGCTGGTAGTTTCTTTCATTTAATAGTTTTAATATTTGATACCACTCCTTTTTGGCTTGTACAGTTTGTACTGAGAAGTCTGATGATAATCTAATGGGTTTTCCTTTTAGGTTACCATCTTCTTTTCCCTGGCTGCCCTGAGAATTCTTTCTTTGTCATCAATATTTGATAATTTTAATACAATGTGTCTTAGTGAAGGCCTTTTTGGGTTGAGATAATTGAGTGTTCTGTTGACTTCTTGAATTCCAAGCTCCAGCTCATTCCTTAGATTTGGGAAATTCTCATCCACTATTCGTCTGAAAATGCTTTCTTATCTCTACTCCTTTTCCTCCTCTTTGAGAATGCCCATTATTCTTGTTTCCTCTCCTGATGGCATCAACTAGTTCTTGTATTTCTCTTTCATTATTTTTCATTCTTCGGTTTCTCTCTTCCTTCTGATTTATTTCTAGATTTCTGTCTTCGATATCACTGATCCTTTCCTCCATTTGGTCAACTGTATTTCCCAAGTTTGCTATTTCAATTTTCATCTCTTGCAGTGTATTCTTAATCTCCAGAAGTTCTATTTGGTTCTTTTTGAGAGTTTCAGTCTTCTTGCTAAAGAATTCACTCTGCCCATCTAGGTGTTTTTTCAGTTCCTTAAATTGTTGCTATGAATTGTTTCAGATCTAATTGAGTTCTTTTCAGAAGTACCATCCTGAATTCTATGTCATTTAAGTAGCATTTCTATGTCTGTAAGCTTATTTTTTGGAGTTTTTTATCTTTCTTTCTCAGATGCCTGTCACCTTGGTTGTTCATGGTGTTTAATGGGCTATATCTCTGCCTAGGCATTAATGGAAGTATATTCTGCTCCTCTCTTCCCCCCCTCCCCCAAAAAGATTTATTATATAAAGGAAGCACAAATTTTTTCTTTTGGTTTCCAGTAGGTGTTGTCTAAGCCTCTTGTAGCCCTGCTCTATATAAAGTCTTAATAGTGTCTTTTTTAAAAAATAAATATTCAGTCACGCTCATCACCCTCAGTCTCAGTCCCTGTCAGTGTTAGCAACAGTTTATTTAGCGTTTGCTCAGATTCCTCTGGGGCTCCAAGGTATTCTGGTCTTGGAGGATATGGGGGAAGGGACCCTCTGGTTTGGGGGATGAGAACTGTGGGTCATCCTCACGTCTAAGGCTTGTAATAATCAACTGTTGTTTCTCTGTCATCCCTGCTTCTCTGCTATCCCCACTTCTCTGCTTTCTGCCCTGATTCTTGGGCACTGTCACCAGCTTCATGGAGCTCACCACTCTTCCAGGCAGGGCTGTTCAGGGAAATCATTGTACCTTCTCCCCTGCCCCTCCTTCCTGCAGGGGGCTCCAGCTGCGAGAGGCAGCTTCTTTGTTTCTCCCAGTCCACTGCCCTACTTCCAGAGTCCTGACCTGTGGTATCTCTTATGTGCAGATCCCACGCACAGACATGCTGGTTGCAGCTTGGGTGTTTTTTTGTTTTGTTTTGTTTTTGCATTTTAGATGTTTAGCTTATTGTTGTTTCAAGGAGAGAGATCTGGGGACATCTCTCACTACGCCATGTTTCTGATGTCACTCTTTGAAATGTTTTTCATTTGTGGTTTTAGTTATTTATATCTTTTTGTTGTTAATCTAGCTAAGGTTAATGTCAATTTTGATTTTTTTTTCAAAAAACAACTCAGTTTTGTTGATACTTTTTAAAATTCTCTATTTTAATACTTATTCCTTCCTTCTGCTAACTCTGAGTTTAGGTTGTTTTTTTTTTTTTTTTCTTAAAGGTGTAAAGTTAGGCTGTTGATGTGGGATCTTCTTTTTTTTCTTAATGTAGGCACTTCCTGCTATAAACTTTCTTTTTAGTGCTTCCTTTGGTGTATCTGATAAGTTTTGGCATATTGCGTTTTCATTTTCATTTATTTCAAGATATTTTCTAATTTTGGGGGGATTTTTTTCCCTAACACATTGGTTCAAGAATGAGTTCATTTCTACATATTTTGAATTTTCCAGGTTTCCAACTGCTGTTCATTTATAGTTTATTCCATTGTTATTGGAAAAGATACCGGTATGATTTCATTCTTCTTAAATTTGTTAAGACTTGTTTTGTGGTCTGTCTTGTGATTACCCTAGAGAATAGTCTATGTGTGCTTGGAAAGAATGTGTATTCTACACATGTCTTTTAAGATCAGTCTATAGTGATGCTCAAGTTCTCTGTCTTCATATTAATTTTCTGCATGGTAGTTCTAACGATTATTGAAAGCTGGGTATATAATATACTATTGTTTCACTGTCTCCTGTCAGTTGTCAGTGTTTGCTTCATGTATTTCAATTATCTGATGTTATGTGTATTTATATTTATAATTGTTTTCTTCTAAAATGTGTTCAAAATTGTTTATCTTCCTGGGGGATTTACCCTTTTATCATTATATAATCTTATTTGTGTCTTACATTAGTTTTGACTCAGGTCTGTTTTGTCTAGTAGGGCCACCTCTCCTCTCATTTGTAATATCTTTTTATATCCTTCCAGTATCAGTCTATGTATGTCTTTACATCTAAGGTGGTATAACTTGTAGAGAGGATATAGTTGCATCTTGTTTTTTAATTCATTCAGCCTGCTCTGTCTTTTGGTTGAGTTTAATCCATTTACATGTAAAGTAATTTTTGAGAAGGAAGGACTCAGTTGTCATTTTGTTAATTGTTTCTGTCTTGCAGCTGATTTGTCCTTTTCCAGCCTCCTTTGTCTTTTTTTTGTATTGACATTCTTTGATTTATTTCTCATTTTATATATCTTCTATATTTTCTTTGTGATTACTATGGAGCTTACATAAAACAACAATATATTTAATCTTCTAACAATGTAACTTCAGCGATATGCAAAAACTCTTCTCTTCACCCCTATTTTGTTATTGATGTTGCAGATTACATCTTTACACATTGTATATTCATTCACATAGTTTTATAGTTATTTTTCATTCTTTTAAATTCTATTCCAGCTTTAAAAGTGCTTTGTGTATCACCATTACAGTATTATATTTGTCTATATTTACCTTTATCATCTATTTTTATATTTTTACATGCTTTGATGCTGCTGTCTTAAAGTTTAAAGTCCTCAAGTTGCAGGATTCCCTGCAGCACTTCTTGTAAGCCAGGTCTAGTGGTTATGAACTCAGCTTTTGTTTTAAAAAGTCTGTTTCACCTTCATTTTTCAAGGACAGTTTTGCCAGATACAGTATTTTTGGTTGGCAGTTTATTTTAGCACTTTGACTATATCGTTTTACTCCCTTATAGAGTATAAGGTTTCTGCAGAGAAATCTGCTCATAATCTAGTGTGAGCTCCCTTGTCTTTGGTATTTTTTTCACTGCTTTTAAGATTTTTCTCTTCATCTTTGTTTTTTGACAGTTTGATTATAATATATCTTTGTGTGGGCCTCTTCGGGTTCATCCTGGTTGGAAATCTTGAGCTTCTGAATTTGAACGTCCATTTCCTGCTTCAGATTTGGGAAGTTTTTGGCCTTTATTTATCCAGATAATTTCCCTGTCCCTGTCTTTCTCTCCTTTTAGAACTTCCATAATGTATATATTGTTCCACTTGATAAAGTCCGTAAGTTCCTTACGTTTCACTTTTCTTCACTTTTTTCTTTTTGCTCCTCTGACTTGGTAATTTCAAATGACTTGTCTTAGAGATTGTTGATTACATCCTATGCTTGATTAAGTTGGCTGTTGAATCTCTAGTGAATTTTTCACTCAGTTACTGTATTTAGCTCCAAAATTTGGCACTTTTTTTAATAGTTTCTAACTCTGTTGATATTCTCATTTGTTCATGTTACTGTTTTTCTGATTTCTCTTATATATGTCTGTGTTCTCTTGTAGATCATCGAACTTCTTTGGGACAATTATTTGAATTTTTTGTCTGATTATTCATAGATCTCTGTTACTTTATGGTTGATTTCTAGAAGCTTATTTAGATTTTTTGATTGGGCTGTGTTTTCCTGTTGTCTCAACATACTTTGTGATTTTTTCTTTTTTTTTTTCTTTTGGCCGAGTTTTATGCATTGAATAAACAACCACTTCTCCCAGTTTTTATGGACTGGCTTCAAACAGGGGAAGACTCACCAATCATCTCCTCTAGAAATTCTGGGGACCTCTGGAACCTTTTTTGGAGGATGGGCCTCTCTGGGCCTGAGTGTATAAATTCCTAATTAGAGAGGTTTGCCCATTTCTTTTTCAGGAGTTTGTAATCTTTTGCTCCCTCTAGTGTCTTTTTACAGTACTACCGGTTCAGTGGTACAACAAGATTCCATACTCTCATTATCGGTGTACCCCAGGTGTCCAAAGCATGCTTGCTCTTCATCAGGTCTTAGAAGCAGGTGAGATAGATATTGGTCCCTTGGGGAGTTCTTCAAAAATCTGGATTGCCACATGCTTGTCCACTCTTCCCCTCCCTTTGTAGAGAGAAGCCATTACCTTCTGATCTTACTAAGCCATGTTGTCTTCTTTCTGCTTCGATGCAGACACTCTGGTTTCATAGCATGCTGCCCACTGTCTCCCTGTTTTCAGCGTTCTCCAGTAATCCAAATTATTCAGGTTCTGTTAGTGTTTCCAGTCAGGTTGGACACATGTGCTGCCTCCCTCCTCTCTCCCTGGAGCCATGGGGGTGGGAGCTCAGCCGTGCTTGCTTTGGGAGTGACAATCTCAGATAAAGTGAATTGGTTCTTTTAACTCATTTCATTGCAGTATTTTTTGGCTTTGCACTTTGCCTAGGATACTGCAACTTCTTAACTGGTTTCTAGAGTACTTGTCAAGGTATTTTGAGGCATATATTGTTAATTTGGAGTATCTGCGGGAAATAGCCTGGGAACTAAATATTTTGTCATTTTGCTTTATGTCATTTTAATCACAATATCCATTGTATCAAAAAATATTTTATAGGTTGATAGACATTTGGATTGTTTCTACTTTAATTATTGGATTTTAAGAATTTCTTATATCCTCTAAATATAATCCATTATTAGATATGATTTATAGATGTTTTCTCCATTTTGTGGGTTTACCTTTTACAGTCTTGATTATATGTTTTGAAGCACAAACAATTTTAATTTTGAAAAAGTCTGTTTTGTCTATTAATTCTTTGGCTGCTGGTGCTTTTGCTTTCATATCTTAGTGTAACTATTGCCTAAACCAGTTCTCTCAATACCATTTGTGGAAAAAGGTATTCTTTTCCCCATTGAATGGTCTTGACACCCTAGATGAAAATTTGACCATCAATGTGATGGCTTGTTTCTGGGCTCTTCATTCCTTTTTCTTGATCTATTTGTCTATCTTTATGACAAAGTACCACAAAGTCTTAATTACTCTATCTTTGTAGTAATTAATTATTATAGCTTTGAAATTGGAAAAAAAACACATCCTTCAGCTTTGTTCTTTTTCAAGATCATCTTGGCTCTTGTGGATCTTTTGCAGCAGTTCCCAATCTTTTTGGCACCAGGGACTGGTGCTCCTATGAGAACCTAACACCTGATGATTTGAGGTGATGCTCAGGTGGTGATGCTAGCACTAGGGAGCGGTTATAGATGCAGATGAAGCTTCACTTGCTTGGCTGCCTGCCCACACTCCCCTCCTACTGTGCGGCCTGGTTCCTAACAGCCCACAGACCAGTACCAGTCCTCAGCCTAGCGGTTGGGGACCCCTGTTTACAGTATTCTGCAAAAAATACAGCTGGGAGGTTGATTGGGATCGTTTTGAATCTGTAGGTCAGTTTGGGCAGTGTTGCCGTTGTAACAGCATTCAGGTTTCCAAACTAGAGGTGATAGCTGTCCATTAATTTAGGTTATCTTTCATCTGTTTCAACAGTGTTTCGTAGTTTTCAGTGTACAAGTGTTTCACTACTTTTGTTCAGTTTATTCCTAAGTATTTTATTCTTTTTTGATGTTAGTACACATGAAATTGTTTTCTGAATTTCATTTTTGGATTGCTTATTGCAAGTTTATAGAAATAGTTGATTTTTGTATATCGATCTTGTATGTTGCAACCTTTCTGAACTCATTTTTTATACCTCTAATTGTTTTATTGTGAATCCCTTAGGATTTTCTATATACATGATTATGTCAGCAGCTAATACAGATAGTTTTACTACATCTTTTATAATCTGGATGCCTTTTTTTTTGTTGTTCTTTCCTTTTTGCCCTACTGAGAGCTTCCAGTGCAGTGTTAAAGATAAGTAGAGTTAATAGGCATTGTTGTCTTGTTCCTGATCTTAGGGGGAAAACATCCAGTTTTTCACCATTAACTATGATTTAGCTGTGATATTGATCAATGGCCTTTTAGGCTGAGGAAGTTCCCTTCTATACCCAGTTTGTTTAGTTTTTCACATAATTTTTGTGTCTATTGAGATGATCATTTCTTTTTTTTTATATAGTAACATGATATACTAATTACATTGACTTTGTTCTTAAAGTTAAAAAAATTTTCAATTACAGTTGACATTAAATATTATATTAGTTTCAGGTGTACAGCATAGTGGTTAGATATTTATATAACTTACAAAGTGATTTCCCTGTTATGTATGTCTAGTACCGATCTAACACCATACACTATTATTACAGGATTATTGACTATATTTGCCTAGGTGTACTTTATATCCCTGTGACTATATTGTAATTGCAGATTTGTATTTCTTAATATCTTCCTCTTTTTCACCCAGCTCCCCAACCCCCCTCCCATCTGGCAACTATTAGTTTATTTTCTGTATCTATAAATTTGTTTATTTTGGTCTTTAGATTCCACATATGAGTGAAATCATATGGTATTTGTCTTTTTCTGACATTTCATTTAGCATAATACCCTATAAATAGGTTCATCTATGTTCTTGCAAATGATAAAATTTTATTTTTATGGCCAAGTAATATTCCATTGTATCTATGTACCACATCTCTATCCATTCATTTTTTGATTGGAACATTTAATCAATTTACATTTAAAGTAATTATTTGATTTTTAAAATTTATTTTATTTTATTTCTTTTTTTTTAGGTGAGGCAACCCTTGGTTGACCTCACAGATTGCAAGGACCTTGTCAGCTTACAATCCCTTATTTTTATTTTTTTATGCCGACAGCACCTGGTCTTCTTAGATGGTCTCCCATCCAAGTACTAACTAGGCCTGACCCTGCTTAGCTGCCGAGATTAGATGGGGTCAGGCTTGTTCAGGGTGGCACGGCCATAGACTAAAGTAATTATTGATAGGTATGTAGTTATTAACATTTTATTGTTTTCTGATTGTTTTTGTAACTCTTCTCTGTTTATTTCTGACTCTTTTGCTCTCTTCTCTTGTATGTTGCTGACTTTCTGTAGTGTCGTTTGGATTCCTTTCTCTTTATTTCTTGTATGTCTCTTAGAGATTTTTGGTTTGTAGTTACCTTGTATTTTATATATACCAAGCTATGTTTATAGCAGTTATTTTAAGTTAATGGTCTCTTAAGTTGAAACACATTCTAAAATCACTACCATTTTTACTAACCCCCTCCACGTTTATGTTTTTGTTATTATTTTTTCTTTTGTATGTGTGTATCCCTTATTTCACTGTTGTAATTACACACAATCTTCCTAATTTTGCTTTTCTCATCCGTCGTAGCTTTAGTTGTTGGTCGATCTGCTTTTATTGTGTTTGACTTTGTCAGTGAAAATTTTTTCTTTTGATATTTTCTTATTCATATTCTTAAATTTTTTCTTCTTCTTAATTCCTTTTAACAGTTTTTATAATACTGGTTTGGTGGTGATGAATTTACTCAGTTTTTTCTTGTCTGGGAAGCTCTTTATTTAAATTCTAAATGATATCCTTGCTTGGTAGAGTAATTTTGGTTGCAGGTTCTTATTTCTCATCACTTTGAATATTTTCTTGCCAATCCCTTCTGGCCTGCAGAGTTTCTGTTGAGAAATTATCTGACAGTCTTTTATCAGAGCTCCCTTGTAGGTAACCAGTTGCTTTTCTCTTGTTGCTTTTAAGATTCTTTCTTTGTTTTTAAACTTTGGCATTGTAATTAGGTTGCGTCTTTGTGTGGGACTCTTTGGGTTCATCTTGTATGGAACTCTCTCTGCTTCCTCTACTTGTATGTCTGTTTCCCTCACCAGGTTAGGGAAGTTTTCATTTATTATTTCTTATATAGGTTTTCAATCCCTTTCTCTCTCTCTTCTCCTTCTAGTTACCCCTGTGACACAAATATTGTTACATTTGATGTCCCAGAGGCCCCTAAACTGTCTTCATTTTTAGAATTTTTTTTTCTTTTGCTGTTTTGATTAGGTGTGTTCTGCTACCAAGTCTTCCAAATCGTAGATTCAATCCTTTGCTTCATCTAATCTGTTGATTTCATCTAATGTACTCTTCATTTCAGATATTGTATTTTTCATTTCCAACCAGTTCTTTTTATACACACACACACATTTTTTATTTTTCCTATCTCTTTGTTGAAGTTCTCACCATATTCATCTCCTCTTTCCCTGAGTTCATTAGGTATTCTAATAACCAATGTTCCGAGCTCTATATTTGGTAGATTGTTTGCCTCCATTTTGTTTTGTTCTTCTGGAGTTTTGTCCTATTCTATTATTTGCGACATATTTCTTTGTCTCCTCATTTTGGCTGCCTCCCTGTGTTTGTATTAGGTGGACCTGCAACATCTCCCAGTCTTGTCAGAATGGCCTTTGATAGTAGGTGTCCTACGAGGCTCAGTGTCACAATCTCCCTACTTACCTGGGCTGGGTGCTTAGGGGTGTCCCTTGTATAGGTTGTGTTGGCAGGTCAGTGGGTGGGATATACCCTTAGGCTGACTGGCTGTGAAGACTCTCTGTGGCTACGGCAGACAAGCTATTTTGCAGGTGCTGACCCCGCAGATTGGGATTAACTTTAGAGGGGCTCTGGTACATGCCGAGTGCACCCTTTGGGTGTGTCATTTGTGGTGCTAGTTGGGTAGTGCTCTGATATGGTCTGAAGTTGGTATATTGGAGGGGCATTGGTGTAGACCAAGGTCAGCCGCTGCCTGTGTCCAGCCCAGGGCCACCTGGTAGGACCTACAAAGTGATCTCCATTTTTAGTTGCCTGTGCTGGGCTTGGAGGTGCCTGAGAGAGGCCAAGCTGTGAACTGAGGCCAGCTGCCAATAGTGCTAGGTGTGGGGCTGCTTTAGCAAGAGGTTACAGGACATACTGAAGCCAGTTGTTTTCTTTGAGGTTTGTGGACCTTTGAGAGAGTTTAAGGTCTGCAGTATGGGCTTCTCTATTAGCTTATGAGGAACAGCTGCTGAAAGAGGTTTGGCCAGTGTATGAGTTTGGTGGGGTGAGGTCTCAGAAAATCCTTAGGGTGGGGTAAGAGTGGTGTTAAGTTAATAGAGACTCAGATGTGGTGCGCTCATTTGCCTACTAGTTGTGTGGGGGAAGGACTCAACAAAAGAACAATGGTGCCTGCCAGCCCTTTAGTCCACAAGACAGCTGCTCCTCCAGACTTCACCCTGAAGCCAGACAATTCAGTTTTCCTCCATATATCTCTGGTGCTTTTTGAACTGCTCTCCCTTCTCCAGAGCTTAGTGGAGTATTTGTGAGTGACTGAGTCTGTGCTCAGGCCCTTTAAGGGTACGCCTGGCTCTACAACAGCCCTCCACCTCAGCGGAATGGACTCCCTGCTGGTTTTCACAGGCAGATCTTGTGGGTGTTCCTCTTAGCAGCAGTGGTACTCCAGGTTGGGGAGCCCATTATGGGTCTGGTAACCTGTGAGCCTCAATGGGGACTTCCAAAGCTAGATAGCCCTCCTCATTCTCAGCTGCCACACGTAGATGTGGGACCAGCCTGTTTCACTTCTCCACCCCTTCTACCAGTCTTAACATGGCCTCTTCTTTATATCTTTAGTTATAAGGAATTCTGTTCAGCTGGTCTTTAGGTGATTCTTAGGGGTGATGTGGACATGGGAGGAGGCCAGCATAGTGTTTATCAACTCTGCTATCTTGACTGTAAGTCTGCAATTCTTCATGGGTTTTCTTATGGAGGCTTGAATTTTCCTGGCCTACCAGGCTGCAAGTCTGTAGGAGGACCAATCACAACTTCTCAAGAACTTGTTCTCCCTCCTTTTCCTCTTCTACTTTGTGCCAAGTCACCTTTCCTTGTGGTCTCCTGGAAGTTGAGACACGGTACTGCTTCACCATAACTCTGAGGATAGAGCCCTTTGGGTCCTTAGTTTAGTCTCCTTCACATTTCTGTCCTTTCGCTTTAGCAGGATCACCAGAAAGCCCTCAGGACCCAGTCAGTTTTAGTGTCTTATTTATTTCCCTAAGTTATTACTTTGCATTAGTTTTTTTGGTTTGTAGTTCTTGACAATCTTGTCAGTGTTTTGCTTCTTTTAAGGTAGTTTTAAAAACACTTTATACAGCAGTTTTATTAGTTTTCAATAGGAAGTTTGAGTACTTGCCATTATTATGAAGAGTTGTTTATTTTTTGCCTTTTTTCACCTAAACTCTTCCTCCAGAACTAGAGAAGAGGCATGAAGAGGAAAGGAGCTAATAATCTGTATGGGAGGAGTAATTTCTCTGTTAGTACTTTATTCTTCTAGGAAAATTCACCATTTTGATGAAATTGAGAAACTTTGTAATTCATTCTTAAAGACACATTGGCCTCTTTTTATTATTATGATTAAATAACTTTATTCTTGGTATGATATACATATAATAAAAGTCACACATTTTAAGTATACAAGTGAATGATTTTTAATAAATTTCTTGAGTTGTGCAACCTTCCCCATATGTCAGTATAGAACATTTCTACCACACAGTGAAATCGCTCTATCCCATATACAGTTATAAAATCCTAGCCTGAAGCAGCCACTAATCTCTACTGTCTCTCAACATTAGTTTTTCCTGGGTATTGGAAATTCATATTGGAATCATGCAATATGTGATCTTTTGTGACTTGTTTTTTTATTTAGCATAATATAATGCTTTTGTGGTTTACTCATATTATAGCATATATCAATATTTTGTTCTTTTTGATTGCTGAACTTTATTTCAGTGTATGGATAGATACACCACATTTTATTCATTTGTTAATTGGTAATCTTTTGGGATTCATTCAATTTTTTGGATGTTTTATAATTTTAGCTGATATTTATACACTCTGTAGTCTAAAGCTATTGCTAGACTTGTCTTGTGTGAGCAGTTTATTTCCATTCTGGATAATAGTCCTGTCTCTGTGCTAGGATTTGATGTGTATTTGACACAAAACTTGGTGGTGTACTTTGGTTCTTGTTCTGTTTCATATTTACCATGTACCATGTATGAGGCTTACATAATTTACTCCTTTCCATTGGCTTTTGTAGTTTTCTTGCTTTTAATATTTCCCTCCATTATCCAAAAGGTCATATTTGTCTTTTGTTCCTGATACTCTTTACCTTGACTTGGCAAATGACTTCCTTTTAGCCTCAGTTTGCTCATTTGAAGAGTAGTTGGATTAGGTGAGTTCTCCAGGTTATTTTAAGTCAAAAGTGGTTTGACTGGGTGAACTATCTAGTTAAGCTAAGAGCATAGGCAGGATGAGGTGGGTGCTGTGTTAGTAGGTGTAGTTGAGTAGGGAAAGAAGCATCTTTGGTTTTATGTCATTCAATTGTGACCAGGTTGTTTTCATTTACAGTGTTATTCTGTTGTTCATTTAAGGGTGTTGTGTGTGTTGGGGTGGAGGGTGGGTGGGGTGGTGGGTAGATAAACTTTCCTTAAGAGATAGTAAGTATTTTAGGCTTTGTGTGCCATACCACCTCTGTTACTCTCAACTGTTCCTTCATAGCACAAAAACATCCAGAGACTACTTGTAAAATAAATGAGCGTGACTACATTCCAATAAAACTGTATTTACAAAAACATTCCCATTGGTAGTTTACCAAATCCTAACATTTTAAAGGATTGTTCTGTATAACTTTGGTGAGGAGCAATGCATGCATTTTTACAGGAACCTAATAGGTATGTCAGATAGAATTGCTCACATACATTTCTAATCTTTATATTATTTGCTAGTTTTCATGTGGATATCAAATAAATAGAGAACCTGGAATACTACAATTTAGTCTTAGAAGTTACTCTATGAGAGAAGTAAATCCAAAGATAGAATGGGGGACAGCAGCTTCAAGAGAAAAGGGAAGAAAGGGAAGAAGGATTAGCCTATGGAACCTTCTAAAAAAACAAAGGAGAGAACATAACCTGTCTAGGACTTGAGATTTAATTAGTGTGTGGGAGGGAAGGATGAAGGATATAACAGTGTGACAGCATGGGGGCTTGTTTTAGTAAAAATGCAGTGTTTTTGGAATTTGGCCAGATTTTGGTTGCAATCATGGCCTTGTCACTTAAATAATGGACTAACTTGAATAACATTCCTCTTTGAGCTTCAGTCACATTTTTATAAAATGGGCATATCATCACCTACCTCGTAGGTTAAAATGGGGATTAGAGATTTATGAATGTTACATGGCTGAACAAGTGACTTGCATACAGTTTACCCTGTTATCCACTATCATTTCTTTGATCTTATTTCTCTTTAAAAATGTCATTGATGCTTGAAAACTTGGATGCCGTTTTTAATGGGTGTATTAAAAGCATAATCTGTTTGCCTCAGAGCATAAGGTTAATTAATGATAATTACATCAGCTGTCCTAGGTACAGATGCATATATTTATTCCAAGATGTGTTTTGGCTATTTTTTGTCTCCAAGAGAGATTTTTCAGACATTATTATTTGAGGGGAACATTTTAAGTAATTGCTTGGCTTGTGATTTTAACTTTTTTTGAAATGCTTTGGAAAAACTCCAATTCAGGTCACTTATAGGTTTGTTGTCTGAGATCCAGTGGTTGCAGCGTTTAACTAGCCTCATAATTGTATTGAGAGATCTGTACCAACAATTTTTATAAATATTGCTGTTTCTATCATTTTTATTTTTTATGAAGACGTTTTTAGAACAGCTTTATGTACACAGGAAAATTGAGGGGAAGGTGCAGAGATTTCCCATATACCCTGTGTCCCCACACATACATAGCCTCCCTCATTGTCAGTATACCCCAACAAAAGAGTGATACATTTGTTACAATCAATGAACCTACACTGACACATCATAATCAAAGTCCACAGTTTACCTTATATCTTAGGATTCATTCTTGGTGTTGTACATTCTGTGGGTTTGACAAAGGTATAACATGTCCATTATTGTGTAATCATTCGGAGTATTTTAACTACCCTAAAAATCTTCCATGCTCTGCTATTCATCCTTCTCTACCTCCTGCCCCTTACTCCAACCTCCTGACAACCACTTTCTACAGTCTTCATAGTTTTGCCTTTTCCAAAATATCACATAGTATGAATCTTTCATATAGTATGCAGCCTTTTCAACTTAGCTTTTTTTCACTTGGTAAAATGCATTTTTAAGTTTCTTCCATCTCTTCATGGCTTAACAGCTCATTTCTTTTTAGTGCTGAATAATATTTCATTGTCCAGATGTACCACAGTTTTATCAATTCTCTTACATCTTGGTTGTTGCCAAGTTTTGACAATTAGAAATAAAGCTGCTCTAAAAAAATCCTTGTGCAAGTTTTTGGGTGGACATAAGTTTTCAGTTCCTTTTACCTTAACTTTAAATAAGCAAAATGGTATATTACTACTGTTTATTACTGTGAAATTATAGCAGTTTTAATTAGTGTAAAGAAATTATTTTCTGGTCTCATTCAAGGGTTTATGGCTTATTTCCATATATGCTGCCCAAAGAGTAAGAGCCTTTGCCAAGCTTGCCCGAGACCTTTTCTTTTTGACCTCAGCTTTTGCGTTCCTTTTTTGAGACAACACCAGCTTTGTTGCATTCAGCTGAAGTAGCAACAGCTTCCCCTGAGATCATTATATCATAAAATGCCATTCTCTTGCCTTTTGAGTAGATTGTATCCTGCTCATTCTTTAGGCATTACCTTCTGCTCCCAAAGAGTTTACAGTATAGTAAAATGATTATAGCGTGTTGAGTATATTCAGGTTTTTATAATAAAAGAAATTAGAATGCGTATTTGTTTCACCATTAATTCAAAGAAAAATGCTATGATACTTTGATATTTTGACCACAAAACATGACAAGAGGATTTTTAAAAGCAACTACCCAAAAGTCTGTATTTTAATTTTATTCTTATTGACATACATAGTATACATTTTTTACATCATCGAAGTAATGATATATATAATTATATATATTTTTTAAAAATTAAGTTTATTGGGGTAACATTGATTAATACAATTATATAATTTTCAGGTGTACATTGTCACTTGACATCTGTGTATTCTATTGTGTGTTTACCACCCAAAGTCCAGTTTCCTTCAGCTACCATATTTTTGATCCCCTTTACCCACTTTACCCTCACCCTAAACCCCATATTTGACACCCTTTGTCCCATCTATCTCCCCGCTTTTCCCTCACCCCACTGATAACTACTAACCTATAATCCATGTCCATGAATCTCTTTTTGTCCTGCTCATTTGTTGCTTTTAGGTTTATATCTCACATATAAGTGATACCATGTGACTTACAACTTTTTCTGTTTGACTTGTTTCGCTTAGCATGATTATCTCGAGGTCCATCCATGCTGTTGCAAATGGCAGTATTTCATCTCTTATGACTGAGTAATATTCCATTGTATATATGTACCACAGCTTCTTTATCCAGTCATCTATCGTAGGACACTTTGGTTGCTTCCATGTCCTGGCCACTGTGAATAATGCTGCTATGAACATTGGTGTGTAAATATCTTTTTGGATATGGATTTCCAAGTCTTTGGGGTAAATAACCAGTAGAGAGATTGCTGGATCATATGGTAGATCAAGTCTTAGTTTTGTGAGGAACCTCCATACTGTTTTCCATAATGGCTGTACCAATTTGCAGTTCCACTAGCAGTGTGTAAGGATTCCTTTTTCTCCGCATCCTCTCCAACATTTGTTATTACTTGTCCTGTTGATTATAGCTGTTATAACAGGTATGAGATGGTATCTCATTGTGATTCTGATTTGCATTTCCCTAATAGCAATGTTGAGCATCTTTTCATATATTTGTTGGCCATTTGTATGTCCTCTAGGGAGAATTGTCTGTTTAGGTCCTCTGCCCATTTTTTGATTGGATCGTTTGTTTTTTTTATTGTTATTGAGTCATATGAGTTCTTTGTATATTTTGGATATTAGGTCCTTATCTGAGGCATTGCTTGCAAATATATTTTCCCATTCGGACGGTTGTCTCTTTACTTTGTTGACGATTTCTTTTGCTGAGCAGAAGCTTTTTAGTTTGATGTAGTCCCATTCATTTATTTTTGTTTTTACTTCCCTCGCCTTTGAGGTCAAACTTATAAAATCCTCTTTAAGTCCAGGGTCCTTGATTCCGGTTTTATATTCAGGTCCTTAATCCATTTTGAGTTAATTTTGGTGTGTGGTGATAGACAACAGTCTATCTTTTCTCAGCACCATGTATTGAAGAGGCTTTCCTTTCTCCACTGTATGTTTTTGGCTTCTTTGTTGAAAATTATTTGCCCATATAAATATGGGTTTACTTCTGGACTCTTGATTCTGTTCCACTGGTCCATGTGTCTGTTTTGCTGCCAAAACCATGCCGTTTTGATTACTGTCACTTGGTAGTATAATTTGAAGTCGGGCAGAGTGATGCCTTTTTGTCAGGATGGCTTTGGCAATTCGATATCTTTTGTGCTTCCATACAAATCTGATGATTTTTTGTTCTGTTTCTTTAAAAAATGCTGATGAGATTTTGACAAGGATTGCATTAAATCTGTATAATGCTTTAGGTAATATGGCCATTTTAACTATGCTGATTCTTCCAATCCAAAAACATGGAATATCTTTCTATTTCTTTGTATCTTCTTCAGTTTCTTTTAATATAGAGTCTTATAGTTTTCATTATATAGGTCCTTCACTTGTTTCGTTAAATTTATTCCTAGGTATTTTATTCTTTTTGTTGCAATTGCAAAAGGAATTATTTTTTCCACTTCTTTTTCTGACACTTCATTATGAGAGTATAGGAAAGCTATGGATTTTTGAACATTGATTTTGTATCCAGAGACTTTACTGTATTTGCTTATTGTTTCTAGTAGTGTTCTTGTGGAGTCTTCAGGGTTTTCTATATAGAGAATCATGTCATCTGCAAATAGTGACAGTTTGACTTTTTCGTTTCCTATTTGGATGCTTTTTATATCTTTCTCTTGTCTGATTGCACTTGCTAGGATTTCCAATGTTATATTGAATAACAGTGGCAATAGTGGACAGGCTTGCCTTGTTTCTGATATTAGAGGGAAGATTTTTAGTTTTTCACCATTAAGTATAATGTTGGCTGAGGGTTTGCCATAGATGGCCTTTATTATGTTAAAGTACTTTCCTTCTATACTGATTTTGTTAAGTGTTTTGATCATAAATGGATGCTGTATCTTGTTGAAGGCTTTATTTGCATCTATTGATATGATATGATTCTCATTTTTTAATTTATGTGATGTATCATATTAATTTACATGCATATGTTGAACCATCCCTGTGCCCCTGGGATGAAGCCCACTTGATTGTGGTGTATAATTCTGTATTTTGGTACTTCTTTTTAGAAATATTTCTGGTTTTTTAATGTGAAACTCACTGCAGCCAGCCATGATAGGAAGTGTGCAGAGTGCTTTTGAAATTCATGTGGTAGTACTCATTAAGTAATATTCTGTCTGAACACCCATCCCAAATTCTGCATATTCCAGACAGATGTTATTTAAAATAATTCAAGAAGTATTTTACAAATTTACTTGATTTAGAATCTATATTCTAATGGTAGTTTTATCTGTCACTGTAGGACACTGGTTTCAATTTAATCTTTTCTGTAAGATCATGGCCTATCTGAGTCTATAGAGCACCAACCCCTCTCCCCCACACAACTTTTTCATACGATAAACCATTTTTAGTCTCTTGGAGCTTAAGCCAGAGTGTTGTTTCTGAGAGTTTCCCATCTTTGTACCTTTGGGAGTGCAGAGATGGCTGCATGAAAACAGTGGGTTTTCCTCTAACTTTTTAGTTAATGCTGAACTTGTTTCTCCTCTTTTAGCTGTGCGGTCAGAGAAGAAACGCCTTAGAAAGCCAAGCAAGTGGCTTCTGGAATATACTGAAGAATATGATCAGATATTTGCTCCTAAGAAGAAACAAAAGAAAGTACAGGAACAGGTGCACAAGGTATGTTCTAATCTTTTATTAGTCCTTTTAGCATGTTGCAGTTTTGCCTTCAATATCATATTTTGTCTTTAAGGGACAATAATTTACTTAACTGAGATCTTTTTCAGTTTTTTACCTCTACTTCTGGCACAGTACTTAGCATATGCTAGTTAAAAAGGAAATATATAAATGAGTGTTTGTACTCTGTGTGTGTGTGTATTTCCTCCTTTGTTTTTGAAGTGTATGGAGCGATATAGGAATATTGTTATGATAAAATGTTTTGTAAAAATATGTAGTATGATCCTAAATTTTTAAAAAAATGATACCTTATTTGCTTTATTTTTAAATTCAGTTTCTTTAAATTGAAGTATTCGAAAGTAAATTAGAAACATTTTGACCTTCTACCCCTAAATAACATGCACCTCTATAAAATAGACCATTTTTCTTCATAACTGATTTAATATTATCACATCTAATAAGATCAGTTTAACTAATAACCAGTCTATATTCAGATTTCTCCAACTGTCCCCTAACCTTTACATTTGGTGAATGCAAATCATGATCCAGTCTAGGACTACCCATTATATCTTGTTGTTATATTTTTTTAAAACTCTTCGAATCCTGAAAAGTCACTTTTTTCATGACCCTATTTATCTAAGCATGTGAGTAACACATTTGGATTATCCGCTTTCTAATCTTGATGTGTGTGCGTGCTTCCTAATAGGTGTTACTAAGCTTGTTTCTCTATTCTCTATTTCCCTGTGAGAGTTATAACTAATAAAGTTAAACATTTTTAGGTAGATTATATCATAGGTGTTATTGTGTCATATTGCATGATATTAGAAGGTATTTAACATCAATTGTTCATAGCGGTGACTGATTACTCTCTTTTAAGCTATGTTTTACCTCTTTTGATCAAGAAGTAGTATGTGAGTAATTACTTTGGCTCAAAGAATGTCCTGTTCCCCATTAGCCATTTCTCTGATGGCTTTTAAAAATATCAGTTGAAGATCCTCGCCTACATCAATAATTTCATTAGGAATTATAAAATAGACTTAATTTATATTTTATTATTTCTTCTATTTTTATTAGCTGGCAGTCTTAACTGAACCCTTTTATTGACCTGAAATACATGAAAGGCAGAATATGTGTTTACTTCTTTCTCTTTTATTTACCAACTTAACATTAGGAATTCATTAATAGCTGCTTTAATTAGTGACATTCAGGGTTTTTTTCTTTCTTTATTTTTTGGATTATCACTATGGCCTTAGATGAATTTTTATAGCATCAGTGTATCTCAATCAACTGCTTTTTTCTCCCTTTTTAAAAAAATTAAAAGTAAAATACATAAAGTAGTCCTCTATTTCTGCGGTTTTGGTTACCCATGATCAGAAGATTTAAATGGAAAATTTCAGAAAAACAATTCATAAATTTTAAATTGAGCGCTGTTCTGAGTGTAATGAAGTCTCATGCCATCCTGTTCCGTCTTTTCCAAGATGTGACTGGTTTTTTTTTTGTCCAGAGTATCCACTCTGTACATGATACTTACCCTTAATCCCTTAGTAGCCCTCTTGATATCAGATCATCTGTCGTGGAATTGCATTGCTTGTGTTCAAATCACCCTTAATTTATTTAATAATGATTCCAAAGTGCAAGAGTAGTGATGCTGGCAGTTCATATATGCCAAAGAGAAGCAGTAAAGTACTTCCTTTAAGTGAAAAGGTAAAAGTACTCAAGGGAGAAAAAAGTCATGCTGGGGTTACTAAGGTCTATGGTAACAATGAATCTTTTATCTTTGAAATTGTGAAGAAGGAAAAAGAAATTCGTGTTTTGCTGTTGCACCTCATGCAAAAGTTATGGCCATGATGCATAATAGTGCTTAGTTAAGATGGAAAAGGCATCAAATTTGTGGGTGGAGGACATGAACAGAAAATGTGTTCAATTGATGGCAGTGTGTTACACCAGAAAACATTTAGCCTATACAAAGACTTCAGTAAGGGATCCCCTGAAATGAATGATACAGGCCATTTACTGCAAGTAAGGGATTCAGGAATAGGTTTGGTATTTTATCATCTCACATCATCACAAGAAGAAGGGTGAGTATATTACAGTAAGATATTTTAAGAGAAACCACATTCACTTAACTGTTATTATAGTACATTATTATAATTTTTATTATTAGTTATTTATCTCTTACTGTACCTAATTTATAAATTCAACTTTATCATACTTTTATATATATAGGAAAAAATGGTATATATAGGGTTCAGTATTATCCAGGGTTTCAAGCATCCACTGGGGGTCTTGGATCATAGCCCCTGTTGATAAGGGATGACTACTGTATAACATAAAATTTACAATTTTAGCCATTTTTAAGTGTATAGTTCTGCGGCATTAAGTATATTTACATTGTTTTGCAACTGTCACCGCCATTAATCATCTTCAGAACTTTTTCATGTTCTATTTTAAATTTCTATTTTTAAAAACTTCCTATTTACCCCTCCCCGCAGCCCCTGACAACCACTATCCTATTTTCTGTTTGTATGAATTTTACTATTCTAGGTACTTCATATAAGTGGAATCGTACAGTATTTATTCCTTAACTATCTTATTTCAGTTAGAAAAGTCTTCAGGGTTCAGCATGTGTCACAATTTCATTTTTTTAAAGTGCATTATTCTTTTTGACACTCAAATTACAACTTTGGTCTATGGATTCTTTTTATATTTCTTGCTCTTAGGTAAGTTCCCGCTGTGAAGAGGAAAACCTTTTAGCACGAAGTCGATCTAATGCTCAAAACAAGCAGGTGGATGAGAATTCTTTGATTTCAACCAAAGAAGAGCCTCCAGTTCTTGAAAGGGAGGCTCCATTTTTGGAAGGGCCCTTGTCTCAGTCAGAACTTGGAGGTGGACATGCTGAGTTGCCACAGCTGACCTTGTCTGTGCCGGTGGCTCTGGAAGTCTCTCCACGGCCTGCCCTTGAGTCTGAGGAACTGCTAGTTAAAACAACAGGTAAGATGGGGATGGGGTCTCAGTAAGTGAGTGGATATGATTAGAGGAAGCAGGAGATTTTAGTCTGTTTTCATGGAAAGCCAGTAGTGTATCTCTATGTAACAAACTACCTACTTTTGGCCTGAGAAATGCCTAAAGTGCTGGTAAATAAATGTATTTACTGACCCTAAATTGGTGGGACACTGTTAAGACATATTTTTTAAAAATTCTCCTGACTCCATTGTTGCCCTTCACTGTATGAATCAACACCCAAGATTACAGAGATTTCAGAAGGGGTACTGCATACAATGGAATAATAAGCACATGAAACTCATGCTTCCTGTACTGGCTCCACTGATCCTTGTGTTACCTGGGAAATTGTTTAACTTCTGAACGTGTTTCCTTGTGTATAATTTACTCAGTGCAAATACTTCCTTGAAGTGAATTAACAATTACTTTTCTCTTTGTCGTTCTTTGTATACATGCCACCTGGTGAGAGTTGAATCTAAACGTACCATCTCTAATTCATCTTCTGACTGTTGAATATTTTAATCAACCAAGGAAAATTTTGGCTATAATTTTTTATATTCCCAAGAATACCATGTGATGTTATTTCTTTAAAAAAAAAAATGTATCCCAGTTGTATTTAATCAAGTAAGGCAGAATCAAAAAGACATTAAATAAAATAATATAGTTACAATCTCATTACTTATTATGTGTCCAACTCTGTTATTAGGCTCTTTTATATAATTTTAAGAGCAATCCTACAAAGTAAATAAATGTCTTTCATTTATTGATGAGCAGAACAAAAATTCTAATCCTGGCCCATTTATACTCAGAATTTCAGGCTCTACTTCACCTCACTTCTCCTTTTGTCCTTAGAACCAATAAATTTCTATAAAGGCTGTTCTGCCCTTTTTATTTTTTCCTTAGTTCTTTGGTGATTTACACACACACACACACACACACACACACACATCCTTACATTAGTCTGTCTCTATTGAGAATTATTTTCTTGTTTTATGTTAACTAACAATTTAGAGTAAATCCCTATGCTGTCTTTCCCCATAAGATTATAAGAACAATATATTAAAAAAAAAATACAGTGATTCATTTTTGCATGGTATATAGGTTTTTTTGAATTAATTTGTGCCAGTTTCTAAATTATCTAATGAGAAGATAACATGTGTTTCAGGAAATTATGAAAGTAAACGTCAGAGAAAACCAACTAAGAAACTTCTTGAATCAAATGATTTAGACCCTGGATTTATGCCTAAGAAAGGGGATCTTGGCTTTTCTAAAAAGGTATGTTATTTTAGTCAATTCAAATGATGTACAAAAACAAAGAAATTACAGAATATCATCATATACTTGGTCAGTCTGAGAGATCCTGTATTAAGGGCTGTTTTGCATTTTTGTGGACATGCAGATCATTTGGTTTTAGGTTTCTCTCAAATGAAAATGAAAAATCACTTTTATGATGGAGTAAAGTTTGTGTTTGTTATAATTTATGATGGAGTAAAGTTTGTGTTTGTTATAATTTATTTTCTGGGCTCAAAACCTGTTACCTGATGTCTACTTCACTTCTGTTTCTACAAGCCACTGACTGACTCATATCCCATTGCCCTGTCTATATAATACCTCAGAAAAGACCCAGCTCATCTATAAACCAGGCAGAAACATTTGAACTTAAATTTTTGAGTTTGCAGACTTGGTTTTCATTATCCAAGAAGGTATCATTAAATAGTAGATGGAAATAGAAAATTATTTCTTAATTCTATAATGGATAACAGCTGAATATTGATTCCTTAGGAAAACATCTTATCTCATGTATGAGGAGTAACTTAGGGTAAATGTTAGAATTTCAATTGTAGGATGCATAAATTTCCTATTAAAAATATTTTTCTTTTAAGAAAAATGAAAATTGTAATCAAATCACAAATAATTCATCAAGTTTTTGGACTTCTTTCCTTAGCTGTAGCAAACTCCTATTTTTTTAATCCTACATTAAAGGGCTCTAGGTTTTTGTTTTGTTAGATATTCATCCCTCTGGATTAGAGAGTAAATGTAAATTTTAATTTATTTGTGTTCGGATTCCTTGTTTTAAAAATAGCATTATATCCTTTAATTCTGTTGTTCTTCTCAAAGCAGTCTTATGACATGGACTTTTAAATTATTCTTAGGCTCACCTCCTGCCTTCTGAACTTTCTCTGCAGTTTTTATACCCTAGTAAGGCTGTGATAATCTCCTTCTGCAGTTCTTTCTCTCCTGGCTTTGTATTATTCAAATCTTAGCCATTTTGCAAGACTGTTGGAAGAGGTAGAAGAGAAGGGCCAGGGAAACTGGAATTCAGTTGAATATTTTGAACATGGAAGTGACATTTGCAATCAGATAATAAATTTAGTAGTATCATACAAGGTGAGTCATGGAAGGCTTTTGCATTACTGTTAGAGGTGAGGTAATAACAAATTTCAAAGAAAGTAAGAATTTGGGCCAATTAAATGATTTCCCCAAGTTTATTGAGATATAATATACATAAGTGAATGACTCGAAGGAGTAAGATGAATCCTCAATAGTTTTGAGACTTGGTTACTTAAAAAATAGTGTTAATTTGTATACTCTTGCTCTGTCAAATGTAGTTTTTTTCCCTAATCTGAAATGTAGAGGCTTGTCCTGTTTGAGGGTTAATTTTTTTCCTGAAGGGATAAAAAGCATGATTTAGTTTATATATTTATGTAGGCAAATGTATCCCAGGACTCTTTTTTTTTTTAACTGAGGTATTACTTACACCAATAAAATGCATAGATCTTAATTGTTCTGTGTGCTGGCTCTAGACCAGCGGTCTAGAATCTAATGCCTGATGATCTGAGGGCTGATGCTAGAGCAGGGAGTGGCTGCAAATACAGATGAAGCTTTGCTGGCTTGCCCACTGCTCACTTCCTGCTGTGCAGCCTGGTTCCTTACAGGAACTGGCCACAGACTGGTACCAGTCCACAGTCCGGGGGTTTGGGACCTCTGCTCTAGACAGTTGTGTATACCATGTAAGTACCTCCCAAACTACAGGTGTGCTCTATATCCATCACCCCTGAAAGTTCTCTTGGTCTTTTTTTCATTCAGTTACCCACCCATATTCATCTTTTCCACAGGCAGTGCTTTCTTACTTTTGTCACTGGAGATTAGTTGTGCTTGTTCTCGAATGTCATATATATTGTTTTTGTTAATCTGGCTTCTTTTATTCAACATGTGTTTTGGAGATCCATCCACAGAATGCTAATCATTTCATTCCCTTTTATTGCTAAGTGTTTTCCAAGTACAATTTGCTTTATTCTTTCTCCTGTTGATACACATTTGAGGTTTTTCATGTTTGGGCTTTATTCATCATAAGGCCAATGCACATATTCTCTCTGAGTCTTTTTGTGGACAAATATTTTCATTTCTCTTGGTGTAAATACTTAGGAGTAGGATACTGGCTTATGCATGTTTACCTTTTAAAGAAACTGCTATATACTTCTCTAAAGTTATTGTACAACTTCACACGCCAGTCTGTGAGAGTTCTAGCTTCTCCACATCTTTACTAGCATTCAGTTTGTCAGTCAGTTTAAATTGAGTCATTCTGGGGGAATGAAATGATATATGTAACTACGGTTTTTATTTGTATTTCTCTAATGATTAATAATGTTGAGCACCTTAGTATGTGCCATTCCTGTGTTTTTTGAAAGTGACTCTTCAAGCATATTTACATTTTTGGTTGGGCTATTCGTCTTTTTTATGGTTGCTTTTTAGGAGTACTTTTTATATTTGGGATATAAGTCCTTTGTCAGATAACATGCACTGTAAATATTTTTTCCCATTCTAAGGCTTGCCTATTCATTTTCTTTGTTGTCTTTCATGAGAAGAAATTTTTAATGTATTTTTTTTTTATGATTAATACTTTGCTGTATTTATTTCAAGAATTCTTTGCCTACCCCATGGACAGAAAGATGTTCTTGTGTTTTCTTTTAGGAGTTTTATTCTGGATTTTATGTAAGGATTAGATATAATTAATAACTCACTGTTGAATTTTAGCTTTTTTGGTAGGGAGTTGGGCACTAGAACAAGAGAAAACCAGGATTATTGGTGATGGCTAGAACCAGACACTGGAGAGAGTGACCTTTTTTTCTGTTTTATGAGTCCATCCTGCCATCTGACTTGGTTAGCTTCATAGTTAGTCCTAGTTACTTTGAGGCATATTTTGTCATCACTTGAAGCTGTGATTCAGTTCTATTTTGGGACTACACCATGGGCTACCCTGTCTGTAGATGGATCAATCAGTGGGTTGGAGGAAGAGAGATTATCTGTCGAGGTGATGGTAACCTAAAGGTTCACTAGCTCAATGCAAATAAACACCAGAATGTGTATAAAGTAAGTTACAGGCATCTTAGTCATGTCTTCTAAGGCAGGGATTCCCAATCCCTGGGCCACAGTCCGGTACTGGTCTGTGGCTTATTAGGAACTGGGCCGCACAGCAGGAGGTAAGCATTGGGCAAGCAAGCGAAGCTTCACCTATATTTGCAGCTGCTGCCCAGCGCTAGCATCACCGCCTCAGCTCCACCTCAGATCATCAGGCATTAGATTCTCATAGGAAGATCAGTCCCTGGTGCTAACATGGCTGGGGACCACTGCTGTTGTAAAGCATTTAAACAAGAGTTCTGGGGTATTTTTCATTCTAAGAACAGATAGATTTTTATTCATATAGTATGTTTTTTTGGTGCTGTTATATCCATTTTAACTTAAAAAGAAGTTGATGAAATTGGAAATTAGAATATTTCCTGCACTGTTCTCTGAACATAGGTTTGGGAACATTTTAATTATTTTTGCTCTACAGCTTTTAGGTAAGTTAAACAGTGAACTATAAATTGGTTACCTAAATAATATAGATGGTGGTTTTTAAATTATACAAATTATTTGGCTCCTGGTCTTTGGTTCCATTTCATTGGATACCTAACATTTGTTCCTTTGTTTTATTTGACTTGGTCAGACTTGGTTAGATTTTGATCTACATTGGCCATGAGGGAAGTTGTAGTCTTATGATTTATTAATGTATATAGTGAGCATTTGGAAATTCATAGCTGTATTTTGTTTTGATCTCAAATTTCAGGAACTTTATATAACAAGAATAGCATCTATTATACTGACCTTTTGTAGCCACTGAATTTTGTTTTACAGCCATGATGAGTATTTTTGTAGGAAAAGACATTTTCTTTGAATGAAACTAATTCATATGAGCATTAGTAGTATGGAAATAAAATGCATTGGGAATTACTCTTGATATCTTTAAGTGTTTTGTTTTGAATTTTAATGTTGCTTCAATTTATATTAATTAGACATTCCATGATTCAGAGTTTTTTATTATTTAGACTTCATCAAGTAGATAAGTCTGTATAAAAGCTAATGGCTATAAATGCAATTTTAGGAAGGTAGATTTTAAATACAGGATGGTGAGGAATAGAACTGAGACGTGTCTTTGGGTGTATATTCCTTCTCTTACTCTTCCCACTTTGGTCAGAGCTGTATTTCTGTATCTGCTTTATATATTAGAAGTCTCTGGGTAAGCTTTTATTTTTTTTAAATTAGTGTGTGGTGGTCATGAGTCTTTTGAAACATTTTTTAAAAATCTGATATCTTTTCCTGTGAAGTTTCTGTTGAACCCTTTACTGTTACATACTGTTCTTTTAGTTGTCAGAAAACAGCCAAGATTCTGTGTCTTTGGCAACAGATAGTTCAGCTTTTTGGCATATAGTATAAAGGGTTTATTTTCTCTTTCTCTTGTAAATTGTGTTGCATTTTACTTATTTGTAGTGTTATGAAGCTAGTCACTTGGAGAATGGCATTACTGAATCATGTGCTGTATCTCATTCTAAAGCGTTTGGTGGAGGTGAGTATTTTTGAAATTTAAGACATGTAATGCAAAAATAAGTGTGAAGCACCTTGTTGATTAACTAGAAAAATTGTTACATATGTAAGCAAGGCCAGTGGGTTGCAAATTCTAAGACTTGTTTGCCCAAAGTAATGAATGCTTCCTGAAACTTTGTGAGACACTAGAAAATCATATCATCGTTTTCAGCTTTTATGCTGAAATAAGTTAAGTGGAATTAGAATTATATTAGAGTATGGAAATGTTAGGAACAATACAGAAAAATCAGCTATTTAATTTTCTTTTTAGAGAATTCTCCAGACTGCATCATTATTTTCTGGTTTTGAGTTAGTGTTTGTTTCTATAAGACAGAAAATACAGAATCTGAGTTGAGAGGGAAATTACAAATCATCTAAGCCAGTCTTTCACAAAGAGTTTTAGGTTCTTTTATCACATCTATGACCTTTGGTCAGTGAGCATATGTTTGAAAAAGAGAGTTTACCTATGAGCCTAGTCCATTGTGGTTGCTTCTTAAGGGCTTGGAAATCTTTAAGATCACGGAAGCTGACCCCTAGAACTTCTACTTGGGAATGATTTTGGTTCAGCCCACATGAGGAATTCCTTTATTCAATAATGGATATACTAACCATAATTTGAGCATTTACTCTACCAGGTCCTTTGTATAGAACTGTTACCACTAATCCATCTAAGGAATTACAGAGGGTTAGGATTTATCCATATTATCCCTATTTTATAGAAGAAACATGAACATGAATGAGGTGGCAGTATTGGGGAACTAAATCCAGACTTGACCAAATTCATTGCCACACTGCTGTCTTGCCATTCACCCTAGGTTTTCTCTGTGCCAATTCTTTTTACTAATTTTTTATCTGCCAGTGTCATTTCATTACTGTCATTCCTGAGATATTAGCCCAGATTTGAGCCCACTGTATCAGATGTGATCAGCCAGCAGAGGGTGTCATGGGTTGATTAAATTTCATGTGGTCCAAAATGCATACTTTTTAAAATGTGACCCATGATTATTAAGTTTTCTAGCAAGTAAGTCTAGCAGTATATTAGCTTATTTTAACCTTGTGCACAATTATAATTCCTTAGATTCATTAATTTGCTTTGCTTGCTTAAAAAAAAAACTTTCAGAATATTATCAGCTCTTAGTCTATACTTTTGTGCTTTCGTTTTTTGTAAAACCTACAGCCTGCACTTTGTCCTTTGTATATATTTCAACTTATGAGAACTTTGAACCTTTATTCTGAAGTTATAACAACTCTTCCTTTAGACTTGGGCTGTCAGCAGCTTTGATAGCAGAGCCTCTCCATCTCCGTCAGGCAGTCTAAGAGAGCACCAGGTAGTTTTCCAAAGTTCAGTCTTCATGTTGATACTTAGCCGGATTTTCTTAGAAAATTTTATGAAATATTTCTTTAGATTCCTCTTGACGTTTCTGTAACAAAGAGTTGAAATATGTATAATAGAAGAATAAGAGACTGGAAATTCATATTCTAAATATGCCATATTAGACCACGCATTCATTTTATATTGTTGAATGTTCAGGGTAATAGTACCACTGCATAAATATTCTTTAAGCAACTAAATGTATTGGGGAAAGTCTTTTTCCCCTTCCTCTAAGCGAAATCTTATATATTTCGGCTTTGCATCTTAATACTTAAATTATATAGTAATAGAGTTTACTGTCTTTTTGGAGGCCAGGTTTTAGTATCTTTGTCTGACTAGTAAATGCATTTTTCTCTCCATCTGTAGGATATTAAAGACCTTTGAGGAACTAAAAAGTCTTTCATTTCAACCATGTAAAATGAAATTGGTTTAATAACCTACCTATACATTTACTGTTTAATCTGTATGAGGCAGAATTTCTACATGTGTAGCTATTTCCCCAACTAGTTATATAGTCATAGGTAAGTCTCTTATTCTCTGCCTGTTTTCCTCATCTACAAAGTTGGAGAATTAAATGAGTCTTACGGTTGGTTTTTACTCTAACATTCTGTATGTCTGTGAGATTCTTTTAGTTGAGGATAGGAGTTCTTGGACATGTGTGTGAATGATTAGCCAGTAGGTAACATCTGTTTCCTGTCATAGGCACTGCCAAGATATTTGATAAACCAAGAAAGCGAAAACGACAAAGACATGCTACAGTCAAGGTGCATTGTAAAAAAGTGAGAAATGAAGACTCATCAAAAGAAACTCCCGGCTCAGAGGTATTACTCAGTTCCTCATCTTTTGACCTTCCAAAGTAAAGCTACTTTTTATAGTAGAGGCCACATCCCTCTTTCCCTTGAGTTTACTTAAGAATAGTATTCTAATGAAACTGCTAATGGCTATAAGGAATCCTGGAGACAAAGGAAAGCCTGATCCTAGTAAAAATTAATCAGGGCACATAGGCTTCTGTGGTATGACCTTTTTAAAAGATCACACCCTATGTTCTAGGTATCAGAAGAAATATATAACTGTTTCATCATGAAAGTAAACTTTTCCTAAAAACCAAAGAGCACAATATCAAGTAACCATATGATCCAGATGAATTGGATATTGCCCTTTAAAAAAATTGAGACCGCTGCAATTAGGGGGAACACTCATTTGCTTTTTTCTTGAGACCAACTGCTTAATTTTACATAATGTTTGTAAACATCAGCTCTTAGGAAATGGGCAGATTTAAAACCATTTCCTTCCAGAGCATCAGTGTAGTCATTGATGCTATCTCTGGCTTTTCCAACTCAGGTTAAAAGAGAATTAGAACAAATCAGGCCAGCATTACACATTATGATAAAGAGTGTTTCTTTCCAGGACAATTTGAATAGAATGCCCAAAGGGGGGCATTATTTAGAAAACACTGATCTTGGAAGGACAAATAAGTAATCAAATAAACTTAAGAATGTTTTCTCTCCCTTAGTGAAACCTTAAAATGGAACAGCTCAAAAAGTTCCAGTGGAACAGCCTCAGAGCAGTTAGTGGCAGGGCATGAGGCGCCCACTACCCGCCCAATCACAGCAGGGTTAGAACTAACATTGCATGCAGTCCGCCCGCGTGATTGGCTGAACATCTGTAAGTGCTTAATGGCTAGACAAATAGCAGCCCAGAGGGAGGGGGTCAGATGGAGGAGACATCAATAATGCAGATGTGGGACAATATTTTTTTCTCTGCAAGGGAGAACTGATGACGCATAGGACGGCTGCTAGCCCCAAGGAGACTGTTGAAGAGGGTGTAGAAAACGACCACGGGATGCCAGTGTCTAAAAAACTACAGGGTGAACGAGGCGGAGGAGCTGCGCTCAAGGAGAATGTTTGTCAGGTAGAAAATGTTACCAACTTGCATTTCAATTTCATGCTTGTCTTTTAAGAGAAGCCCCTTCCATTTTTTGATGGCCCCATCATGGTTAGAATAATAATTTTCTTGGATGATTCCAGTGGAGTCCCTTCGCTTTATGGATCTAACTGTTCTCACTCCCCACAAAAAGAGGATGAGAAATATTTAGTATTGATGAGCCACTGGCCCTTGTTACCCATGAGTAGGTATCCTGAAGCAGATCTGAGATGGGAGAGGTGAGCCTGTGGTTGTTCAGTCAAGATCATTTTCCTGTACCTCTTATGACGTGAGATTGTTTGGGCTTCTAAGGAATTTTTCAAGGGTAATTTCCACTTTGAGATTTTTTTTTTCTTTCTTTCTTTTGGCTTTAAAGTAGTAACTTTAGAGAACCTACTGCCTATATTTTTCTATTTAATAAACATTTATACAGTGTTTATTGTGTGTCAGATGTTCCAGTCACTTCATAAATGTTACATATCATATTCATAACAATCTCATAACGTAGATTACCATTATTTTTCTATCTTATTGATGAGGAAACAGGCACAGAGATGTTAAATAATGAAGCCAGGATTTAAACCCAGGCAATCTGGGTTTAGAGTCTTAACCAAACTGCTATGTAATGTTGCCTCTCTGTGAAGTATAACTCTGCTTTATTAAGAGCCTTTATTTGACTTGAGGGTAGAGTCAATTAAATGGATGATTTGGTTATGTTCTCTTTTTATGGTCTTTATTTACCTTTGTAAATTCTTAAAACCTGGCATGTAAAAGGTTGAAGACAGTTTTTGTTTCCTAACTGGAACAATAGCTAAAAAAAATAAAATTAACTCAGGCCAGAATATATTATGGCCAAAATAATTTCAACTCAGTTTCTTTGTGTATTGATTTTCACTATTTTATATACCGTGTGTGTGTGTGTGTGTGTGTGTGTGTGTGTTGTATAATGTACATATATATCAAAGGAGGTTGATCATATTTAGAACAGCTCCCAAATGCAGTGTTAGTCCTCAGAGACTGTTGTGCCCACAAAGATTATCAACAAAAAATGAATAAAATATGGTGACCCAATCTGTGGTCCTGGCTTGTTTAGCTCAGTCTTTATTTAAATCTGTTGCCCTTGTAAAATTTATTAATAGTGCCTCTTTTCACTCTCAAATGTCTCAGTTTGAAAGATGGTTGTCCTAATTAAAGGGTTAGTCTATACATGTGGTTAATTTGAAAATTTTTTTTTCCATATACACTATAATTGAAGTTTTTCTGTTTCAGTGATGGTGAATTTTTTTGTACATTAAAGCTCATGTCACTAGCACTTTGAATATACAAAACAAAATATACAACATTTATAGCATTTGTCAATTTTATGTGTGAATAGTGGATAATATGAGGGTCAGACGTGTGAGACCAGCTCAGACTACAGGTTGATTAAGATCATGGGGATCCTCTCTTAATCTCTGAATGCCTCTGGCCTTTTTTGCCCAGAGTTCTACTCATTTGTTTAAGCTTTGATGTTAAATGGCCAAGACCTGTTCTATTTCTTTGGGTCCTTGAAGATAAGATTTACCTAGCCACCTTTCCTCTTTCCTGTCTTACATAAAAAGAGGGTTTTTTTTCCTTTAATTTTTGGTATTTTTCTGCCAATAACTGTTGGGAAACAAGTCAGGACATTAGAAGGATGATAACTAACAGATGTTGGAAATTTGCAGTATTTTCATAAATCTTAAAATGTTTTTAAAGCGACAGGTTTAGATCTTTATTTCCTAAGGTCCTTTCTTAAGTGACAGGTGACACCCTATCTTAGATGAGATTGTCTCAGAAAGGTGATCTCTCTGAGATGGATTGTATCTCAATGATTGTTTTAACCATGATTGATGCCCTTTTAGAATAATTATGACCTAAGGCCAGCTAGCCAGTATCTCTTGCTTGAACCATTTCAGTAGTCTTCCTTGCTTCTAGTCTCACCTTTCTGTTCGTAAACTCATCTTCCATGTAGCAGCCAGAAGGATCTATTTATAAATGAATACCTGATTTTAGCCTTCCCTTGGTAAAGCTCTCTAATGGGACACTTTTGTAATGCCAATAAAATCGGGAACTCTGTACCGAAAGCCACATAATCAGGCCTTTGCCTTTTTTGTAGCTCATCATCTACCACTTCTAACTTTTGTTCACTTTAGTCCACTGATTCTCAGGCAGGCCATACTTTTTTTTTTAATGGACTTTCTTTATTTGCTGCCTTCCTGATTCTCCCTTCACATCACGAGGCTGACTTATCATTCAGAGCCAGTCTGGGAGGCCATTTCCAATAACCTAGTCCACAGTATCTATTTGAATTCTTTACCTGATGCTTATCATTGTCTGATATCTTTCTGGTTTCAGTTTTTACTTGTATTTTCTATCCTTAGAATATAAGAACCATGAGAGCCAGGGACCTTGTGGGTGCCTGTCACAGAGGCGGTAGTAGTTAAATATAGGCTAAATGATTGGCATGATTTTTTGTTTCTGGCAAAACCATTTATTAATCTTTGCCTTCATGAGGGCCTTCTGCTTGAGATTTTAAAAAACCTTTATCTATAGACACATCTGTTTTCTTTCTCTTAACAGAACTGTGAGAAACTGGGTGAGTTGCTGTTATGTGAGGCTCAGTGCTGTGGAGCTTTCCATCTTGAGTGCCTTGGATTAAATGAGATGCCCAGAGGAAAATTTATCTGCAATGAATGTCGCACAGGTAAAGTTAAATATGGAAGGGTTTTCTTCCAAAGAAAATTTGAGTTTTAAGTTTTTCAGGAAAACACATTTATAGGAGGCACTGTTGCAGTACTGGGCTAGTTGCTACAGACAAACAGATGGGTGCTGTATGGTCTTTGCTCTCAGAGAAGCAGACCACATGAGTAGTGAATGCCCAGGATAGCATAATATTAGCACAGGTGTTGTAGTACATCTAAAGTGCCCTGTGAAAAAGATGAGCCAGCACCCGTAAGGGAGACAGCTGAATTTAGCTTTAGGGGAGAAATAGAAATTGTGGTAGAATTGGGAAGGAGAGGTCCCGTAATGAAAGTATAGAATGTTTGGGGACTAGGAAACATAGATCAGTGTATTTAGAGTTTACGATATTTTAGGGAAGAGGCACTGGTTAGTGATAAGGAAGGCTTCTAGGTACTGCTGATGGTTTATATTTCTTGATATGAGTGGTGATTACAGAAGTGTGTTCATTTCATGATTATTCATGAATCATACACTAAGGATGTTTGTACTTTTCTGTGTGTATATTTTACATCAATAGAACTGTTTACCAAAAAAAGAATGTGATATTTTGGGAGAGTTATAATACAGATTGGGTTAGAAATGAGAAACGGTCAGATGAGGCCACCCTGTAAAGTGCTTAATAAACTGTGCTAAGGAGATTGTTCTTTTCTCAGCATTATATGTGGATGTTACAGCATTTAAGTAATGAAGAAATGAGGGCTGAAGGTATAGATCTTATGTTCATACGTCATTAAAACTGGGTGTGGATGATGTTGCCTGCCCCCCAGAAAAAGCATCTGTAAAGTGAGAAGAGGGCCAGTGTTAGTACCTGGGGATACCTACTTAAAGGGGCTACTGGAGGGTGAGGAGACGCTTGCCAAAAAATGTCTGTGAAGCGTGAGAGTGGGGTGTCATTAGCAGGGGCAGATGTGGCAAAGAGACAGGACAAGGAGGTGCTGGAGTGAATAGAGGCTATTGTATTTGGCAGTGAGAAAATGGTTGATTTTTTTTGCCAGAGGGTGCCACACTAAACCAGCTGAGGGTGAATGGGTAGCCATATACACTATTTCTTAGAGAAGCATGTGATTCAATGGAAAAGGTTAGTAGCCGAAGGAAGGATATTATAGGGTCAAAAGGAAGAACATCTTGAATGTTTGTAGGGTGTAGGATGAATGTTTGTAGTAAGAACTGTGTAGGAAAAAAACTTAACAGTGTTGAGAGGGAATAATTAATTGGTGGAGCGCAGGCTCAGGCAGGAGGGGATAATCTCGAGGAAATGAAAAGGTGAAATGGAAATGCTCCATGGACTTGGGAGGCAGAAGAAGGAAGCTGAAGAAGTTTTTTCTTGGCTTGGTGAGAGTGATGGGAAAAGATGTTTTTAATTTGAAGAGCGTAGGTTTAGAGTAGCTTCTTTGGTATATGAGATAGAAATAACTCGTGTCTGTAAATAGATGTCCAAGTCAGATTGAGTTCTTTTCATCTTTCTGCTGCCACTGTTATCAATGTGGGAACAAAAGCCAGAAAACAAGGTGGGCTTGTTTTGCCTTTTGCACAATTGGGCTTTTGATCATTATGGGGGATAGTGCCATCTACCCTGTAAATGAAATTTAGAAAAAAATTTTTATGTATGTGCATCTCTCTATTATCCTAATGTTGGAAAGATCTCGCTCTTTTGTGCCAGTGATCCAGTTTTGCTAGTCTTATCATTATTATGATGCGATAGTCTCTGGACAAGTTATCTAAGGCAAAGCTACTTTTTTTTTAATGTGTAAAAGTAAAATATATTGAATGAACTTGCAGAGACACAAGTGAAGAAATATTGTTAATCTTTTTTTTTTTTTTTTAAATCTTGAATGTAGAGAGAAGTGTTAGGTGACTTTTTGACAGTCTCAATGTGGCTGCTTCTTTATAACTTTGGTAATAAGACTTCCTTCCATTCAGCTGGTCTTGAGACATTTTTCCAAGCTGATTATTCTGTAATTTAGCTGTATTTTTAATGTGGTCATGGGAGGAGGCAAGCACAGCATTTTACGTACCCTACCATCTTATCTTGCCTGGACTCCCAAAGCTATTTTTAAAAGTTAGGCTTTACTGAAGTATCAGTTATCTACTATAAAATGTACCCAGTTAAATGTTTGTTTTGATAGGTTTTGATAAAATTTGTACACCTATGTAACCACAACCACAAGGAAGATTTGAACCATTTCTATCACTCCAGAAAGTCCCTTAATCCTTACACATCTCATCCACCCTCAGCCCCTTCCCCAGTTTCAGGCAAATGATAATCTGCTTTTACATTAGATTTATTCTTTTTTAGCGACTCATATAAGTGGAATCAAAGTATTTGTGTTTTTTTTTAGTCTGGCTAAGCATAATGTTTTTTGAAACTCATCTATTTGATGTATCAGTAGTTTTTTCTTTTTCTTAAAACAGCTTTATTGCGATATAGTATAGTAAATTGCACAAAGTGTAGTTTGATAAGTTTTAGGGGCTGTGAGTGAGTGTGTGTGTGTGTGTACGCACATTTGTGAAACATTCAGCATAGTTATCTTGAGATTCAGCAGCATTGTTGCAGGTATCGAGAGTTCATTCCTTTTTATTGTTGAGCAGTATTCCATTATATAGATGTACCCCAGTTTGTTTATCCATTCATCTATTGATGGACATTTGGGTAGTTCAGGTTGGGCTATTACAGATAAAGCTGCTGTGAACATTCAGTTCTTTGTATAGATACATTGTCTTTTCTCTTGTGTGAATACCTAAGAGTAGAATGGCTGCATCATATGGTAGGTGTATGTTTAACTTTTAAAACATCCAAATTATTTTCCAAAATGTTTGTACAATTTACGTTTCTTTCGGCAATGTATGAGAGTTTCTGCTTTTCCACATCTTTATCAACACTTGGTATTGTTGGTCTTTTTAATTTTAGCCATTCTTAAAGATGTGCAGTGGTATCTCATTGTGGTTTTAATATACATCTGATGACAAATGATATTGTGCATTTCATTGTGTAGCAAAATTGCACAGTAACTCCTATTTGTCATCTACTCAGTTCCATATTCAAATTTTCCCACTTGTCTCAAAGATGTCTTTTTTACAGTGTTTTGAATCAAGATCCAGATAAGATTCCTGTATTGTATTTTTCACAATGTCTCTTAAATTTGTCTTAATTGACAACAATACTATCCCCCTTACCTTATTTTTTTAATGTTTATTTGTTGAAACAACAGTCATTTGTTCTGCCCAGTTTTCCACATTCTAAATTTGGTTGATTGCATCCTTAAGCTGTCCCTATAACATTAGTCTCTATCTTCCTTATTTTCCTGGAAACTTGTAGTGAGATCTAGAGGCTAGGTTAGTTTCAGGTCAGTTTTCTTTTGGTAGTGTAATATGTACTTCCTATTACATCATGTCAGCAAGCATGTATTGTCAGAGTTTCCCACTTAGTAGTGATATTAAGATTATTCAGTGAGTTCATGTTAGCTTGGTCAGTCTGTTATAAAGTTCTTTACTGTGATATTGTGATTTATTATAAGAAATACATATTTTGTTTTCTATGTAGTTTCTGGCACAGAGCTCCTGAAACCCTTGGAATTTCCTAAGTGATGAGAGTGATAAAGATCTCCTTTATATGTTTTTGCTATGTTAATGAAGTGACTTTTGGACCCTTCTGAAAATGGGGGCTGGTTATCTGTAGGGTTGGAACTTTTAAGTTTCGAATCCCAGCCCCTGTAACCTCAGGTGAGGAGAAAGGGGCTGGAGGTTGAATCAGTCCCCAGTCATGCCAGTGTAATGAAGCCTCAATCAAAACCCAAAAGAATGGGCTTCAGACAGCCTCTAGGTTGGTAAACCACGAGCTTCTGGGGGATTGGCTTTCTTGGAGAGGACATGGAAGCTCTGAGCCCTTTACCTTGCCTTGTGCATCTTTTGCACTTAGCTGTTTCTGAGTTATAACCTTTTGTAATCAACTGATCATCTAGTAAGTAACATGTTTCTCTGAGTTCTGTGAGCCGCTCTAGCAAATTAATCGAACTTGAGAAGGGGATTGTGGGAATCTGTTTTATGGCCAGTTGATCAGTACAGGTGACAGCCTGGACATGCAATTGACAGGGTGGGGAGTGGTGGGGCAGATAAGACAGTCTTGTAGGGCTGAGCCCTTAACCTGTGGGATCTGATGTTGCAGCCAGGTGGTGTTGGAGAATTGCTTTGTGGTGTAGGAACACACCCTACACTCCTATGTTGGAATTTGGTGCATAATTATATACTCACTGACTTTTCATCTAATGGTTTAGCACTGGGTGAATTCTTCAATTGTTATTAATTTGCTACCTTCTCTTTCTCAGGAATCCATACCTGTTTTGTATGTAAACAGAGTGGGGAAGATGTTAAAAGGTGCCTTCTGCCCTTGTGTGGAAAGTTTTACCATGAAGAATGTGTCCAGAAGTACCCGCCCACTGTCATGCAGAACAAGGGCTTCCGCTGCTCCCTCCACATCTGCATAACCTGCCATGCTGCTAATCCGGCCAGTGTTTCTGCGTCTAAAGGTATGGGTTTCTCCTGTGGGCCAATCTTATTCTAAGATGTCAGTTTTAATAGTAGTGAGTATCTCCTTGTACAATCTGGCATGTCTCCGTGACCACTCTACCTGTATGTGAGAGAATAGAATTAATGGACCAGTTAACTAGTCACCACATTGAATTCTATGGAGCCCTCATGTTATATGGTACTTTTAAATATTTGGATTTTATGTGAGATGTTAGTTTGAAAAAGTATTCTGATCCATGTCTTTCTCCCTCTACCCCATTAGACCAAAGTGTATTTTCCTTCTGTGGGCTCTTTATATCTGTGGTTGTCAAATGTGATATTCGGATATGCATGTAGGTCTGAACTGAGGTGTTTGTTTTGTGTTTTTTTTTTTTTTTCTTTTTTTTTTTAATGGCAACTCCAGTGTTAAACTGTTTTCTGCTTCATAGTTAGGTTGAGAGCTGAAGTTTCTCAAACTGTTTGGGTATAGATAGGTGAACTCAAATTTTTAAATCTGTTCCCATTAGGAAAACAATAATTTCTATTCAGTAATGGTGGGTTTCTTACTGATTTTCCTAAAAGCTAAATAAAATAAATATGTGCCTCTGCTGTTAAACACTGTGTGTCTCAAGAGCCTCCACTTATCCATAGGGGATTGAACGGGAAGACTTAGCATTGTAGACTTCTCTTTTAATTAGTCTTTTAATCAGATTGGCAGTATCTTTTGTAAGTTGATTTCCAGGCCCTGTAGATCAGGGGTCCCCAACCCCTGGGCTGCAGATCAGTAACAGTCCATGGCCTGTTAGGAACTGGGCTTCACAGCAGGAGGTGAACGGCAGGCAAGCCAGCAAAGTTTCATCTGTGTTTGTAGCCATTCCCCAGTGCTAGCATCACTGCCTCAGATCCACCCCAGATCATCAGGCATTAGATTCACATAGGCAAACTGGTCCCTGGTGCCAAGAAGGTTGGGGACCACTGCTTGTAGATCTCTTCAGTCTTGAGTAATTTGCTTGATCCAAATTTTAGTTTAACCATGAGCTACTTTCCCCTTTTCAGTTGTTACTGTAGATTGCATTTAGGTGGTTTAGCAGTGTTTTTTAGTTGAAGTATGTTAGAGCATTTATTTCATCTGGGCAGGGGTAGAGGGTTTTATTCACCTGAAAAGCTTTAAGAATCACAGAGTAGCAGACAACAAAAGCAAGCATTAGTGTTCCTCCTAGCTGGCCTTTTGTTCTGATTGTGCGCATCTCTATCCCCATCCCCACCATTACCCTCCTTGCTAGGAGTCAGGGCAGGGGTTTGAGTACTGCTTTCCTTTGTGATGCAGTCTCACAGTTGTGGGATCTGACTCCTTGTGGCGACATATCATATTGCTCCCACCTGAACTTTTCATATGAATTGGGTATTTAAGATCCATTCCCCAAGTAGTGCTTCCTTCTATTTGTGACATTTTCTCGGTGTTAGCAAATAGGCTTGAATAACTCATATATATATTTTTATGTTTAATCTATCTGTTTTTATTTTGCTCCTCTGGTTTTCCTGCTTCTCATATTTTTAGGCCGTCTGATGCGCTGTGTCCGCTGCCCTGTGGCATACCATGCCAACGACTTTTGTCTGGCTGCTGGGTCAAAGATCCTTGCGTCTAATAGTATCATATGCCCTAATCACTTTACACCTAGACGAGGCTGCCGAAATCATGAGCATGTTAATGTTAGCTGGTGTTTTGTATGCTCAGAAGGTAAGACATGACTTCCTGATGGATGAATAGTCTAAAAAGATTAATACAAAATTTGAACTGCAACAAAAAGTTTTCTTCACATTGCTGCTACAAGAAATATTAGAAAGTGATGTCCTGAATTAATGATAACGTAGCAGAACTTTCAAACTTGGTTTTGTTTCCCAATAGGGAGAGGATTTATTTTTATTTCGAATAATGATTTGATTTTTATAAAAATGTTAAACAATTGAAGTAGTAAAGAAAAAGACAAGGCAAAGGAAACAAAATCACTCTTGGAAAATGGGGGATTGCGATCAGATAGTACAAATTTCCAGTTATAAGATGAAGAGGTTTGGGGATGTAATGTACAGCAAGGTGACTGTAGTTAACAAATACTGTGTTGTATATTTGAAAGTTACTAAGAGAGTAGACCTTACAAGTTCTCACCACCACCACCACAAAAAAAAATGTAACTGTGATATATTGAATGTCTTATCTAATCTTATTGTAGTAGTAGTCATTTCATAATATATATCAGTCAGGTCATTATGTTGTATACTTTGAACTTACACAGTATTACATATAAACTAATCTCAAAGCTGGAAAAAGAAGAAAAAAATAAACTGGTAGTAAAACATGAAAAATAATAAATAAATAAATAAATAGCCCACCCACCCAAAATCACCCAAAGTTCCACCATCCAAAAAAAAAAAAAAAAAGTTGCATAACATTAAATGATACCACTCCAGAGAGCTCTGCATATAAATAGACAGAAGTGATAGGTAACTGGAGGGTGAAACTTGGAGTTACATGCTTGAGTCTAGCATATTTAAAGCATGCTTATTTCTGGCATAAGATAAATAACGCATTTATTGTATACCTTAAATATGAATCCTTTTTACCTGAAATTATTATCTGCAACCATAGGATTTCAGATTCAGATATGTAAATTGAGTCACTTTGAGTGAAAATCTTTAAGAAGTGAAAATTCATTATTAATGCAGTATATATAATAAATCTGGTATCTGAACACTTGGTGAGGGGGGGCTGACTTAACTCTAACTAAAATTTAGGCAACATGCCATATCACTATATGTGATTTTTGTCACCGGTGAAAATAACAGATATTGCACTTGTAAATGTCTTAAAATATCATTTGCAATCATTACTGCTAGATACTATTTATGTATTACAAAGGAACGCATATACTGTTATCTCTTGTTCTAACATTTTGAGCAGTGTCTCTTTTATCTTGTATATTCCATTAATGGATTTGTAGATGTTATTCTGAAAGGGGCCATAGGTACCAAGAGAGTGCCAACCATTAAAAAACAAGTAATTTAAAAAGAGGGAAGGAATTGACCTTCTGGAGACTGCTTATATGTTAGACACTACTAGGCAATTTATTCACTTATTTACTCCTCAAACAGATGTACTTCTTATTCATTGTAGAAAACAACTTAACATTGATGGAATTAGCTCAGCAAGAAAAGTGAATTCTCCAAGAGCTCAAATCTAACATTAGTTAAAGCTTGTGTTCTTTATACTCTGGTCATTGGGTGTCATTGATACTCCCTTTATTTAGAGTGTTAACCTTTTAGTGAAGTAGAAGAAATGTATATATATGTGTGTATACATACATGATTTGTAGAGGTTTGCCCTAACCTAATTTTGCCAGTTAGATCTCATGTTTATTGCTGTGAATCTAACAAACCTGCAGGGGTGTGGTTCAGGAATATTGGAAAGAGAACACTTACAGGAAAGTCTTCCTAAATAACTAATTAAATTACTAGGCCCTTGGTTGAGAGAGAAATAATTGGTTAGGAGGTGAGCAAAAGCTGTTTCAACTGTATCTTTATATTCAGCCTTGTGATGCTGAGTGGCAGGTTTTTTTATTCTTGTAGGAGGCAGCCTTCTGTGCTGTGATTCTTGTCCTGCTGCTTTTCATCGGGAATGCCTGAACATTGATATTCCTGAAGGAAACTGGTATTGCAATGACTGTAAGGCAGGCAAAAAGCCACATTATAGAGAAATTGTCTGGGTAAAAGTTGGTCGATACAGGTGAGTAAGCATGGAAGCTGGCACTGATTGCATTTACCATCCTCTTTCTTTCTTTATAAATAGTGTTAAACTTTTTAAAAAATAATCTCCCTGGCAAAGCAAGGCCCACCTCTCCCCAATTAATTTTCCATTATAAAAGAAAAACTCACTTTGTTTGCAATCATAAGAATAAATACATATTATCTGTAGAAAATTCATTAATGAAAATAAACCCATAAGCTTACAAGCAAAGAAGATATATTGCTAACATTTTGGCATATTTACTTGCAGACATACCAATACACTCATCCTCAAGTAATTAGCTTTATAGTCCTGCCTTTTATATTAAAATTATTTTTATTGATCATGGAATGTACAAAAGAATATTAAAACGTGCATGATTTTAAAGATTAGCGAAAGGAATGCCTGTGTATGTACCTCCCCGTTAAAGAGCGCATTACTGGTCCTTTTGAGTCTCCCTCCATGCCCCTATCTGAATTCCCCACCCCCAGAGGTAACCACTGTACTGCATTTTGTATTTTTTATTACTTTGCCTTACTATGTAGGTTTACAGTATGTATAATGCTTTGTTCTGCATGTTTTAGATTTTCGTATAAGGCTTCTCGTTGTTATATTTTCCTGCAACTTTTTTCATTCATTTATTCTCTCAAGCTTTATTATGGTTAGCACAGAGCTGTAGTTCCTACACTTTAGTCATACAATCTAGTGTACTTCAGCCATCCACTCTCTTGTCTGGCCATGAACATTCTGTAATTGTTTCTTGGTATACGTGTGCAGGGGCTTCCCTAAGGCATTTTCAGGATAGAAGAGCAGAGAAGGACTTTCCAGTTTTAATATCTAAGGCCAAATTGTCTTCCTAAGGTGGGCGTATCAGTTTATGTGCTGGGGGGGGGGGGGCATTTCATTTTTCTGTTCCCTATTAATTATTGAAAGTTTTCTTTTTAAAGGCCAGATCGTAATTGTATAGTGTGCCATAGTATTGAGCATTTAGGTTTTCATTTTTGTAGATAATACTTCAGTGAATATTAGTCATAAGATTTTGTTTATATTTATAATTATTTCCTTTTATAGATTCCTCAAAGTAGAATAACTAAGTCTAAGGGAGTATGTGTGTGTATGCAAGCCATGTGTATGAGGATGAGTGTTCTCAGGCTTTCAGCCCATACTACTTGTTTGTTCTCTAGTTAGATTGTAAGAATACTCAAGGTAAGACTTTAGTATGGATAGACAGACATTGCTATTTCTTATTCCTGTCCTAAAAGTAGGTTATTTTCCTAGTTCCTTGCAGTCTTCTTGAGTTTTTCATCTTAGTTTTCACCTTTCCCAGGTGGTGGCCGGCTGAGATCTGCCATCCTCGAGCTGTACCTTCCAACATTGATAAAATGAGACATGATGTGGGCGAGTTTCCTGTGCTCTTCTTTGGGTCTAATGACTATCTGTGGACTCACCAGGCCCGAGTCTTTCCCTACATGGAGGGGGACGTGAGCAGCAAGGATAAGATGGGCAAAGGAGTAGATGGGACATATAAAAAAGGTAACTATATCCTTTTTATTTCTCATACCAACACAGACCTCTGTTGCCTGAGCTTCTGCTCTGTGTTAGAATTTTGTGTGTTAGAATTCACATAGATTCCATTAGCAGCTGTGTACTGCCCTCCGGATGTGTATGTGGCTGCAGCTATAGGATTTTGCAGGCAAGTTTACTCACGTGACTCACTGTTTTTGAGCCTAACCTTTACTTAAATGGAATTTCCTTTAGGGAGGTCTTTTTTTTTGTCTCATCAGGTCAATTTTCACAACATCTCATCAAGTACTGGAGCTTTGGAATTATTTTATAGATGAAACATTGTAGTTTGCTAGGCAAGGACCGTAACCTCTGGCAGAGCCATATTTGTATCAAGGAGAGTTTTTTTTCTTTTTCGTTTGTTTAGGTTTCTAAGAAGAAATAAAATTCACCAAAAATTATAGAGCAGTAAAAGATGGTGAAAATCAAAGTTTCAATATTCTGAATCAAAAGAAATTTTTATAAGCCGGCCTATCAGTGAAGGAGTGGGGACATTTGGGGCCAGGAGAAGTCAGTTTTCTTTTACTATATAATGAGTGAAGGTTGCTCTGAGAAGTCATTGAGATAATTAAAAAAGTAACCTGCGGGGCACATAGTTGGTATCCTATCAATGATAATTACCTTCTTCCATTAGCTGTCCTTTGAAAGGCAATATAGGTATCTCTTGTTGTTTGAATATATTTGGATATTTATATATAAGATTTTGTCTGCATGGTGAGATGAAGGGGATCCTAAGGTGAAACTTCCTAAGTAGGAAATGAGAATGATGTTCATAGGGAAGAAACTTAACAGAGGTTCTATTTGCTTCAAGTTATTTCAATGGGTCTTCACTTCTCTTTTTGGCCATGTGGTTTCTCTATAGACATGGGCTATCAGTACTAATACCATAGGAGCTTGGGTCTTGAATTGTCAGTCTTAAATGGTAAGGGACCAAGTAACGAACAACTTTGCCTGCACAAAGCTGGTCACCACCAAGTCCAGGACAGAAGGTAGAGTGTAGGGAATACCAAAAGCCCGAGTCTGCTAAAACTCTGTAATTCTGCTTTTTATACGCCTTGACCCTGGGCTAGCTGGGTGCCTCTGCAAGGAACACATGTTTTTTATGGGAGAACTGGACACAGATACCAGCAGTCAGAATGCCATTTATTGAGTGTTGTGGCAGAAGTGTGCATGGTACACTGTGCGAGCAGATCAGGAGGAAGCATGGCTGCACTGGGGATTACAGTTTGGAAAGCATATATGGCTTCTTTCCAAAGTGATGCCCTAAAGAATGAACCATAATGGTAATAGTTACTATTTTTTGTTTGCCAGGCCCTTTTCTGCTTTAAATCCTTGTGGCAACTCTATTGGACAGCATTATCCTTATCTTACAGATGAGGAAACTGAGGCACATAAAAGTTAAATTATTTGCCCAAGGTCCCAGTGCTGGTAAATGATAGAGGAAGGTTCAAACTCTAGTATTTGGGTGTCAGAATCCAATTTTTTAACCCTAACACAGACTGTGAAGAAGTTAATCTAAAATGTTGTAACAAGAAGAAAGCACATACAAAAGCACACATTCAGTCAACATGCTGAGTTAGCAACCTACAAGTGTTCAGTGTAGTTAAGCACAGGCTCAGGGGGGCACTGGGCTGTTTGCCAGTAAGGTAAGTGCTAGGTGGTCAGAGCAGAGCTTTAGAAATCTCAGTCTGAGTAGAGTGTTGGGACCATAGACGGTAAGGCTACCACCAGAAATGTCAGTGAGATAGCTATTTCAATAGTTCTGGGCAGAGATGATGACACTGTCACAGGGAGGTGTCCATGGGGTGGAGAAGAAGATGGTTATTGGATAGACATAAATGGATAGACTAGGTAGGACATGCTAAATATTATGGTGAAGGAAGAAGGGACTTTAGAACGATTTAGAGGACTTCAGGCAATATGAACTCTGCTGGATGGTGACAGGGAAACGGAGAAAAAGGGATGGATCAGAGGTGCAATTCTCCTTAAAGAACTGACAGCATGAGGAAAGCCACAGAAGGAAGAGGGGAGAATTGGAATTCTTTTCAGAGTTTTTAACCTAGGTCAAGAATAGTAAATTAAAATTTTGCTCTAAGTGGAGAAGAATGAGAATCTTAAGATTTCGTTGGACTCTTCAGATATTACAGTCATTTAATTACATGAAAATATGGGCCTTGAACGCAGATTACGAAGGTCTATGTTTGTATCATTAGAGCTAATAGTTGATATTTACAGAATGCGTCTTAGGGCAAGAGTAGGACAGGTGCGCTACTAAATAGGCAAGAAGGAGAGGCAAACTTCAACTTTGGATTTCTTCCAGAGGAACATGGCACATTACCTGGGGCACCCAGGAGGCAAGATGTTTCTGGAATCAGGAGGTTCAGGACTGAGGAAAGAATTAGGCTTAAAGGCAGTGACTGTGCTGAGCAGACATGATCTAGTTGTTGTTAAGATATGTTATGTGTGGGCTTTTTAAAATCATTTCGCTGCTGTTTTTGTTTTAAATTTTCCTCTGAAGCTGGTAGTTTGTATCATGCCGTTTATAGTTGTGGGTTAAGTTTTTTCTTAATGCTATATCTGAATTACCCTAGGACTGTAACTTACTTGAAAATAGAAGTCATATATACTTATTGATTTTCCATTGAGTGTTGGCAATATTTGTCTAAAACATGGATTTTCTCCCACTTAAAGGGGAAAGAAAGCAAAATGACTCCACCCAGAGATTAAGTGACTTGTGCTGTGTGTTTTCTTAGCTCTTCAGGAAGCTGCAGCAAGGTTTGAGGAATTAAAGGCTCAAAAAGAGCTAAGACAGCTGCAGGAAGACCGAAAGAATGATAAGAAGCCACCGCCTTATAAACATATAAAGGTGAGAAAAGACCTCAGGAGACTCCATCTCAAGGGCAGACCCCGGTATAGCTTGCCTTCTTCCCAGTCTGTTCATGACAAGACTTGGAAGCACAAGCACAGTTGTTTTTAAGTAGAGGTCTGAGCTTGAAAGAAGAAAAAAGTGCCATCATATGCACTTTATAAAATGACTTATGCCTTGATACAGTCTCTTTTCCTGTGGCCTTGGAAAGTCCTCTCTTACAAGTAGCTTGGATTAGATTCTTTTCAGTCAATATCTTGTGGTTTGAAAGGGACCAAAGAGCCATGATAAAAAAAATGATAAAATGGCTCTGAGATAGTGTGGATAGTACACCTGGGTAAGTCTTCTTGGGTAGTGGCTGATACTGAAGATTTCGGTGACCAGTATGACGAGGATTCCCAAGGTCAGGAGGATTCACGTTAAGTGTATCTAACCCTTAGTGTAACTCATAAAAGAGTCATCACCATTTATTACCTGTGTTCAGTGGGCTCTTTGTATTTTTTATATTTTAAAATTGTTTTTATGAATAATTTATAGAAGTAAAGATAAAGGAATAGTAAAGAACAAATTTATTAGACGTTTTAGTAACACAATCATGTTGAGCCTGGCTATTGAGGGAGCAACTTCCCACAAGTGATTTAATCACAGAAGTTAGAGGCCAGGGTCTTCATTTTAAAAAACAAAAACAAAAACATATTTCCATGAAAAAGATTTAGAAAAGGGATTGGCAGATTATGGTCCGTGGGGCAAATCTGGCCTACTATGGTTGGGGGAAAGATAAAAAGAATATTTTCTGACACATGAAGATTATATGACATTCATATATCAGTATCCATAAAATAAAGTTTTATTGGCACACAGTTGTGCCTATTTACGTATTGTCTGTGGCTACCTTTGTTAAAATGACAGTTGAGTCAATGTGCCCCCAAGATCTAGGGCCTACAAATTCTAAAGTATTTACTGTCTAGCCCTTTACAAAAAGTGTGCTAATCGCTATCTAGAGTATTGGTGGTGTTCTTAATTAACCATGTATATTTATTTGTGTGGTATTTTTGTTTGTTTGTTGCTTTATGTTAGGCAAGAAACTTACTTGGGGTTAATAACAGGTTAAATCAGACGTCAGGAAAGAATAATCGAAACATACCTTTAAAGAAAAAGAGTAGGATGAAACTCTTTTGGGGGGTGTGTAGTGATGTCAGTGTCAGGTAAACATAACTTTGAATAAGGTGAATGTTCAAATGCCCTATGTAGGACCTGCCATCTCAGATGATTGAGCTCAGCCCTTGTTTTCTATCCCTGTAGAACTTGACTTAGTACGTTTGTGGCTTCGGGTTGCATATAGTAAGAATATTCCTCCATTAACAAGAGGTTTACAGTTTTCAGCAGTATTTTGAAGAATCTGGGAAGAGATCTGGCAGTGAAATTGTCCTTTTAAGTTATTAAGAGAACTGGGTTGAGAACAATATATTTCTACAGACATCGTAGATTTTATAATATTGTTAAAGAATAGGAGGCAAACAATAAAGTGTTAGAAATGAAACTATTTGAGAATTTAGAGGGTGGAAATAACTGGTAAGGTATAATCAAAATAATTTTTGATTGGTGTTGGTAATCTAGAATATTTGATTGACAATTACAAAGGACATTAAAAGAAAGAGAATTATAACATCTATCATGTTTAAAGGCTGCTAGGCTCTTTACTAGATTCTTTACCATATATTTCTTATTCTCACAAGTCTTGCAATGTAATTTATCAAAGTCATGCAGTTCCTGAATAGCTAAATTTTATGTATGGGATGGGTTTCTGAAGATTGGCAGTTTGACTATTCCCAAGTGAAATAATACCAAGTAGGGAGACTCATTCCTATAGTGTACAAATCCATCTTCTTTATGGAATGTCTATTTTTTTTCCTCAGTATTGTTGCTTCTATTGTAAAAACTAATGGCTTTAGTGTCACAGCAGCTCTTTGACTTTTATAAGACTAGATTTTCTCTCTAGTTTTCAGTACTAGCTGCACTACTAAGTAAAATGCTTGCGTGACATTGCTGTAGTCTATTAGAAAAAATTTGAAATTATGATAGTAAATATTAAAGTACATCTTCACATACAGATATAGAAACCCCAATTACCCAGTCATTTTCTCTCTTAAGACGTGTAGCAGCCAGAGTGGTGCCACCATGTGGCAATAGCAAAAATCCAGTTACAATTCACTTGGCCTACCACGTTTGAAATTATGGTTCTTTACTATTAATTTTTAAAGAAGTTTTGTGAGTTTCATATTTTTGTATGTCAAGTGAAGCTTTATTTTTAGGTCAAACTGTCTGAATTTTTATTTTCTTCAGATGTTTTGTGATAAAATATAGATAACATAAAATTTATCATCTTAACTATATTTAAGAGTTCAGAAGTATTAAATGCATTCATATCCATCACCACTGTCCATCTCTAGAACTTTTTATCTTTTTGTAAAACTGAAACTCTATACCCATTAAACAATAACTCTCATTTTCACCTCCTCTTGGTCCCTGACAACTACCATTCTACTTTTTGTATCTAATTTTGACTAAGTTATGTAAGTGAAATCATACAGTATTTGTCTTTTCATGAATGGCTTGTTTCATGTAACGTAATGTCTTCCAGGTTCATATATGTGGTAGTATGTTTCAGAATTTCTTTTTTAGGCTGAATAGTATTATTGGTACCAAATTTTGCTTATCCATTCATCTTGTCAATGGACTTGGTTTGCACCCACATTTTAGCAATTGTGAATAATGCTGCTAAATCTTGATAGTTCAAAATCATGTAAAATGTGATACGTAACTTTAAGGGGAAAAAAACCCTGCCCTTTATAGGTCCTGAATTGCCTTGTGTTGACTTGCATGATATATGTGTTTCTTCTCAGGTAAACCGTCCTATTGGCAGGGTACAGATCTTCACTGCAGACTTGTCTGAAATTCCCCGTTGCAACTGTAAAGCTACTGATGAGAACCCCTGTGGGATAGACTCCGAGTGCATCAATCGCATGCTGCTCTATGAGTGCCATCCCACAGTCTGTCCTGCTGGGGGACGCTGCCAAAACCAGTGCTTCACTAAGCGCCAGTACCCAGAGGTGGAAATTTTTCGCACGCTACAGAGGGGCTGGGGTCTCCGAACAAAAACAGATATTAAAAAGGTGAAGAAAACTTTTCTTAATTTCCAGATTTTTTTACTTCTTTGCAATTGTTTAATATGAGTAATTCTTCTTGATGAATATGAGAAAATTGATCATAAAAGAAAATAACATAGTGTAGGGATTAACCTTATTATTGTGTCTTGCCATAGCCTCCTGGAGTTTAGAGGCTTGAGATTAGATGTGCTCCTTTATCTCAGAAGTCCTTAGTATTGATCATGTTCACTGTGTATGAGGATGAAAAAATGAGGGAAATTAAGAGAAACTGTGGCCTTTTTTTCTGAAAACCCTAGAATCTGTAGTTAAGAGAGGATAGTGAACACATGATTCAGAGGTGTTAATCACCTGCTAATAAAATAAAATCTTTTTTTACTGAGGGAAAATAGATTTGGGTTCATAGAACATGAAGGAGAAGAGAATTAGACCTTCTCTAATGAAATGTAGTAACATCTTCAACTTCAAACTTGGAAGGACCTGCAAGTTTCTGATAAGTAGATAATATTGTATAGTTTTGTGTAGAATAAAACTTATTTGACATTTTTAATAAACCTTTCTCTGGTTATACTTTCTAAAGAATTTCAGTGAAGTTTGTTTCTAGGAAAAAAAGTGAATCTGGGTTATCTCATTAGTCATTTGCTAAGACATTGTGCTGAGGATGCAGTGATCAGTAGGAGACATGCTCCATGCTTGCATAATGTGTTGATCCTAGAGAGGGGAAGAGAGTGAACAAGTAATCACCCAGTGAGGAAGTAGAAAGGGTTCTTGAGGCATGTGGCCAAGGGCCTGAAACTTGCTTGTCTCTGAAAATATTTTAAGTTGAGACTTGAAAGATAACTAGTTGTTGGCTTAGATCAGTTGAGTGTTAAAGCATTGTAGATGGAGGGGACACTAGTATAACTGTACTGTAATGTAGTGAGTCAGAGGGACAGTGGTGTGACATATGGAAGGGCAGCAGGCAGGGCATGTTCCAAGGAAAAAGAACATAGTTTAGGGAAGATGACTTTTAGACCTTTATGCAGGTAAAGGGATTAACTATTCATTTTATCATTATAATGAAGCCTTAGTTTACTTACTTGCATTTTGGTTGATCTTTCATTTCAGGTGTGTTCCTATCTTTTTCAGAATGGCAGTGGTAGGAGTGAGGAGATTGTCAGTAGTTGAAGCATCATATTTGTTATGTTTCTTGAGTAAACCTTTGTTAAGTGACTATTACATGCACGTGAACAGTTCCAGAGAATCTGTGGAGAATAATAAATCCATTTTATTTATTTATCTATCTATCTATCTATCTATTTATTTATTTATTGGTAAGGTGTACCTGTGAGCACAGTTGTGCTTTTTGCCACTAACAGCTGTTTCTTGTTCTAGGGCGAGTTCGTGAATGAGTATGTGGGTGAACTAATAGATGAAGAAGAGTGCAGAGCTCGGATCCGTTATGCCCAGGAACACGATATCACTAATTTCTACATGCTTACCCTGGACAAAGTAAGTAATAAGTACTAGTTCTGTTGTTGTAAAATTGTGAAGTTAGTGTTTCCCAGCCACAGTGTTAGTAGGCATGTCGTACACTGCCCGAGTAGTGTCTCTCCCCATGTTCATAGGGCCGCTTGGTCAGGGTCCTGGAGAAGGTACATATGCTCTCGTTTCTGGCTATGCATGCACCCATGGCCGACGGCAGCGCTGCTTTTAGCATTCTTTTTGAGCTATCCATTATAAGTTGGGAACTATATCTCTTAGTATTTTTCCTGTAGGATTAAAACTTGAAGCCAGAGAAGTAAATAATCATTCTTTTATTTTTTTTATTTTACAGATTGAGAAACTTATTGTCGATATTTAATTAGTGCATTGAGAAGGTCATGCGAATTGACTATAGAACTCAGCTTATGAACCTAAGTCAGCTTTCCAATTAGGAATTTTTGGTTGAGTTTCATTTGATTGGTCCCTAGAATTATATTTGGAACTTATTCCTAATTCTAACATCCTAATATGTTTATTTTCTGTGTATCTGAGATTCTTCTTTGTATCTGAATATTAGGTTCTGCTAGCTTGTTAAAATTATTCTTTCTTCCACTAGCTTTTGTAATAGAATTCTCGTGTGATATGTAATTGAACATTTACCAAGTTGTACCCTAATAGTTTATGAGATCCTCACTTCCAGATGTTCTCATCTTCTTTTGGAATGAGTTCGGCATCAGTATTAAAATCTCCTTAGGTGATTTCTAATGTCGAGCCAGGGTTCAGGATTACCTAATTCAGAGGATGGAACAAGCTGCAGCTTTTAGGACTTCATATATCAGAATCACCTAGTGGGCTTGTTATGAAACAAATTGCTGGGCCCCCTCAGAGTTTCTGCTTTAATATGTCTGAAGCACAACCCAAGAATTTGCATTTCAAATAAGTTCCCAGGTGGTGATGCTAGTATTGATTCAGGGAGTGCACTTTGAGAACCCCTTCTCTGGGAGATTCTGACTTTACAAATAGGAACTCTAATGTGTTAGAATTCTCAGGAAGTGAATCTCTTGGAATTATAGGACCGGATCATTGATGCTGGTCCCAAAGGCAACTATGCTCGGTTTATGAATCATTGCTGCCAGCCCAACTGCGAGACACAGAAGTGGTCTGTCAATGGAGACACTCGTGTTGGCCTTTTCGCCCTGAGTGACATTAAAGCAGGTAAGAATCATTTAAGGATTCTGGAGCTAAGAAAGGAATTTCATATTTTATCATCCTAAAGCCTGATGTGTCCTGTAATCCAAAATGAGATTTGCAAACTCTGTGGAAGTATGAAAGGCTATCCAGGTCATACTTGTCATGGAAGTTTTTGTTGGTGGCGACGTGGTTAAAATATACATAACATAAAATTTACCATTTTAGCCATTCTTAAGGGTATATAGTTCTGTGGCGTTAAGTCCATTCACATTGTTTGCAACCATCACCACCACCTATCTTCATAATTCTTTTCATTTTCCTCAAGTTGAGCTCTGTACCTAACTCCCCATTGTTCTCTCCCCAAGCCAGTGGCAACCAGCAGTCTACTTTCTGTCTCTATAATTTTGACACCTCTATGAACTTCATATAAATGGAAATGATAGTGTTTGTTCTTTTGTGACTAACTCATTTCACTTAGCATGGTGTCTTCAGCTTTGGATATGGATGGTTTTATTTAGGTAACATTGGTTAACAAAATTCAGTAAGTTTCAGGTGTACAATTTAACAGTAAGGCATATATATATATATATATATATATATATATATATATATATATATATATATATATATATAGATTGCATTACATGTTTCTCTCCCATAGTTAGATTTCCTTCTAACCACATATTTGACCCATTTTACCCCATCTATCTCCCTCCCCCCACCCTCTGGTAAGCACTAGTTTGTTGTTCATGTCCATGAGTCTCTGTCCTGTTCGTTTGTTACTTGGGTATGGATGGTTTTAAAGGAAGAAATTTCCGTGCCTTTTCCATAACTTTTATTAGAAATCCCTGAAAATTGGTCTACCTTAGAAAGCATCAGTAATCCATGGCTCCTTTCTTACCATCCCTTTCACAGTTGCCCTTCACTCATTTTATAAACCAAAGGTTCTCTCTTACCCATATGAAGTTTATGGTTTTAAGAGCCCAAGGCTATTTAAAAGCAAATAGACAGCTCTCACTTCTAGAATTCCAAAGAACTGAACATTTGGAGAATGAACAACTCTGTCATGGCCAGCCTAGGTGCCTGTATCTCTAAGATTTAAGAGTGCAGAAGTGAGGTGTTGTAACCAGGACAGTATTAAGATGTTTGAAAGTAAATCTAATATGGATGAGAGGTTTGAAAGTAAACTTATATGACAGATATTTTCCATATTAAAAGAGCTTAATCTGCAGCATCAAGGTTTTAATGAATTTATTTTAAGCACATGTACGTAAAATATGATACCCTCTAAATTGCGTGACTTAAAAAAATATTTCGACTTGTATAAAGTTTGTGAATTTTGAACGTACTAAGAAGTACAACAGTTTTCAAAATGAATTTTGCAGGGACACGAGCAAAACACGTTTAAATTTAGAGATCACTCTCTTAATTCAAACTAAAATGGGACTGGCCTAGATTGTTTGTAATTGACAATAGTATAGTCCAGTACTGTTGAAGCGGAAATCCCATATGAGCAATCTGGAAGAAGACCAAAGTTCTTCTTTGCCCAGTGTTGTTTACCTCAGGAAACGGTAATCAAGATAAAATAATTAAAGAGCAATTTGGTCAGGTTTTGGTCTGTTGCCTTTTTTTTTTTTCTTTTTTTAAAATCTGTAGACATACCCCCTTTTCCCCATATAGTTTTTTTCTCTACAGTTTAAATGTACTGCACAGAAGTTGTTTAGGTTTTTCAGAATTTTAAAGGTTTTAACAATTTTCATATTTTAAAAATTCAACCATTAGTTCTTTTGTTTTTCACTACTTAAAGTACTAAATGGTAAAGGCAACAATGCTTGAGCATCACTGTGCTCTGCACTCTGCTGGACTATCATACTGATTTTTAAAATAGTGACTTGTATCAAGTTTTTTGAATCAATGGGTTTAGAGTAAATTAGGTAAATTTATACTTTGTAACAGGAATTGTCAAGTGAATGCTGTAAAACCTACCATTTATAATATGACAAACACCATTACAAGAATATTATGTAATTTAATCCTTGCAAAAATGCTGTAAAGTATGGTATTATACCTATATTACTTGGATTCTTGGGTTTGACTCCTCTTGCATTCTTTTCTCCATTTTTCATTTTTCCCTCTAAGCACCTGGGGTCGGGGGCGTGTGTGGTTCTTCTGTATTAATTAATTACTCAGATGTTAATCATATGACTTTAGTGCTTATATCTCTCCTGACTGCTTTTAGTACCACACTTGTATTTGGAACCTGAGTTTTTCAATAGGAATGGCCTTCTCTACTGTGTCTAGCCTCAAATTTCTCTCTTCTCCCATATCAGCTCAGGTAGCATGTTGTTGGATTTCTCAGACCTTGTTCTTGTTTTCACTTGATTTTTAATCTATATGGGTGTGATGGAGAAATAAGACAGAACATACTGAGAGCCTGTAGGAGCTGAGGCCTTGGCAGATGGAATCGGAACTGTCAGGCTTGCTCTTCTCCTTACTCATCCAACTTCCTGTGCTCTTCACCTATCTGTTATTCTCTGCCTACCACGTGTGTCATACTCACTCCTGTTTATCTCTTCTCCTTTTGCCCTCCTCATTATGTTCAGACTTATTTCTAGAATGCTATGAGTCTCTCTGTGTGTATTGATACATTCTGATTTATCCCTGTGTGGTTATGTTTACATACTGGATGCTGAATGAACAGCAAGCAGATTATGCCAAGTATCCTGCTATCTTGCATATATGTTTGGGCTGCATTATAAGCACATTAAATTTATGAAAATTTCAGTTATGTGCTTATAAATCGTTTAGTAAGAAAAGAATAGTGTGATAGAATTATTTGTCATTCAGTCCAGTAACTTCCCAGTGGGTGTGACAGAGGAAACACGACAGATATTGAATGTGTTTTATTTGCTTTCTTGGTTTTGAGGGAAATGTGTAATAGGAAAGGGACATTTTATACCTTAAAGCTGTACATAAAGTATACAAATTACTACTCTGTCATATTCTCTCAATAAGTTTGTGAAATTGTTATTTCACCTTTTAAGAGATGGACTCATCTTAGATTATGGAGAAACTGGAATATAAAGTCAGGGCTTTGGGTCTGTGGTCTAGAGTTCTCTGTGCTGAGAACTGTCTTACCCCTTTAGTGCTTCCAGTGCTTACATTGGCACAGACCAACAGATTTTCTTATACTTGCATTCTCAATGCCTGGTGCATCAGTGTATAGTCATTTGTTATTGTTTGTTGGTTTGGTTTTGGTAATGAATTAATATATTTTGAATATGATTGATTAGAAAACAGATGAAAAACAATTCGAGTTATTAACACCTGCAGTAAAAGTTAGTTATTATTTGTTAAGCCATTTAAGTTTTCTCTTATTAAGTTGTATTAGCTGATTAGTAATGTTAAAGAATTAGAATTAATATTTTATTAATATAGTAGGATTTAGGGTTAAGAAATTTTTTTTAAGAAATTTTTTATTCTTTTAAAAATTAATCTTTTCTTTTAGAAGGCAATATCTATCCTTTGTGGTTAATACAGAAATAAGGTAATTAAAACTGTAGATATTAACATTTTCATGGTCTCTTACGCAGGCACTGAACTTACCTTCAACTACAACCTAGAATGTCTTGGGAATGGAAAGACTGTTTGCAAATGTGGAGCCCCGAACTGCAGCGGCTTTTTGGGTGTAAGGCCAAAGGTACCTTCCAAACATTTGCATCGGGAATAATGGTGTGGTCCTCCTGCCCTAACCAGTGCAGGGCTGGGTCTTTAAGATGTCTCTTTGAAATAATAACATTGAATAGTTGTCAATGTCAGGGCCACTGGCAATTTACTAAGCATTCTGATGGTCAGTTTGGTTACACAAGAGAGTACCTTTGGATATTGTTGAAGTGTTCTGAGCAATCTGGCTTCTAATTGGTGATACCTTTCTAGCTAAAAAAGCTGTAAAATAGGAATCTGTAAAGTGGGTTACTTCCCATTTCTTTATTAGTCTCAGTTGATTTCACTCATATTTCCTAGTAAACTACCTGCTGCTTAGATTCTTGGTATCTGCTTGCCCCTCCTACCCTCCCTCCCTCTCTGTCTTTTTTAAGATATCAAAGAATCTGATATGAATTTAAGATTCTAAAGTTAGTATAACACTGTAGATAAGTATAGGACATTTAAATCTTACTATTGTAACAGAGTATAAACATTGTTGTGTCTTCCTGGTTTTTTATGTGCACTATAACTGAATTATAATTCTATAACGGTTATGAATTGTTTACAAGTCTGTATCCTGCTTTTCTTAAATATAAAAAATTTTTCTTGCTATTACATAGTCTTCTTAATCAACATTTTTTAGTGACTGTTAATTTTTTTCTATAATGAATGGACCATAATAAATGAACATCTAGATGCTTCCAGATTTCTCTATTAGTTGTAACAGCACACTGAAAATTGAAGTTTAATTTGGATGCGCAGTAGATTATACAGTGACTCTAGTTGGGTATTTCCTGTAATGGTTTTTTGATTATGAAATCTACTTTAAGAACTGAAAAATGCAAATTAGCATAGAAACCAGTAACTAAAGATGGTAATCATTTTGAACAGGAACACATGAAAATGAAGAGCAGCCACTAATTATTTTATCTTATTAAATAAGGAAAATTACATTGGGTTTTGTTTTGTTTTTTTGTTGATTGGTTAAATGGCCTTGTTCCTTAAGATGTCAGTTGACTTATTCCCTATAAATTAAAATAGTAACTGAGTTTAACCTGAGTTTAATTGTATTTACTCTTTTCATGTGCACTGGGGATGTCAGTTTCTGCATCCTTAAGGTCTCTGTACCATTTCACACAAGAATCAGAGAAATTGGAGAGCAGACGATTAGAAATGGGAGATCACTGTAGGCTAGAAATAAATCAGATTGATCCTGGATGCTTCTAGGCCAAGATAATGTGATGAAAACCACTGGGTTTGGTGACCAAGTATGGACTGCCAGAGGAGACCTGCTGGCTGCACAAGGTTCTATCTTGGGGAGTGGTGGACATAAATCTAATTTGACTTAAGATGCATAGTTTGTTGAGGGCAAAGACCATGAATTAGTTTTCTGTGTCCTTCTGGCATGTGGCTCATACTATTGCTCAGTGAAAGTTTGTTGAATAAGCTAGGAAATGTGTGCATGTGTGCACACACACAGAAGTCTTCTTTAGTTTTGAAATTAAGACAGACATAAAAATAAAACTTACAAAAGGGTGACCATTAACACCAGCATTGTGTGTCAACAAAAAGAAGCACATTTCTCTTTTGTTTTATTCAGGTGGCAAGAGTAGTTGGTAACAAAAGTTACAACTAATATAACCATTTATTGGGTACCTGTGATGTGCAGGGTACCTTTTCTGCATTTTCTCTTATCTTTACAACAATCTATGAGGACTGTCTCTTCCCAGAGGAGAGACTGAGGCTCAGAGAGGATAGTTAACCTGGTCAAGATCATACAACTAATGTGTCGACAGAATGTTGACTGCTCAATATATCTGACCTCTAGAATCAACCCATTGCCACGGAAGAAAAGTCAAGGAAATTCAAGAAGAAGCAACAGGGGAAGCGCAGGAGCCAGGGTGAAATCACAAAGGAGCGAGAGGATGAATGTTTCAGCTGTGGGGATGCTGGCCAGCTCGTCTCCTGTAAGAAGCCAGGCTGCCCAAAAGTTTACCACGCAGACTGTCTCAATCTAACCAAGCGACCAGCAGGTTGGTGCCAAAATCTGTTTAGAGGGCTCCTTCTTCTCTGCCAGAATTCTCAGAGCCCTTTGGTCTCTCCATGCATAGTGTTGAAGGGATATGATCCATGTTCTCTTTCTGGAAATAAATGACAGCAAAGGCTTAGAACTCTAGGTTATAGAGAGGGGAACGGAAACACACTTGCTATGTGTCAAATACTTTATATACATTTTTGTTGTTATTTTGTCCTCCTAGCAACCCATAAAGATGAGACCTTTTCATCTTCCAATGATGCAGATGAGAAAACAGTTGAGTTTGGTGAGACGACTTATCAAATTAGAGCACGTAGATGAAGTGGATTGAAAGCCAGGTTTTCTGACCTCAAGGCTGCTAAATCATGTTCCTTTTCTAAAGAAAGAGATTGAGACAAAGTAGAGCTTTGGGTCATTTTAGTCAGTGAGGTGTGGACCTGCACCATGGTTAGCCCCCTCTAGCCCGCTGCGTAGGCAGATGTGGAGTCCAGGAATTTGTGGTTGGGGAATTTGTGGTTGGGGAAGTCACTAACCTTTGGGTCTGGTTTGGAGTTAGAGGGTTTTAGGGATTTTGACCTGCCATCTGTTTTAAATGACAAAGGTGAGAAGCCAGTAAGAAGCCATTCCAGATGAGATTATGCATCACTAGTGGCGTGGCCTGCTTCCAGGAATTGCAGGAAGAGGAGAACTTTGGGGTGGGAATGAAAGGAGTTTGTCCCTAAATTAGCTTTCTTTCGATATGTGGTTGCCAAGGTAACGAAATAATAGAAACTGAGATGGTAAGAGGGCAAGGCCATAACATTGACCTGTTGGTGCCAAGGAGTGGAAATAGGAAATTGTTTCAGAATTAATTACTCAGGACCGTAGCTGGCACAGGCTGTGATAGAACTGATCTTGCTTATGATCCAGGAGCATAGTTTATTTGGAAGGAGCCAGGGTAGAAACACTGCCCATGACATAGATGGGGACAAATAAATAGCAACTCAGGTTAACTTTGTGTGGACAACATAGATAAAGTTTGTGCTAGCTTAAAATTGAGCAGAGGTAAATCTGCTTCCATTTTTCACATTTGTATATCTCTTTGGTCTTCCTACTGCTAATAACCAAATATGCAGAAGTTTAAATTGCTGAGATTTTTCTCCTTGGAGTTGAAAATTTCAAGGCTGTATAAGACAAGTGGAGTTTGCAAAAATATAAAAGTAGTATCCTCACATTCCATCTAAGGGGAGCTTTGGGGTTTTTGTTTTTTTCCTTGCTAGAAATTGAGATAAAGAATTTCTCCTGCTTGTGTATTTAGTTGATACTCAATTGCTACTTGATACTTGAATGTTATTTTTATATGTGGTTGTGCAGAAGAGGAAGCTGAGATCCTGGGGAAGGGGAGGCATGAGTTTGCTGCAGAATGGGTCAGTTTGAAATAACTCTTTGGATCTGGTTCCAGAGCCATGACCCATCTTATATGTATCTCTTGTTTTCCTAAGCTTTTGTTTCACATCTGTGTTTTCAGGGAAATGGGAGTGTCCTTGGCATCAGTGTGATATCTGTGGGAAGGAAGCAGCCTCCTTCTGTGAGATGTGTCCCAGCTCCTTTTGCAAGCAGCATCGGGAAGGGATGCTCTTCATCTCCAAACTGGATGGGCGTCTGTCTTGTACTGAGCATGACCCCTGTGGGCCAAACCCTCTGGAACCTGGGGAGATCCGTGAGTATGTGCCTCCCCCAGTACCGCTGCCTCCAGGCCCAAGTACTCACCTGGCAGAACAATCATCAGGAGTAGCTGCTCAGGGGCCCAAGATGTCGGACAAGCCACCTGCTGATACCAACCAGACATTGTCGCTGTCCAAAAAAGCTCTGACAGGGACTTGTCAGAGGTCACCGCTGCCTGAAAGACCTCCTGACAGAACTGACTCCAGGCCCCAGCCTGTAGATAGGGTCAGGGACCTTGCTGGGTCAGGGACCAAATCCCAATCCTTGGCATCCAGCCAGAAGTCATTGGACAGGCCACCTTCAGTGGCAGGACCAAGACCCCAACTATCTGACAAACCCTCTTCAGTGACCGGCCCAAGCTCCTCATCCTCAGTCAGGTCCCAACCACTGGAAAGACCTCTGGGGTCAGCTGACCCAAGGCTGGATAAATCCATAGGTGCTGCCAGCCCAAGACCCCAGTCACTGGAGAAAACCCCAGTCCCTGCTGGCCTGAGACTTCCGCCGCCAGACAGACTGCTAGTCACCAGCAGCCCCAAACCCCAGACTTCAGACAGGTCCCCAGATAAATCCCATGCCTCTTTGTCCCAGAGATTACCACCTGACAAAGTGCTATCAGCGGTGGTCCAAACCCTGGTAGCTAAAGAAAAAGCACTGAGGCCTGTGGACCAGAATACTCAGTCAAAAAATAGAGCTGCTCTGATGGCGGATCTCATTGACCTGACTCCTCGCCAGAAGGAGCGAGTGGCTTCTCCTCATGAGGTCATACCACACATTGATGAGAAGATGCCAGTGTTGGAGTCCAGCTTGTGGCCCGTCAGCAAAAGTCTGGGGCAGATGCCTCGAGCTGTTGAGAGAGGCAGTGTGTCAGATCCTGTCCTTCAGCCTCCTGGGAAAGCCACAGCCCCCTTGGAGCACCCTTGGCAAGCTGTTAAATCACTCACCCAGGCCAGACTTCTTTCTCAGCCCCCTGCCAAGGCTTTTTTATATGAGCCAGCAACTCAGGCCTCAGGAAGAGTACCTGCAGGGGCCGAGCAGATCCCAGGGCCTCCTAGCCAAGCGCTAGGCCTGGTGAAGCAGGTGAAACAGATGGTTGGAGGCCAGCAACTACCTGGACTTGCTGCCAAGAATGGGCAGTCCTTCAGGCCTCTTGGGAAGGCCTCATCCTCCCTTCCCACTGAAGAGAAGAAGTTGGGAACCTCAGAGCAGAGTCCCTGGGCTCTGGGAAAGGCCTCACCAGGGCCAGGATTCTGGCCCATGGTGGCTGGACAGACACTGGCACAGTCTTGCTGGTCCTCTGGGAGCACACAGACATTGGCACAGACTTGCTGGTCTTTTGGAAGAGGGCAGAACCCTAAACCAGAGCAAAGTACACTTCCAGCTCTTAACCAGGCTCCTTCCAGTCACAAGTGTGCAGAGTCAGAACAGAAATAATATTAGTAAATGTCACACGACCAGACCAGCTACCCCCAGGGTTCTTGGGGAAGGGAAATCTTTCTTTTTACCCCTTAAAAAAAACAAACCCCAACACTTACCACTGTTATTCTTTCTTTATATCCCAACACTCAGAACTCTTGTGACATTAGCCAGTGGGGTCTGTGGTTGTATGAACCATGTATGGAAATCCAATTGGGCCTCAGCTGAGGAGACAGACAGACTCGGGTTTCTTTCCTTCAACCTTTACACATGGTCAACTTGAAATAAAAAGTCCACTCTGGAGTCAAGCATGGGATTCAATTTCACTGGTCAGGTTGGAAGGTAGGGGGCTCTCAACGCTGTTCTCTAGCTCTACAGAGCCCCACTGAGGGCATCTGACAAACCCTGGGAGGAACTGGTCTCTATTCAAATCAGTGGTGATTTCTTGAGTATTCATGCATGCTAGGCCAGGTGCTAGTCACTGATAGGAAATACAGAGATAAATAAGATCTGATCCCTGTGAGCCTAACATGCCTGCCTGGGTTTCCAGGCTGTTTTCAGAAACCTTAGACCAGGAAATAACAGGAAGTTCTGAGGGGCCCTGAGGCTCCAGACTCACTTTGTAATTTCATTTGTGGCCCCAGAAATGGTTGTGTTGAGTAAGGTTCTTCTGGTTGGGTGCATGCACATGTACGCTCATGCAGGAGGAGCTGCATAGAGGCCAAGTGGGGCTGTTGGTGGCTAGCCATTGCTGCTACTGTCTGAGCTGTGCAGAATCTCTGAAGGTCTGTACTTGGGGGAGCAGATGGTTGGAGGTGGGGAGGCTAGGCTCTATAAGGATGTAGCTTTCCCATGGTGAAAGAAAGCAATTGGTAAATTTACCTTTCTTTTCTATAGATTTTTCTCCTTTCATATAAACCTACCCCATGCCCATCCCCCAAACACTCAGGTGCTCTCGGATTTCAGAGTCTCGGGCAGTGCACATAGGGAATCTCTCTGACAAGCTCTGGGCTAGACCTACCGCCAGCTCAGGGAGGATGCCAGATGCTGATGAAAAATTCTCCTGACCCTTTGCTCTCCCACCTGAATGGAGGGAGTCCTCTTCCTCACTAGTGGATCCTACCACCCTCTCCCTGAGAATTGCTGTGCTCTGTTGAGAGCACCTGCCTGCTGACTTAGCTCAAAGGCAAGCAAGAAGCCTTCCCCCATGACTTGTAAGAGGTGGCATTTAGAGAAATGTCCATTCTAAGAGATGACTCCTCGTAACTGCTGATTATCTGTTACTGCTGCCCTGAGCTGGGGCTCAAGGGCTGGGAAATCTGTTGGTGCTACCTTGCCCTCCCATTCCTCCAGCTCACCAACTGCCAACAGGAAGTGCTGTTTGGCCTGTTCTTTCCCATTCAGCCATGCCTCTCTTGTCCCTAGACCAAACGTGTTTACCTCTCTGCTTTGCCAACTTAGCCAGCAGCTTTAGCCAACAGGCCGTCTGGCCCAGATGTCTCCTGGCCATTCTGTTTCAGTTAACAGCTTTTACACCCTCAACAGGATTCTGTATTTTGTCCCAATTTCCTCCTCCTAAGTTCCTGTTGAGGTTACTTCCATTACTCTAAGGAGGGAACAATAGTTGTTATAGAAGCATTTGCGCTTTATATAAAGATTAAAGAGAATTTGCTTTTATTTCCCAAAGTCTGTCTCTGAGGTTGAGACACTTGAACTCAGGCAGAGGCACAAGGCTGGGCAGGGCTGCCCTGAGTGTAGGGGCCTACGCCTGCATCTCACTTAGACCTCAGACTCTCCTCTGTAAATTCCACCTGCCTAGTTCTCTTTCATCCCATCTCTCTTCCCACATCATGAGAGGAAAAGCTCTATTCAAAAGGAAGAGAAAACAAAGCATCTTATTTTCTTTTTAAAAATTTTAAACCATGGAAAAGATATTTTTAAAGAATTCCACCCAGAACATTAAAGTTCATTATATTAAGTATTTATCATGTGTGAGAATAATAAGTATATAACTGCAGCTAGTAGGTCTCTTTCCCTAATCTCTAGGTTGTATGAGTAGGGTTTGCTTGGTGCCAGTCCTGTGCCCTTTCCTCTCCTGTCATCTGTAGTCGTGATCAGAAAAAGATATCCACACTGCACTGTCAGAATCTCCGTTCACTGTGTTGTGTGTTAAACTATCGTAGCTCTTTGTTTCATGAAATAAACTGTGAATTTTTTTTGTGGGGGGCGGGGTTGTGCAGGCTGTGTAAAAATTTGTAAGTGAAGTTTGATCCTGAAGTAGCTTCTCTGAAGTAGGCTTGCTAGGGGATTGACAGCTGCTCTAGATATGTCTCATAGGACAGGAAGGAGTGAGGGAAAGGTGGGCCATGATTTGCCACTTCGTGGTTTTGGTTCTTTCCATTCTCCACCATTCACTGAAAATTTCCTTCCAGGCCTGCCTGGGGAAACAACTGAGCTGTGCTTGGTTTAGAGGGAGGAGGCAGTTCTTGAAGTGCATGGACTACCAGGCTTTCATGAGGGCCATTGAAAGACACTCAAGTTGAATGAAAACTAGAAATTCAACCATCAGGCCCACTGCTCGCAGCATCTGATACTAGATTGTTAACATTAGGAAAGCAGTCATTGTACAGTCAGAAGGACTGTTGTGATGTGAGACTCTTGCCTGGTGGTGGGGAGTGGGTTACTTTGTCAGCCCTTGGGGGCTCTCCTGGAGCCTGTACTGAGACCTTTTCTTCAGGGCATGTGAAGTGGCAGTTACAAGGCGATATTCTCTCTCAGAAACCCCTCGTCTTTGTACGTGGTGGGGTTTAGTTTGGACCTCCCCAGGAAGCCTCTCTGAGGGGGGCTAGAAAACCAGTAACCTTTCCTAGCCCTGTTAAGTTGGAAAAAAAAACATGGAAACTTAAAATTTGAATTCAAAGCCTCATTTGCTGCTGCTACTGGAGCGAACCAAACCGATTCTAATAGCAAAATAGTTGTCACTGCTACAAAAGCATCCAAGTTTTTAAATGTCTATTTGCCCCTGAAGTTACTGTTTGAGGTGATTTAAATCACCATGTTGATCCTCTTCTGAACAACAACCAAATCTGTATCTTTGGCATTGATGAAAATAATTATTGTATTATTCACATCCTCTACCCCACACCACGATCAGGGCATGAAATGCACCAGCGATCCTTTCCCAGACTTGGCAGCATCTCCTCACTGGAGCTGGACTCCCTGGTCGCCTCATGATAACACAATAGCAGGAAGGAAGTCTGGTCCTGGAAGCTCCCCTTGTGGAGAGGCATCAGGAGAGCACTAAATGTGGACGGATTTTGCCCTCAGCTCCTGTAAAGTGAGTTCTCCTAAGGCTTTTTGGGAGAATATTGACATCTTGGAGTTTGTCAACCAGGAGGTCAGAATGGCCCAGTATCCTAACCTGAGATCATGGCAGGAAAGGAGCTGCCTGCCACAAGCCCCTTTCTACTGAATGATGTCTGGGCTATTCCATGTGAGAGACATTCCATGTCATTTAGAGCTAGGTGGCTGCTGCATGAGACTTTGGCTGTGGCCAGTTAGTACTCAGCTGAGCTTCCTAGGTCCGGTACAGCAGGGCCAAAGGTCGCTGTAGAATAAATTGAAATAAGAGTAGATAATTGTTTTGTACACACACACAAAATGTAATGATGGTGCTACTTTCCTGGTATAAATAAGCACTGCCAAGGGTTGAGGGACTGGCGAATTGAGAAACCCAGATTCATGTTTGGGAGAAAGAGACTATGTAGAAGAGTTTCTTTGAGGCTCTGTTAGAGCAGGAGAAGGCAGAACCTCGATGAAGCCCGCGGCTGACCCTGGAGTGGTCTGGTGCGATCCAGAGGTGGAAGAGATGAGGGTCGCCATTGAGTTTCTCAGGGCTGGTGTCACCTTGTCCATAACCTCCGTCCACACTGCCTGGAACTGGTTGGTAGAGAGCTCCGGGTGCTGGGTCTCCCTCAGTTACCTTCTGCCCCTCTCTACCTCTTCCTCTCTCGTGGGAGCATCTCTCTTATGAAGATTAAGGGTAATATTTCTTAAGGAAGTGGAAAGTTTAATTAGAAATCCACAGCCTAGGGAGAAATGTTTCCTACAAACAAAAACAGAGCATGTTAAATCCTTCTGGTCCCTTCTTTCAAGCTGCTTTCCTATGACTTCCCGAACATCAGGCTATGGAGGGTCTTTAGGTGTCACTCCCTGGAGTTGAGCAAAGTTTTGGAGACAGGAGGCCAGCCCAGGGCTAGGAGCAGAGATGAATGGTTCTGGTGCTTTAGACTTCCAGGGTAGGGACAGAGAATGGACGGTCTCTGGGTCTGTCATGGGTGCTGCCTGTGTGTGCATGTAGGTGAGTGTGTAGAAGATGTGGGTGAGTGCAGTGCACAGGAGCTCATGGAAGAGCAGCTTTCTATGTTGTGGCAAGAAGCAGGCTGACAATAGAGATCTGTCTTTATATTTTTAAGAAAGGGGTATGGGGTATCAATTGAGGTCCATCATTGTTTTTTTTGCCCCTCTTAATCCCCATAGATTGTCAGCTGTAAGTGAAACTCCTAGTGGAAAAGAGGGGAGCCCTGTGCTAGGAGTCCCCATAAACATGTACTGTAATTCTTTGTATATAGAAAAAAATTACTGTAAAGTAAAGTTTAACTTTACTCTTATGGCCCTTGCCCTGTGTTGTGTTTTGTTGTCCGTGGGGAGGTATAGCCCAACAGGAGGGAGGATGGTTTGGGATGAGAGCAGAAGCCAGCCCCCGAGCCAGTTCCGAGGTGGGGACAGTGGAGCTGGGCCCTTTCTCCAAGCACCCCATGGGAGCGGAGGTTTTCTCCCAGTAATCAGCTCTTTGGGAGTGATTGGTGTGTGTTTCAGTCCTACACAGGAAGCCTTCATCACCCATGAAGGAAGGGTATTTTGAGGAATTGGTTTTAAAGAAAGAAGTGGAACCAAAGCACTTCCTGAGTGCAAGTCTGACCATCTTGACCAAGTTTTTAGTTCTTCAGAAGCAAGTGCTAGGCACTACAAAAGACCTAGCCCTGGCCTAAGGAGGAAAGCAGAGGTAATAGGGCCAAGCCTCCATAGTGGAAAGGGCTGCCATATGCTTCCTTTTGGTTGAACAGAAGGTGTCAGCCCTGTCTACAGTAACACCTCATCATCCTTAAGAAATATTTGGATCTCCAAGGCCCAGAAATACACTTTGGGGGAAACTTGGGGGTCTGCCTCCCCTTCTGACCTAGTCCCAAACTTCTTGCCCCTTCAGCAAAATGCCTTCCCAGAAAGTGTAGGAAGATAAGCATTTCTGGAGTTATTTTTCACTCAGGATGTTCACTGTCCTGAAGTGGGTAGCAGTTACCTCACTTTACAGGTAAACTCAGGTTAAGTCTCTAAGTTAGTAGCTGATTTGGATCCCATTCTGGATCCAAAAGACCTGTGTTGCAGAACCTCTGATATTCCTACCATTAAAGCACATTGTAGGATATTGATGGGAAGCTCAGGACCTGAGCTACAGGCATGACTCATGGGCATAGATGTGAAAGATGCGGTAGAACCAGCCAGTCTGAGGTAGAAATGCTTGATCCTTTGATCTCTGGACACTACTTAAATGCTTACCTTGCTCTTCTCAGCACCACTGAGAAGGAATTGTGAGCTTTGGAATGCCCTAACCCAGCCTCTTACCCTATCTTTGTCCCCACTGAAGTACAGGAAAGGGCCTTCTTGTTTCTCCATTGTCTCATCTGCAGCCCTGCAGTGAACTTGGTTTTCAATGGAAAATTAAGAGATGGGAAGAGCCTTAATAGAGGAAGTGAGGCCAGCCAGGTGGCCCGAGACAAAACTAGGTGTCTTGACACCCAATCTACACAGCAGGGAAAGGGGCAGAATGTGATTCACAGTGCATTGATTTTATTTACAAGTCAGAAGCCACTTAAGTAATCTGCAGACACAAGTGCTGTCCAGGGCAGAAGCCTGGGGTCCAAATCAGCCCTCCTAATGCTCATCAGTCAGCCCAATGCTGCGTCCGTTTTATGGGCCAGCACAGGCATGTGCCACCTCTGCTGCCATAGGGACCTGGGATAGTGCACACATTTGACCATCCAAGCCCAGACAAGAGCTAGGTCCAGCCCCTTGGTTGGAGGGCAGCGGCGGCGGGGGGCAGGGGGGGGATTCCTTTAATTCCCCTGGGGCCAGATGATTGGTGACTCAGTGATGACAACAGCTGTAGAAGTAAGGGTTTGCTTTCTGGCCCAGGTCCACGCCCTTGTCCTCTGTCAAAGAGAGGCAGCAGCTCAGCACCATTCTGTTGGGGTATCAGGTAAGGTGAAGGGGGCCAGATGCTGAGGCCTGGAGGAAGTCTCCAGAGAGGCTAGGGAAGCACACACCTGTCATCACTTGGAAGGCAGCCACACTGACGTAATCCTCTGCCACTTTCTGGAAGAGCTCGTCTGGCAGGAAAAAGGATGATCAGTGAGGGCCCAATGCCAACAGCCCTGGGATTACCCAGTGACCCAGCCCTATAGGCTCTTATCTGCCTTCTCTGGTGCCCCTGTTTCTTCTTGCTGTGAGGCCCAGGATAGCACTCACCCACACTCTGGCCTGTCTTGCTGGATGTTTCAAAGAGCTGAGCTTTGATATCTGTAAAGAAAAGTGACTAAAGTCCCGTATCTAAGAATCAGGTGGACACACATAGGGGAAGCCTAGCAGTGCAGGGACTCTTCTGGACCCCACAGGTTCAGTGGGGCCAGAAAGCCTTTCCAGGGTATCTTGCCATGGCTGCCAATTCATCCCTTTTTTCTGCGACCCACCCAAGCAGCCACTTCCCTCCCCCCATCCCCAGGGAGCTGAGGAGCAGCTACTGTCTGCATAGTCCTGGACATCGTGGAAGTCCACACGTCGACGCCGCCTGTCCTCCTCCAGCAGGTCACTCTTGGTGCCACATAGGTAGATCTGACAACCCTGAAGCAGAGGACAAGGTCAGGGTCACCCCCACGGACCACCAGAGTCCCAACCTCGGTCCTCTTGTGAGGGCTGGCCACCTACCTCCTCTAGGTTTTGCAGTTCCTTCACCCAGAACTTTGCCCGCTCAAAGCTGCTGCTGTCTGTAAGGTCTTGGTATGAGAGACACAAAAACACAAACATGGGTCAAGGGCTGTTCTCTAAGGCCGGCCTGAACCCACCCCTTCTTGTTTGAGAAACAGACCAGAACCCCTCCCCTTACCATAGCAGACGATGGCAGCCTTGGCACCCCGATAGTAGATTCGGCTCATGGCCTCGTAGCGCTCAGAGCCTGCTGTGTCCTGAAGGGCAGAAGGAGGCTCAGCCCTAGCCTGAGTTACTGAGCTACTCCCCAAGGCTGCAAACTAATACCACGTCCTCCAGACTCTCATTTTAAAATGGGGTCTAGAGAAATGGCCTCTGTATGGCCACAAGTCAGCCAAGATTGACAAAACCTAAGCCTCCTCAGAAATGGGCTTGCCCAGGACTTCTTGCCCAGGGGACTTACCCAAATACCCAAAGTCACCGTCCGGTCTCCGACGGACATCACCTTAGCTACGAAGGCGGCCCCGATGGTCTGAAACCAGGGGGATCAGCGATCAGGGCCACCGGTGAGGGTAGCCCCCTCCCACCTGTGCCCGGCCCCGCGGGGCGCACTCACGTTTTGATAGGGCCCCACCAGGAAGCGGTTATGCACATATCGCTCCACCAGGCTCGTCTTGCCTACGTACTCTTTGCCCAGCATCACCACCTTGACGTCCACGCGCTGCCCGCTCATGCTCCCAGGGTCGCCTCAACCGCGTTAGGGGCCTGAGCCCGCGCGCGAGGTAAACTCGGATCTCCGCTTGGGCAGGCAGTGCCCAAGGCTGTCCCTACCACTCAAAACACCGCTTCGGGCTCGAGCTCTGGCAGAGCCCCACCTGCCCCCGCTCTTCGGCCCCAGGCGCTGATCCTTACAAGAGGCCAGGGCCCAGGGCAGCCTGAGAGCGCGCGAAGCAGCGCTCTCAACGGCGTCACACGCCGCCTCCCAGTTCTCTCGCCTCCTGGATCAGGCGCCGCTCAAGCTCGGATTCGCCACCGAGCCTGGGGTCCTCTCCAACAAGGCTCGGTCCGCAGCGCTGCGAATCCCGCGGAGGAGGGGGTGGAAGGGGCGGGGCCTCTGGTCACGTGGACGGGCGCCGGAAGTGGTGGGTACTGCGAGGCTGCGCCGGAAGTAGTGGGAGGCCCGACAACTCCTCATGGCGGCTGCGGCTGGTAGGGCGCGGTGCGGTGGTGATTGAGCAGCGAGCCTGGCGGGCGTGCGCCGAGCCCCGGCCTGGCCTCCCGCGTGCCCCCCAGGCTCTGCACCCCTGATGCTGCGCGGGTGCTGAGCCCGCCCCGGCCGGGACGATGGTGAAGTATTTCCTGGGCCAGAGCGTGCTCCGGAGTTCCTGGGACCAAGTGTTCGCTGCCTTCTGGCAGCGGTATCCGAATCCCTACAGGTACGTAGCCCAAGAAAGAGCATCCCTCCCCTCTCGCTGTTTGGTGATCTAACTGTGGGGCGAGGAAACACGAGTCCCAGGTAGGGGATCGCCGGAACTATGGTTGTCCTTAAGGCAAGAGGACCCTATCGAGGAAGCGACCAGGCCTGCAAGGTACTAGAATGAGGCTGGGTCCCGGGCGGTGGTTTACTGGAGGTCCTAGCGTAAGGTTCTCTCATCTCGGGGTCGTGGGACCGGAAGAAGCGGCAGCACAGGAATTGGGAGAGATTCTGGGGTTATAATTTCGAGCGCTCTCCAGCGATTCAGTAAATCATGAAGTCCGGCCCTACAGGAATACCCAGGAATCCAGGTCAGCGGCGGGGCAAGAGTTGGAATTTGCCCTGGGATAGGTTTACAGGACTCTAATTCAGGTCTGAGCCACAACACACACAGATCACTGCAAGTTTGGGGGAAGGCCTGACTGTTCTGGGGAAGGAGACTCCGAATGGGAACCCCAACAAGCAGTCTCTCAGGGACAGGCTCTCAAGGGTCACCTTCACTCTGACACCTGCAGCAAACATGTCTTGACGGAAGACATAGTGCACCGGGAGGTGACCCCTGACCAGAAGCTCCTGTCCCGGAGACTCCTGACCAAGACCAACAGGATGCCCCGCTGGGCCGAGCGACTATTTCCTGCCAATGTTGCTCACTCAGTGTACATCCTAGAGGATTCTATTGTGGACCCACAGAACCAGACCATGACCACCTTCACCTGGAACATCAACCACGCCCGGCTGATGGTGAGACCCTTTGGTTCCCCTATCCCAAAAAGGAGGCTAACAACACTCCACACTTCTAGACATAAAGGTAGAAAACAAAATCCAGGTACATGTAGCTAGGGAGCCAATGATGCAGGGGAAGGGAGGCAGTGGTTTTCAGATATCCATCAAAGCCAAGGGTGCCTTGGATGTGCCTCAGACAGAATAGAATCTGGGCCTCTTACCCTGCGTGGACTAGAGGAGTTACCCTCTTCTGTGTCTTATATAATGGATTTTTGCCTGAGATTTTGGGGGGAAAGGGGTTCCATATACCTTTGATCTCTTGCCTTTAAAACTTGAACACCCATGGTTTAAAGAGCGTTCTACAGTATCTTCTCACATATGAATACCTTGAAGCTTTCCAGGAACTTTCATTCTTAGCTAATATTCACAGTAACCCTGGGAGGAGATTACTCTTTTGGACAAAGAGGAAAGGGAGATTCAAAGAGGGGAAGTGTCCTTCAAGGTCACAGAGTAAGCAAGCAACTTAATTCACTTTCCCAGAGTTATATGAAGGCCTCACAGCAGTCTACCCTGAGGACACTACCTCTGTTTTCTAAATTACCAAGATAGTGATCCTACTGTAAGAAATGTCTTTCAGTCCAGCTGCAAGACAGGTCTTTGAAGTGTTTCTCTTAGAAGTGCTGATCCACTTTCTCCTCTCTAGAAATCTGACAGTTGGCCAGATTTCCATTGTTATTTGGACTACCAGGATGCTCAAGCACTGCAACAGAGGGAAAAACAGGCTACCAACACTACACATGTCTAGACATAAAGGTAGAAAACAAAATCCAAGGTGGAGCTGGAAGGCTCTCTGCTGATCTCAAAAATCCATGTGGCTTCTAGTTTAAGGGGTCAAAGGAGAGGTGTTAGAAAGCAAAACGACCTTTGTTCTTGCTCTTCCTGTAACTGTAGTTTGGGATGCAATAAGGGAAAGGAATGGATTTTCATTTTATTGGTTTCCTTCGTGAAAAGAGGAAGGGGATCAAATTTATGTGAAGTTGGCAAAATGAAAGACTGCCACACGATTCTGGTTGGCCTGACTCCCTGCACAGGTGGTGGAGGAACGATGTGTTTACTGTGTGAACTCTGATAACAGCGGCTGGACCGAAATCCGCCGGGAAGCCTGGGTCTCCTCTAGTTTATTTGGCGTCTCCAGAGCTGTCCAGGTGAGCAGCATCATGGGGGTACTGGGGCTCTGGGGCCCAGAGCATTTTACGTAGAGACTGAGGTGGGAGTTAGTGGGCAGCTCAGAATCCTTCCTCTTCTCATTTTTTGCCAGGAATTTGGTCTCGCCCGGTTCAAAAGCAATGTGACCAAGACGATGAAGGGTTTTGAATACATCTTGGCCAAACTGCAAGGTGAGAGCTCTGGGCACTGCTGGGGAAAACCTCCTAGAGGCTGGGGTCAAGTCCTAGCTGCCCTGACTGGTGTGGAGCCTGGGGCTGTCACTGCTCTGTTCTAACCCTGGGACTCCATCTGTACCCTGCCTTTCCAATGGGGCCTGGCCTACAGAAGGTGAATGTTGTGGGGTGTGATTAGGTGGGTCTTGGCACCGTATGAAGCCAGCCAGCCTCCTGCTCTTTGCTGCAGGTGAGGCCCCTTCCAAAACTCTTGTTGAGACAGCCAAGGAAGCCAAGGAGAAGGCAAAAGAGACAGCACTGGCAGCTACGGAGAAGGCCAAGGACCTTGCCAGCAAAGCAGCCACCAAGAAGCAGCAGCAGCAGCAGCAGTTTGTGTAGCCAGCCCAGGCCCTGGTGCAGCAACACACCAAGCCACCTGGCTCCAATCTGCCCTCCCTCTTGTACTTTATTATTAAAAGTCGACTTCCAGCCCATTCTACTGTCTGGGTGGTGGGTGGGGTGGTGTCTTATTTGGCATCTGTATGCACCAGACATGTTATCCACGTCTGGGCCAGGCCTGCTTCTTCCCCCATTGGGCAGCTGAGAACAGAGGCGCAGAAAGTTGCTGGGACTTGCTCATTGTTACAGACAGCATGCAGGCACAGTGGTCATGAACGCTAGACTGTAAGCTCCACGAGGGCAGGGCCCTTGGTTTTGTTCTCTGATATGTCCCAAGTACCTGGAACGATATCTAGCACATAGTAGGCACTCAATAAATATTTGTTGAATTCACTCAGCCCCAGCTCTGGAGTCAGAAAGCTTTGGTTCGAATCTTGACTCCACTGTTTTCCTGGCTTCGGACCTTAGGCAAATCATATTGCACAGCCTCAATCTCACCTGCAAGTGGGGACAGAGGCCTCTGGGCTATGAGGATTAAAGGGGCATTTCTGGGAACAGTCTGCAGCCTTATTGGTGGCTACTGATCTCATTTCCTCTTTCCCATTTTGTGGCTGGAAGTTCCCCCATTTTCATGAGGCAAGACCATGGACAGGAAGTTAAGAAAGAGACTTTTAATGAAAATACTGTACAGTATGGGGCAAAGGCCAGGGGGCCTTGTCCAGGAAGGAACATGAGGGCCCAAGAGGCTTCCTGTCCCCATGGGGACAGCAGAGCCAAGTGCTACAGAAACTGCTTGGAAAGGCAGCTCAGGCCAAAACTGCCTGCCTGCCCCCAGGGGAGATGTGGCAGCACCGCAGGGCAGGGGACTGCCTGTGCCCACACAAATGTCCTTTTAGTCCATTCCAACTGGAGGTGACTCCAAACAGCCCCTGAGGCTTGGGGTAGGGCTCCTGCCTGGCAGAGTTGGGTGGAGGGCAGGCTGCGGGCAGAGGTGTGCTTTGAGGCATCGAGGATCATAGCCAGGTGCCACCGTGTGAGTAACTGTGCTCCCGACCCGCACTGAAGCCCGGCAGCAGCTCGGCCTCTGCACCCCCAAACACCAGGCTCTCCACGTCCACTTCCAGTTCCTCTGCACAGGGACAGTCCAGTCAGCAGACCTGGCCCACCACTCACCCCAGCCCTCTGCTTTAGGGCACTCACCTTGGTCTGAATCAGAGCGCTCGGAGGAGAGGCCCGAGGAGTCCAGGCTGTCTGCCCTTACCCTCTCCCGCTCGCCTGCCCCTAGGGGCGCCCGGAGCTGTTCCAGCTGCTGCCGCAGGCTCTGCTGCCGGCTGTGCAGCTTCTCCTTGAGCCGCTGGGCCCGCTGCTCTTGCTCCTCCAGCTTCTGTAGATCCCAAGGGAGCAAAGGGCTGGATTCAGCTGCCTGGGGGCCCAAGCCTCACCCCAGTACCACTCAGCAGTGAACCATGGACACTTGGTGACTGCCTGCTGCAGACAAGAGCTCACCAAATTGGGGCCCCAGAGGATTGCTCCTACATCCTCTAATTCCTCCTGCCCCAGGTAAATGGCCTGAGTTCTCTCTAGCTGGATAGGAAGGGGGAGCAGCACAATCTCAAAGACCTACGGGTCAAGGCAGGTGATATGAAGGACTGGTGTGTGCTCGGGGTTGGGGGACAGTGTGTGGCACAGTGGCAAGTGTGTACTCCAGCTGAAAGAGGTGGCCACCTCTAGGTTCCAGTCAATTACTGCCACATGGAAATAGGCCCAGTGCTGCCAGATCTCCCAGTTTCTTTAATGAAGCTAGAAAGTCAGATTTTCCATGTCAAATGTCCTTTTAAGTGCTGCCAACTAATTTAAACGTTTAGAAAACTACAGACTAAACAAAAATGTACCAGCTTGTAACTCCTTGTTGACCCTTCCAGAATCCCAATGGCTTTAGCACTACTCTGGTCCCCACACCCCACCAGAGGTCTTCCAGTCCCCACCCAGTACCAGAGACTGGAAGCTGAGGGTTCTCCCATTAGAGCCCTCAGTGAGCATGAGCCTGCATTCAGTCAACAAGAAGGAGAGCAAGCATGGGGCTCAGGGGCATTGGGACTGGATGTAGGATGAGTAAGAGCTGCCTGTGTGGAGATGGGTAAGAAGTGCCCAAACAGAGAGGGACCGGTAAGGGCACAAAGAGTTCTGCTTTTTGGTGGGGAGTGGGGAAGAGATGATAGCAAAAAATCAGGCCAGTGGCAAGGTCTGAGTTGTAAAGGGCCTGGAGTTGACAGGAAGTGAGGACTGAGACTGTCCTGTCAGGAGCCATGGACTGTTTTCGGCAGAAGATAGGCCTGGGCAGATCTATGTGATAAAAAGAACATCCTATGGCAAGGCAGAGGACAGCCTGGTGGAAGCAAAACAGGAAGCATAGAGTCCAGGAGAGGTGATGGGGCTTCAAAGGAGTGATACCCAGGTCCTGCCCACCAGCCAGTCAGCACCTGAGGGGCATACCATCCCTCCAAGAACCAGGCCAGGCAAGCTCCATATGAGCAACAGGCCTGCTATCCGGCAGGGGTGTTATCCAGCCACCCTGAGGGGAACATAGGTACCTATGGGACAGTGTGCAGTTTTCACATTGTGATTTGCCACATGGCACATTTATCTGTCTCTGTCACAACCACCTGGGCCTGGATTCTGAATCTGCTCTCATGAGCCCAGCTGTGCTTCCACTTCTTCCTCTGTCAAAAGGGCCAAAACAAAACAAACAAACAAAAACTAAAGAAAAAGGGCCCAGGAGGGCAGGAAAGGTCTCCATTATTTCCAAGGTGGATTGTTAATTCCCATTCTCTGGCTGCCTGGGATTTTGAGTCAGCATACTCCGCTCATGTCCACCAGGGGGCAGCAGCAGGGCCCTGGACAAAGCAGATGACTACTGTCTTCTCAGTCCTTTCCCCTTCCTGGCCTCTGGAGCTGCCTCCCAAAGTAGCTTCAGGACAGGCCTTGAAGGATGGGGAAGAGAAAGAGCAAGGACCAGCCCTCTGCAGCCTAAGGGCCCTTACACATAACCCATCACGGAATCCCCCAACAGCCATACCACTCATACAGAGGAAAGGAAGTCCAGAGAGGCTAAGTGCCTGGCCTCACAGTTGGGATGGAAATAATAATAGCTGTAATAACAACAGTGAACGTTTATTGGGCGAACATTGAAGCGTAAGCCTCAGAACCATCCTCTGAGTTATTTTTTGCTTTTCTTCCCATTTAAGAAAGTTGGAAACTAAAAGCATAGAGAACTATTCCCTCTCACACTATGAAGCTCTAACCACAGGCCTCTCTCCCCAGTTCTACCCAACAGCTCCCTACTACTCCTGTCCACCTGTCCTGGCAAGCCAACCCCAGGGTGCAGGGGTAGCCCCTTACTTGGATGTGCATCCTGGCCCGGCGCAGAAGACTCAGTGTAGTGTATCGGGCACAGTCAGCTCCCAGGGGCATCTGCTGCTTCAGCTGTTCCAGGCACCGCTTCAGCTGCGCCCTCCTGCAGGGAAAGGGGTCTGGAGGGCAGTGCCAGCCGTCTTGCTGGCCAGAGGGCTGGCAGGGAAGGCAAGGCCACAGGGAGGTGTTTCCTGGGATCTGGCGCTGTCAGGGCAGGTCTGGGACTCACCTGCGCTTCTCCAGCTCATTGTGCACAGACCTGTCAATGCCAGGTAAGATAGGATGAGGAGATGTCAGCTGCTACCCACACCCTCAGTCCCAGGCTCCTGGGGGCTCAAAACCCACTACTGATGTATGTCTCAAACTGACTCCATATGGGGACCCTGTGCTGGCCTTGGGCACCTGAATTGCCAGGTGGAGGCAGAGACACACAGGGTGCCAAATGCTGAGAGGCCTGCTAAGGTGGCTATGGGGTCTAAACGAAGCCCTCTACAATCAGTCAAGAAGGGCTTCTTGGGCAAGGGTGACAGCTGAGCTGAGCCAGAAACACAAGTTACCCAAAGGGGATAGTGAAAGGGGAGGGACTCAAATTGGAGGGAATGGCAAGTGCAAAGGGTTGAGACATGGAGAGAAAAGGAGCAAGCCTGAGGGAGAAAAGGAGTGGTTTGATAGGTGGAGTGTAGGAGTGAGAGTGAGAACGGGACTGAGAACTGCCTTGTTCACAGTTCCTGGCACACTGGGGGCGCTCAAGAAATAGCCCTTGAATGAATAAGAAGGGTGTGTGTTTGGAGGGTGGGGAGATGGCAGGAAGGGCCTAAATGTCTCCAGAGTAGGGAACCTGGCCCAGAAGACGCAAGCAACAGGGGGGTACTGGCCTAAGAAGGAGCCCGGAAAGGGACGGCGCCCATCCCCCTCCTCTGTTCTCCCCGGCCCTCCTCACCGTCCACTGTCCGGCGCGCCAGAAGCTTGTGGGGATCGCTTCCTTCTCCTGTGGACGGAGCCCGGACTGCGGTGCGGGCACAGAGACGCGTAGCCATGCTCAGCCTCTGCCAGAAAGAGCCCCCGCCCGCGTCAGGCTGGGGCTGGTCGCAGCGGGCGCCCCTGGCACTGCACAATCAGGGAGGGGCTTTTGGCGCCTGGGCCATTTCCCCAACCCCTCCCGGCCCGACCGCCCGCGGACCCCTCTCGAGCTGAAGGTGGGGGTTCCCCAGAGCTATTGCCCCAAGGCCATGCACGCATCCTTCAAGTTGGGAGCCAAGTCCAGCTCGGGCCCGTGTCAGCGAGATTGCCGCCTGGAATCCGGCCAAGGGTTGTGCCTCACCTCTCTCCCGGCGTTCCAGGAACTCGGCTGCCTGCAGCAGGACCTGGATGTTGCTGGCCACGGGTTCCATATCGACAACAGCTGGTGGCGGGGTGGGCCTGGTGGTCCGGGCCAGAGGAGCGGATACACCACTTTTGTTACAATGTAACTGAAAACGGTGCAACAAACACAGGCTCCCGGCCCCGCCCCCGGGATGCCCCGCCCCCGGGACGACCCAGCTCCTTGCCCCGCCCCCTGGGACGTGCAGGGACCGCAGCCCAACCCCCGCGAGCAGCCCGCCCCCTCGGACTCCCGCGGGGCTGCTACGGGCGTCAGCTCCAAGTCTGGCTTTGGGCGAACCCCCAGGCTTGGGAGTGATGCGTCTCGGCCGCTTTGCTCAGCGACTCCGCGCCGGCTATTTGGCGTCCCTGGGCCTCAGTTTCCAGCCCGTGCTGATGGCAATGGCCCTGCATAGAGAATCGTGCTCTGTGGGTCGTGGTCCCCGGAATGCCCCCGGCTCGGCTGCTGCACATGGCTGCTGCAGAGGCGGGGCTGGCGGGCGCCCTAGCCCATTTGCGGGTTGTCTCCGGAGGCTCGCGGGCGTCACCTTCGGGGCGGGACAGAGGAGCTGCTGAAGCTCTATTGGCTACGCGCGGCCCCGCCCTCTCCCGCCGCTAGTCAACACGTTCGGGCGGGAAAAGGAGCAGGTTTCAAATTTGAAAACCGGGTGGTGGGGGCGGGGCTGAACGGGGAACCAGGCCTCAATGCGCAGGCGCTGGGGGAGGGGTCGCGGATCCCGCTTCGCGCTCCCGGGGCTATCTGCCCCTGTGGACCCCGCCGGGCTTCTGCTTCCTATTGTGGCGAATGGGAATGGTCTCCTGGCTCCTCCTCCTCCCCACCTGCAGGGAAGCTACCGTCGCTATGAAAGGTTAGTAGGCTACCGACTTCCCGAGGCCGGCCATATCCTGGAAGCACACCAAGTGGCTCTCTAGTGAGCCCTGGGTTCTGGTTCCTCTCCTGTCACCGCTGCTTCTCAGCTCTATGACTCGGGAAGTGACCTCCGTCCTGTAAGTTTGGGAAGCCCAGCGACAGCGATGCTGATGGATCAAAGGCCACACCTGTTCCGTGCCCAGTAGGTAGGAACTAACTTCTGGTTTCTTCTGCCCAGGCCACTACATGCAGGCTTCTAACTCCCACAGAGCCCCAAGTAACTTCCTAGCCTCTGAAGGAGTAGCTGCAGTGACTTCTGGAGGCAGCACTGGCGGGTGCAGCCACACCTGCGGGCACTGTGACAATCTAAGGGTGAAGGCAGGTGTTATAGGGTGGAGCATTGCTGCTAAACGGGGACAAGTCTGTGACCCCTCAATGGAGCGAGGGAACAGGAGAGACCAGATTCTTTATGAACACGTGACACATGGCAGTGAGTCCTCAGTTCCTTGGAAGAAAACCGCAGAGTTTCTCTAAGAGTCACTCCCAGAGGAATCACTGACATGCCAAGAACTGAGCCATTCATTCACCCCATAGTTGCTGAGCAGGGACTGGCCCCCAGGCACTGAGCTGGGGGCTGGGGAATAGGACGATGGGCAAAACCAGAAAGGGTTCCTGCTTTTGCAGAGCTCATGAAGGAGCAAGTGAGAGATGGACATAGCAATCACAATAGAGTTGCAGCTTTGACAGGTCCTCACAGGAAAAGACATCGAGAGGGCACATCCTAAGTAGCATTGACCTAATCAGGGAGGTCAGAGAAGGTTTCTCTAGAGAAATGGATGAATAGGTGTTATCTATGTATAATGGATATAAGCGAATTCCAGACACAGGAACAGCAGGTGCATAAGCCCTGAAGCTGAAAGGAATGTATGCAGACTGCAAGGTGGCCACTGTGGCTAGCATAGAGAGAGCAAGACCAGGTGCAAGCTGATGCTGGAGAGGCTGGTAGAGCCAGAACAAGTTGATGGGTTCTCCAGACCCCCACCCACAATTACTTATGTCTAAAGACAGGAGTCACAAGGCTTGTGAATGAATTTACAATTTTATTTCAGCAACCACACAGTGCGGGCACAAGCCCACTGATCAGACATCTGGGACCCAGGTGGCCTGGCCTTGTGTGGGGGTAGGATGGAGCTAGCTAGGCCAAGCCCCTGCTGAAAGCCCCACTGGCTACCCTGGCCCTCAGGACAAAGTTCAAGCTGGACTGTGCCTCTCCTTCTGCCATGTCAGGTGCCATGCCATGCCCTTGCCCATCTCCTTGCCTCTGCCAGCTTGACTCAAATGTCACTACCTCCAGGGAGTTCCCAGGCCTCCCCCAACAGGTCATCCTTTGGAAAACAGCAGTGTTCCTGTGTCCCTTAGGGTCAGCCTCTTCCACTTGACTATGACCACAGCGACAGAGGAAACCAGTGCTGAGAAATAGGGGGGAGCTTGGTGGGCCTAAGTCTCCATGCCCACAAGAGGCTGCTGGTGTAGCAATCAGCGGACCCTCAACTTAGAGGCCACTACTGGAATGCCACCTCCAGGCTGTCAGGGGCAGCACAGCACAATGATGAACGGAATCAGAGAGCTGGGAGGCCCTCATTGAAATTACAGGGAACTGGGCCATGAGGCTTGGCTAGACTAAGTCTCAGAAGTGGCTTATAGTCCCAGTTATCCTGGGGGTGGAGGTAGGGGACACCAGGGCCTCTGTAAGACCTGTAGTATGTCCACGTGTTGATTCCTGGTACAGATGGTTCCTCTCTTTCAATCAATCAATTTCTCTCTCTCTCTCTCTCTCTCTCACCCCCCCCCCCGCCTTGATAAATCTAACTAGCAGTTTTCAACTTTATTAATCTTTTCAAAAAACTGACTTAGGATTTAATTTGCTCCTTCGTTCCTAGATTCTTAAGATAAAAATGTTCTTTTGGATCCCAAATAAACACATATTGCCTCTCATTTTGGCCTTTTATTTTTAGGTTAACACCCTTCTCTATTTCAATTATTGTTCTTTTCCCATTATTTTTTATATTTATAATAGTATAAATTATAACATTTATGTTATACATTTTATTTGTAATAAATTATAAATGTTTATATTATATTTTATTATGTTTATAATATTTATGTTATATATTTGTAATAGTTATATATTTATAACATATTCCAATAACTGGGCTTTTTGTGGGACTTCTATTGAGTGTGTTTTCTCTTGATAATAAAGCACATATCCTTGCTTCTCATTCTTGTAATTTTTTATTCTAGAAGTTAAAAGTGAGGAAAAATATAATGAAGTATAATTATATCAAAGTATATTTTATTGTTTTTTGTGTTTTTTTTTTTTTCATTTATTTTCCTAAGAGTGCAAATCCTTGCCTGCCTGGCAGTTAGAGCAAGGGGCTTATCATTTGGAATTCTCTTGAGCTTTGTGAGGAATTTAGCCAATTCTACAGTTAGAGGAAACAGTCTACACAAGACTACTGTCACTTCTGACACCAACAGCCAGTTCGGGGGATTCCCAAAACCACTGTTAGGAATGATAATTTGCTAAGACTCAAAAAACCCACTCACAGCTATTATGCTCACTGTACACACTGTATTATACAGTTTATTACAAGGAAAGAACAGAGATTAAGATTGGCCAAGGAAAAAAGCTCATGAGGCTGGGGAAGTATGAGATGTAGGACTTCCGCTCCCTCTCCCCATGCAGTCAGGACAAGTTACTTTCTCAGTATCAAGATGTGACAACACACAGAGTATTGCCAACCAGAGAGGCTAATCTGAGCTTTGGTATTCAGTTTGGGGGCCCCATTATGTAGGGGTGATGATCGATTTATTGATCACCCATGTGGCTGAGCTCAGTCTCCAGGTGACTGATAACATGTGGCCCAAAGCCCACCCTAAGTTGCCTTGTTGGTCTTTCTATGTGACCAGCCCCCACCCTAAATCACATTATTACTCTCTGGCCAGCTAAAGGCTGACTAAGATCATATCCCAGGAGCTGAGGGCAAAGGACAGACCTCTTCTGGGGCAAAGTCAAATTCTTTAGGATACAGGCCACCTGCCCTCTCAACACCCCCTCCCCACTTCTCCCACCTCCCCTACCCCCACCTTTGGCCAAGAATCTTAAAGCAAATGATCAAATTGGCTAATATTTAGAGGGGCCAGTATTGGGGGTAGGAGTAAATTTAAAGAAACAATGAATCCATCCTATAAAGCCTTTCATACACTTTCATATTTTTGTACTAAATTAATTATTCATTGCCTCCCTTGTACCTTCTGATAAATATGTGTAGAACTATTTAGCATAGAAATTAGCTGATGGTTAGGTAAACACAGTTCTTCCTCACGCCAGTCATTTTCCTTCTGTTTTATTTCCTGAGGAGGCTTTAACTCAATTTCCCAATACATTTGACTCTCAAGATAAGCATTATAACAAGGCCAGTGTCACGCCCTAGTACATCATCACACTGCATGACTGAAATGTCTCCCAGAGTGATGCTGGTTAGGTTTACAGACTTCTCTTCAGTTCTTCTAGGTTCCAAAAGCAGGCAAGGTCTCACCCTACCAGGTGTCTGGTGTAACTGGGCTAAGAGACAGGAACATCTTGCTCTGAGCATCTCTCAAGGTACAGATGTAATTTCTCTGGTTACATAAACCTTTCACTCATGCCTTTACCCTCAGCTACCATCCCCCTCCTCTCCATTTTGCCCTAACTTTTCCAATTTTGGCAGGGCCACTGGGCTGGTCTGGACCCCACCCCCACCCCATCCCCTGCCCAGGGCACTCTGTTCCTGTGGGTCGGGTTACCGGTGCAGAACTGCTGAGTTGTCCTGACCACTGAGCAGTATAGCTGCATTCACTGCCAGCCCCAATTTGCCATATGGGGTGAAGAGCACAACCATCCCCATCAAACTCTTAGCAATACTGATATAAAGCTTTGAAGGTACAGTTAGTTTCTTACTTAGGGGTCACCCCTAGTCCTGGGGATACTGCATCAGATAGTACAAAAGAAGTTGAGGTGATGTGGGGAAAAAAGAAAAAAGTACAATTGTACCAGCACCTTTGCCTTCCCCTGCCCCCCAGCGCCTCCCCCACCCCAAAGCAGAAAAATCTATCTAGTGGGAATAGTCGCTTGGTCCCTCATGTTGAGTGTGAACACACTCATGAAGGTGTGTAAGCCAGCCTTTCATGTTTTTATTACCCCATTTTAGACAAGAAAAAGTTTCCATTCTCCATCAAACCATTATTCTGAGGGCTATAAAATGTGTTCCTTGGACTGAAGATACATTACCTGGCAGTCCAAATCATTCTTGTATCTTCTGTTCCAGTCCTTTTATTGTACACTGAGCATTTGCATCTACCATGGGGTAAGGTCAGCCCAGCCCAGAGCCCGGGTCTGCTCCCATCAGGGCCCATTTGTGCCCACCCCTACCTGAGGGTTGCCTGTGTCCTTTGACTTGTCAGCTACATGCCTGGAGCCTTCTCTGGGAGTTGCCCGCAGCCATCCATAGTCTCAGTCCCTTGGTGATAGAACGGTTCTTGTTGGCATCTTGTGCCTCAGAAGGTCCAAAAGGACTAGCTTAGACTCAGCCCATCTTCACATTGCTGCAGCCCCTCCCCCCACATCAGCTCATTTCATGGGCCCAGGAGGCCACCTCAAGGAGCACACCAGAATATCCACTCACTGGTTGCAATCACCTTCTGATCCTGGAAGGGTTTCTTCCTACAAGCCAACATGTCCTGCTTTAATGCACCCCTCAAATTCCCCTAGTGGTCCCCTAGGGCTCTGCCCCATACGGGCATCTCATCAACGGGCCAGTTTTCCATTGCCTCTGCCTGACCATATGATCAGGCTGTTGGCCACTGTCCGTGAGTTGCTAAAAACCCAAACATCGGAACGAACAGCACACAATTTGGCCCACCGAGTTGATTCGTTTTGACCTTTTCCATCAGAGTGGAGGCTACCCAAACAGGAACTGTGCTGCCATCCACAAACCCAGCAGCTCTTTGTTGGTCGCAGGATCCAGCAGTATCTCAGGTGGTTCCAGAGTCGGCCCTTGGGGAAAACAGGCCCCCTGCTCCTGAGTACCTCCTAGTCTCCCCCCACCCCAGCATGTTCCTGCAGAAATCATTTCCACTCTGATGGAACACTTGTGGGTGCTGCCCTCCTTATTAAGCATTTCTCTAACACCACATAAGGCATTGTGGGTATTTCAGGTTTCAAGGTTATTTTATGTCCCTCAGTCACAGGGGAAATCTCAATGAAAGTCCAATAGCAAGCTAGTTAGTAATTGTTTCTCTAATGGAAATTTTCTGGTCCCAAATCCAAGCAGTTGCCACTAGGTGGCACTCACAGGCTTTTGCCATAAGCTCTTTCCTGGGCCGCAGAGAGGGCTGAACCATAGCAAATTAAAGGGGCTGGGGCAATGCTACTGGCTCCAGTTTAGTCTGTGCAGTCCATCCTGGTGGGAAGTTTCCCTGCTTTCTGTTTTACAGTGAAGCTTTCCCCAGTCAGACACAATATCCACCCCCAAGATACATTCGGGTGATGAAGATGCAAATATGTCACATAAAGTCTGTTCAAACTTTCCAATTTCTATCCAAGCTTTCCCCTTTACCCCGTATCTTCCCTAACCAGCTGTAGTACCCCCCGCTCCCACCAGACTTCACAAACAGGCTTTGGAATCACAGTGCTGGGGGTCTCGTATCAAGGAGTCCCGCAAAGTCTCTTCCGTTTACTCTGACAGTTTGAACCCACCAAGTTCATATGGCCATGGGTGTCCAGCGGGGTTGGGCCTTATCATGATTATCTTGTAGAACCACTGTCCCAGGTGATTGGAAGTCTACTTTCTCCTGCCATCTTTGCCTTCCAGCTTTTTAAATTCCTCCAACAGAGAGTGAATAAGGCAGACTTGTTTGGGGGCCTTCAGTATTGGGAGGCCAGCAGGGACTCCCATAAGTCCACAAAATTTCCAAGAGTGTTGAATTGTGACTTTTGATCCCATAAATGTCTGCCTTATTCATTCTATTCTTAATAATCATTTAAAGGTTTCCATACTGCTGGATGAGTCCCAGGATCATCTCTTTTTTTCCCCATTCTCCTGTGTTCTCCTGTGACTCTTTCCAACATCTTCCCTATTTGTTGTTTCAGCCTCACCTTTCCTTTCAGTCGTGGCCTGGAGGCTAGTGGCTGTAGCTCAGGCCAGCCATCACCCAAGCCTGGCCCAATCTCAGGGTCTGCCCCACACTCTCTTTTGCTTTAATTTAGCTACTGCTGATAACAATCATCATGGGATGGTATATTTTGCAGGTTTCTTGTGATTTTGCTTTTCCTATGCATTCATTCAGTGAACCAACTGAATCTAACATTTCTAAATCCCATTACTGACTTCTGCCTCCAGTAACTGATGGTGATATAGCTGCACTTCCACAGGTGGTGAATCCGTGGCCCTCTGGGAACCCAAGTTTCCACACACCCCACCCTCTCATCCTAGGGGCAGTGAACAACCCACCTGCAAGCACACCTTTTATACTCAATCCGGTCAGTCCAGTGCCTACACCCCACAGCCAGGACCAACTCAGGACAGTCCTACACCCCAGAGTTCACTGCAATTATTCCAAATGGTCAACTCTGAACCTGCTTACCCTGCCTCACCTGTTCCTTCCTGCAGAAACTACAATAAAGGTTCTTGCCCACATTTTACACTCTCTCTCCATCTCCTGACCAACCCCTGTGTGACCCTGCATGGTGTGGTATGCCTCTTGTTTCTAGGGAACTGTGACTATAAACTTCTTCCTTTATGACCCTCATCTCCGTGTTCTGTGCATCTTACCATTCCTGATTAAAACAAGTCCTGGGTCCCCTTACAACAGCAGATGCAGCAATCAGAGTGGTTTGACACCAGACAGAGATGCTATATCTTTACACTGCTCTTCGTGCATTGCCTGTGAAGGCACCACTGGTTGTTGGTTTGCCTGGCCCTTAATGGACGCTGCATTGTGTCATTTTTGTGGGGTGATTGCTAAGGATTCCCAGCCTCAATTGTGGATCTTGAAAAGCTGAGTCCTCTCCACGCTGCTGCACAGGCTAATGCGGCAAGTGTCTGAGACTGAGTGCCTAAGAACACTCAGCATCCATCTCCACCTTACAGCTGGATACAGCCATGTGACTGAGTTCTGCCAGTTGGGTGTGAGGTGTGCAGCTTCCAGATCAGGTCTTCCTAAAGGGAAAGTGTAACTTCGTGTTGCTTCTGCACCCCTTTCTGCTGGCTGGAGTGTGGATGTAGTGGACATGGGGACACCTGAGGGATCCGGGAGCAAAAAGATAGAAGGAGCCTGGATTCTAGTGCTGGGGAGCCACCAGGCTGGCCCCGGCCTAGCACATGAGAGCCTGATCCATGTCTATCCTGTTTCAAGCATTGCGGGAGGGGTGAGAATCTGTTTCAACATCCAAACCTGTACCTGAAATAAGATAGAGGCAAAACTTATCTAATATTTTGCTTGGAGATTTTCACCTACATTCACAAGTTATACAGAATTACAATTTTCAGATGCTCCTTATCTGTTAAACTTCAGGTTATGTTGGCCTCTCGAAATGGACTGGGGAACATCCTCTCTTTGGGCAGGGTGCCTGGACTGGCTGCTACCTCTCAGGGCACCTCCCAAGTGGCCCAGGAGAGAAGCACAAAGACAGCCTTGCAGCTACAGCTCTGGCTGTGACACAGGTTTGCAGTGAGATTTCGCCCAACGGGACACCCAGGGCTGGAGGCCCCGCTGGGCTGTTTCTGCCACTCTGGGTGGTAAGCACTCCTACGAATGCCCAATACCAAGTTCCTGGTGTTGAGAAGCAGTCGTGGGACATCACATTTTTGCAGGGGCAGATCTGGCAGCCAATGATGGCATTAGTATTTGCTTTTTTTTGGATTATTTGGGTTTACTTTCTTGCTTTTTTCCTAGGGTTTTTAATTTTTTTACTTGAACAATTCATTTCTTTCCTATTTTCTTGCAATTTCATTTAAAACAAAATTTCACTCTGAGCTGTGCTTTATCCATGTCCCTGGACTCTTCTCTACTAGTGCACGACTTTTGTCACGACTTCCTCTCTAGTCAAAACATTATTTGTTGGAATGTTGTTAGTTTCCAGATACAAAGATTTTTCTCTTAAATTTTTTTCTAGGATTATTATAGTGTTAGCCTTGAAATGAAAATCAATGATGCAATTTTTGAGGTAATTTTACATTTGATGTGAGGTAAAAATAGAGGGTCACCTTTTTTTTTAATTTGGTAGTTCCAGTACCGTTTGTTGAAAAGACAACCTTTCCCCTTTTGAAATACTTTGGCACCTTTATCGAAAATCATTGACCATCAGTGTGTGAGTCTAATCCTGAACTCTGTTCTGTTTCATTAATATACATTTATGTGTATCTTTATACTGACATCTTATTTTTTAGAATAATGTAGCCTCATAGTTAAGTCTCAGAATCAGGGAGTGTAAGTCCCCCAAATTTGTTCATTTTCTTCAAAATTTGTTTGGATTTCCATATGAATTTTAGGATCAGCATTCAATTACTACAAACAAACAAACAAAAAAAAACAGCCTTAAAAACCCTAAATGAGATAACTATTGGGATTGTATTGAATCTATAAATCAAATTAGGAAGAAATGATGCCTTAAAATATTTTTTCCAGTTCCTGAACTCCGTGTATTTAGGCCTTTATTTCTTTCATTAGTGTTTTGAAGTGTTTAGCATATAGATCTAGCACATTATGTTGTTGGATTTATACTTAAATATATCATGTTTGATAGATGTCATTAAACAATGGTACTATTTGTTTATTTTTATTTCCTATTTGACACCGTTCTATAGATCTTGTATCCTGTGATCCTGATATATTCACATATTAGTTCTAATAGTTTTTTCCCAAAATTTTATTATGAAAAACATCAAACATACAGAAAAGTTGAAAGGATGTTACAGTGAACACCCATAGACTCTATTATTAACATTTTATCATAGGCAGGTCCTTGAATAACATTTCAATGTTGTGTCATTATAACGCTGATTGGAACTTAACTCTTGTTTATAGTAAAATTAGTTTTGTTATACATTGCTTTACTTAAAATCACAGAACCTATTGACGACATTGAGAATTTAAAATACTTTATCAAATATCCATTTGTATATCCATTCATCATCTTGATTTTTTAATGCATTTCAAAATAAGTTGTAGCCAAAACTATACTTCCATCTAAACACTTTGGCATTTAGAACAAGGGTTCAATATATTTTGATAGCTCTTTTTTCTTTTCAAGGTAAAATTTACATGCAACTAAACACATAAATCTGTGCACTCAAGTTTTGACAAATACAGACACCTGTGTAAGCCAAACCTCCGTTGATAAATCATTGCTGTTACCATGTGATTCCTTTTTTAGTCTCCCACCTGTACCTTCCAGAGGCAACTGCTGTTTGGGTTTTCTCACCATAGATTAGTCTTGCCTGCTTTAGGATGTCTTATCGATAGAATCATACAGTATGACTTTCTTGTGTAAGGTCACGTTCACTCAGACATTTCTGAGATTCATCTATGTGGTTGTATGTATGCGTACTTTGTTCCTTTTTATTGCTACTATTTCATCATGTGAATTTACCACAATCTGTTTATCCAGTCACCTGTTGGTGGACAGTTGGACTGTCTCCCTGTATTGACTACAGTGGATCAGGCTGTTACATATCTTCTCCTACAAGTCTGTGTTGACACTAGTGTTTATTTCTCTGGGTAAATATACAGGATTGGAAATACTGGGTCATACATAGGTATATATTTGGCATATTCCTTCCTTTCCAAAGTCTGTGGCCTTAATTTTTTTTTTTCCTTTTCTCCCCTTGTTGCACCAGCAAGGCTCTGGGTACAATACTGAATAGGAGAGGTGAGAGCAGGCATCCTTGATCTGTTCCTGATCTTAGGGAACAGTCATTCAGTCTTTAACTATTAAACATGATTTGAAGCCGTGGGGTTTGTCAAAATGTCATTTATCAGAGGGAGGATGCTACCTCTCTTCTCAGCTTGTTCCCAGTTTGTTCCTATAATGATCGGGTCCTCTCTACCACTGTGTATGGGTGTAAGGGGTGCATAATTTAGTATCTGGCTGGGATGAAGTAGATTTGGAGCCAGTGGAGAGGACTGTGTTTTCTCCAGATGTCACTTAAACTTGAACTGCTGCAGTGTCTGGGTGAGTCTTTAGTTGCCCTTCAGGTGAGTATGTTTTATGTAAGGGAGACTGTACGTACATATGGGAGAAAAGTGGGGGGTGAAGGGTGCTGAGCGGCTGCCCTGAGTGGACCTAGCTTCCAGGACGACCCACGCCTCTACCACTTCCCTCTTTGCAACAGGAGCCCTATTTCTGTTCCTGCATCCATCCACCCAAGTCCATGTGTTACTGGAGAACATTCTCATTCTAAGGGAGGCATCAGAGGAGAGACTCTCTCTCCCTGCTGGGGGTGGACAGGGAAGCCCCAGGTTGGCCTTACCCCTCCCTGGTGGTGGCAGCCAGAGCAGCAGCCCCAGGTGCGGGAACCCTGGGCCGATTCCCAAAGCCGCCAGGAGGAAGGGCTCTCTGGTCCCTTCCTTCCATGATGTGATCACCCCATTTGTCTACCGCGGGGTGAGGGGAGCGATATGGACACAGCAACTCCTTGTGTATGTATCACTTCTGCCACACCTGCCAAGAAGAGCAGGGCCAGCTCAGACATCCGGGGCTGCTGCTGAGTAGACCCCTTTGCTCTTTTAGCCCAGATCTATCTCTGCCTACTGCATGGTTGCCTCCCAGCTCAACCTACCTTGTCCCTATGGAGCTGCAATCCCTAAGATGACGTGTCACTGCATTTCTAAAGACTAGACTTCTTATGCATATGCTTCATTTCATTAAAACAGAAGTTCCTCACAGCTAAAGGCCCTGGTGTCTGCAGTTCAGACTGGAGGTGCCACCACTCAGGGCAGCTGCTTCCCCTCTGTTAGCTGAGGTGGGACAGTCCATTCTGTGTCACCTAGTTCTGAGTTTACAGAACATGGTAGAAAGAACAGTGGCCCCCAAAAATGTATTTGTCCTACTCCCTGGCATCTCACATGTGAATATCTTCAGGTTATATCGCAAAAGGAAATTAGGGTGGTTAATCAACTGACCTTAAAATCAGGTGACTCCCCTGGATTTAAGGGCCCAGTGTGATCACATGGGCCCTTAAAAGCAGCAGCAGAAGGTGAAGAGATGTGATAAGGAAGAGGCACAAGAGATTCAAAATGTGAGAGGAACCCTTCTGCCAATGCTGGCTTTGAAGATGGAGAAAGAAGGCCACCAACCAAGGAATCCAGATGCCCTCAGCTGACATTCAGCAAGGACCTGGGGACCTCAGTCCTACAACCACAAGGAAGTAAGTTCTGCCAACAACATGAATAAGCAAGCTCATGATTCTCCCCTAGAATCTCCAAAAGGATTCTGGCCCTGCTGACACCTTGATTTCAGCCAGCTGAGGCCTGCCTCACGCTTCTGACCTACACAACTGTGAGAAAGAAACTTGTGTTACCTAAACCGCTACATCTGTGGTCATTTGTTACAGCAGCAATAGAAATGTGTCCTTATGATCCTATTAATTCATTACCATTTTCCAAGCATGTCATACAGATGATTTCTAAGCACATCTTATCGTATAAGTATGTCTAAGTATATGATAAAACATGATAAACCCTAAAACCAAATATGTTTGATGTGCAATATTCTTAACCTAATACATTTTTCCCCCAACATGCTGTCCCCCGGAAAGGCTCCTGCTCCCTAGACCTCTCCCCATCCCCAGCCCCAAACCTGAGCTATGTCATTCAGGGCCAGGTGCTTCTTAGGCCTCTGCCCCTCTGTGAGCCTGGGTCCCCCTGCACTATTCTCCTGGGTTGGAAGAAAAACTAGCAGAGATTAAAAAGTTGCTCCCTGGGGATGGAAGCTGGGGAGAATAGTGATTTTTTTTCCTTCAAGAGTGAACAGCTTCTCTAAGACTTTATACTGAACAAAGCACAAAGGCCATACTTAAAGATCAAAACTCAGAATCCACAAACAAAACTGAACCGTCCGTTTAGTTAAGCCGGTGGGTGGTCCGTTTCAGGACTGGCTGGGTGCAGCGGCACACAGCTTGGGCTGGTTACACATCTGTAGACCTGTGGTTTTTCTAAGGACGGTGTTGGCCAGTCCAGTCTGTTATGCATTGGTTTTTACAGGAGCTGTGCCCCTGTGCTTTCCATTCTCTGCTGATGGCGGCACAGCCAACCCAGAGTGGGAACCAAAGATGGAGTCCAGTACTATGTCAAGGGCCTTCCTCAGTTTCCCCCTTTGGCACATTCTGCATCTGGCAGAGATGGGAGTGGGTATTAGTTATCAGAATTGAGGATGGACTGAGATAGGTTTCTGGGCTGGGTTCCCCCCACGTCTGAAAGCTGCAGCTGTGACAAAGGCTTGGTTGCAAGTGGGTTATTTTGAGAAGCAATCCAAGGAAACAGGAATGGGGGTTTGGGGTATGTGAGAGGGAGAAAGAGAAGTCAATGCCAGAGGATGGCAGGGAGTTGGTTACCAACGCAGGCCACCAAGGCTCAAAATGGTGGAGAGGATGGAGGAGAAGCCCCAAGGCGCCTGGTATGGACGGTTGCTTGGTTTCCTTCTGGGCTAGGACCATGTGTCTGTCCTGTCCAAGCAGAGACTCAGACTGGGTAATATTTTCTCAGTGCAATACCATGACCCAAAAGTCCATGCAAGTGCCTGGGGTGATTAGAAACTCAACTGCCAACAGCATCAGTCCTTGGAGAAGCCAACAAGCTCATCCTGAGAATATGTCATGGGTTTTTCAATTTGTAGAATTACCTTGATACATGGTGCTATTTGGCATGTTTTCTCTGCAGAGGTGAAAATAGAGTTGTTCTTTAATACTTAGAGGCACCTTGGGTGGTTGATAAAACTTGACCTTGGCACTGAGGCTACAGCTTGGTAAAGCCCCAAGGGGGCTTTTACAACTTCTATCCTGCCAAAAGTATTTTTTACAGCCTGTATCAGTTCCTCCATTTTTTAGTTCAGGAACTGAGGGCTTTCACACTAGCCACCACCAGGTTTCACAGACAGACCCTGTAACTGAAGGCGAGTCATCTTTCTTGAGGTCCCCAAGTTTGCCAATGTGCCTGACTTCTCAGGAAGTAAACTTACCGCCTGTAGGCTGGGACTTCATGGGCCATCGGACAAGCAGCAGGCCGGCTTCATGAAGCACTATGCAGGCACCTGTGCCACAAGGGTTCAGAGAGGGCAGCCAGCCCAGAGCGATGAGACATAACTGGGCATGGCGTGGTAACAAGTCCGGCTGGTCCAGCGATATCCTGGCAGGAAGGAGGGCCGACTCTGACTGAGCCTGTGCCAACCATTACAGCACCATGGAAAGTCAGGTCACTTGTTTGGTGGCTCCTCAAAAAGTTAAACACAGAATTACCCTGTGACCCAGCAATTCCACTCCTAGGTATCTACACAAAAGAACTGAAAGCAGGGACTCAACAGACCCTTGTCCGCCCATGTTCATGGCAGCATTACTCACATTAGCCAAAAGGTGGAAGTGACCCAGGTGTCATCAGCAGATGGATGGATAAACAAGATACAGCACATCCATATGGTGGAATATTATTTGGCAGTAATATTACGATACATGCTAACCTTGATGTATCATTGAAACTCTAACCCTAATGTTGAGGACATTATGCTAAATGAAATAAGCCAGACACAAAAGAACAAATATATGAGTCCACTCATATGAGGTATCTATAATAGACAAATCCAAAGACAGAAAGTAGAATAGAGGTTACCAAGGGCTGGGGAGGAGAGATGAGGTCTTACTGCTGAATGGGGACAGAGCTTCAGTGTGGAAAGGTGAAGTTCTGGAGACGGATAATGGCAATAGCTGCACAGCGAGGTGAATGAACTTAATAGCACTGATCTATACACTTAAAAAATGGTTAAACTGGTCAATTTTATGTTGTATGTGTTTTACCAAAAAATTTTAAAAAGAAAAGTGACTTGGTAAAGGCAGTTTGTTTAACATTTGACTACTACTCTGGGTGGTTTTATAGACAAGGCAAGCCAATATGTCATTATTTTCAAAGAATCGTCATCTTATTAATATCTCCTAATAACTCACAAGCCTATAATCCATATGATCTCCCAAAGGATATTTTTCCTTAATACTGATTGTTTTAATCCAGCCGGAACTAGCTAACATCCAAGGAGCATTTCATTCCAGTTTGTTGAAGTGTAGCCTGGTAAACTAAAGATTAGAGACAGAGTAAGAGAAAATATTAAGGGCTTCCGTATATACCTCTCAGAAGAAAAGAACATTAAATAAGACCAGCTATGTATGATATTCATGAATAAAAAGTTATAAAAGTACCAACAATATCCTAAAACAAATAATCTCAACTGGTTTTTCTCACTGTTCATCACACAAACCACAAAAAGGAAAAGTATAAAGACTAAGGCTAATACAGACATATCAAGCTCCACATCTCAACACTAATTATACAATCACAATGCATGAGCCTATCTATAGAAATTTTATGCCACAAAGAAAAGCTCATCTAAATACCAGAAGAATAAAACAGACGGCCCCACCTGGTGGAGGCACTTCTCTCTCCAAAAACCCATAAAACTCATTAAAGAAAAAGGGCACACAAATGCGGTGTTCAGACCCCATAATTTTGAGAGAAATGTCTAGAAATCGGGTATAAATTGACAGAAAAAGTTAAGCAGAAAAAAAAAACAAAACCCCAAAACCCACAGGATGAGACTGTTGAGAGGTTTAACGCAATGCTCAGGAGAATAAACGTGAAGTGACTCCACAGGACAGCGACAGGGAAATGAGAACTAAAACAAGACTTATTTTGGTCTCTGTGGTCTGGGGTGGTGGGCCTTCCCAGGGGAGTTGAGGACATGGCATCGAAAACCTTCAGGAAAATACCAACCAGACCTGTGGCTGGGTGCTGTGTCCCCCCACCCCCACCCCCTCCCCTTGGCAGACAGGATGAGCATATGGCAGCTAAGTAACAGGCTCTGGGGTTTCAGAGAGGACTGAGTGGCACTAGAGAACATCAGAATTGTAAATACTTTCCATGACAATTGGTCGTCCCTTTTGTATTCTCAAATAGGGCTTAAATCCTTTCCAGTGAGGAGTTGAGTCCCAGATACCCTCCTGGGAGGATGTAAATTACTTCACAGTTAAGTGGGACTCCATAATTACTGTTTAGGGAAAGTGGTCTTTTCATGAAATAACTGAAGTCTCTTATGTGTCAGTTAGAAACTGAATTAGGCTGCTGGTGACAAGGCCACCCTGTGGCTTAACCAAGAGTATGTTTTTCTGTCCCGTAGAGGACGGGCCCACCATCAGGTGTGTGGGGCTGGCAGGATGGCACTGGCTGGCAGCTCCTTCTGCCTTTCTGCGAGGCCATCCTTAGCATGGGGTGTCTGTCCTGAAGTTTACCTCATGATCTGAGATGGCACAGCCAAACATCAACTGAACATCCAGAAAAGGAGCAGTGGTGGGGCGGAAGGGTGACCTGGCTGAGCCAGCCCCTTCAAGAACATTCTAGAAGGGCTGCCAATACCTCCCACTAATTCTCCCTAACTACTACCAGCAAGAGAGCTGGAAAAGGCTATCCCAAATTAAATCTGGGTTTTGATAGAAGGGAAGAGGAAGTTATTACATATCAGGAGACAATTAGCCATTCCCCAACTGTGAACATAACACTTGTGGGTACTTCCTTTTTTTTTAGATAAAATCTTTTATTGTTTGCAGGTGATACAAATTTTTTTTTAAAAAAAAAATCTTACATGCCGATTATAAAGTAAGAAAGCTATTAATTCCAACTAATACAAAATAAAATTTTCCTATTTTTTAGAGATCAGAAAATGTAACAAAAAAATTAATATTTAGTTAACCATACAATAAAATTAGAATGAAAGTCATTAGAAATATTCAGAAACTTTTAGACAGAAAACTGCAAACTTTACTGAAGGGGGAAAAAATAATTTGCATATATGGAAAATCTGTGTTAGTAAATGGAAAGAATTATGAGAATTTGTAATAACGGTAACAGCTAACACTGGTGAGCCCTAAGTCTGGCAGAAATTAAATTCTGTTTAGTGGGTTCATCCACGTCTCACTCTGTCTTGATGCAGTTGCTAACATGATCCCCAATTTAAGATGACACGAGACAAGAGCTAAACCTGCTTCTTTCCTACATGGAGAAAGGGATGGAGGAGGGACTCAAGCACAGCCAGATGTCTACAGCCACGGCAGCTGTCACTAGATAGTTTACCTAAAATTTCATACAGTCCCACCCCAGCTTTATTGAGAGAGAACTGACATACAACACAGTACAGGTTGAAGTCTTTTCTTAGTGGTGTGTTTCTTAGCAGTGTGTTTATGGGGAGCTGGTTGGGTATGTGTAACAAACAGGCTGAGGTGGATGCTTGGTGACAGTTCTATCTATGGTTATTTCAGAGTTGAGAGGAAAAAGGGAACTCAAGGTGATGCCAGTTTAGATTCTAGTAAAAACTAGGCAGCTGTGCCTGGAAAAAGACATGAGCCCCAGAAGTAGCTCCAAGGCACAAGGGCAAAGGAGGGAAGACCTGGCCGGTTAAGTGGCCACATGGGAGATGAGGGAACACGTTCGGGGAAGGAAGGTGGAGACAATGTGATGACGATGGAGCTTTAGAAAGAACTGAGCATTTGTATGTGGGAAATAACCCAAGTTAAAAATGAGGCAAGGTCGACTCAAGGAAACATTCAAAGGATATAATCAGGGCACTCGCTGTAATGGAGGTGGGGGTAGGGGTAGGGATGGGGTGCTATTTGGCTGAGAATGGAATACATTTGCATGACGATAATGATCACTTATTCAGCTAAAAATAGTGATATAACCATATTGGGAGGTAGGAGAGAAGGCGGGATGTACAAGAACTGAATCTCAAGTATCATACAAGGAAATGAATACATAATGCTGAAAACTTACACAAAGACAAAAGCAACACAGGCATCCAATTTAGAAATACAAAAGTAACTACTAGGAGCTGAAAGAGCTGAAAATCAGAGCTTCTGGATCACGGGAGAGTGATTGTGTTTGCTGCTATATGGGCCTTTGGTGTGTTTGCATATATTATTTGATGTATTTGTAAACAAAAACTAAACAGAATTAATACTACATGTAAATGATTTCAATGAGCCCACACAATTATTTTTCGGTAAGGTCTTCTCTTGGTGAAAAAGTCAGTTCCTGTGTGATAAGTTTCTCCTTTGAGAATCTCATACCTTGTCAGAGTCATCATCGTTTCTACAGCATGACCTTCTCTCCTCCATTGAGGGCAGACACCCTCTCAATTAAATGGTGAGCTGGCCTATGGAAGGAAATTTAGGATTAAATTTGTTTCAGATGATGTGCAGGGATGCAAAGAAACCTAACCTATTCAAGAAATGACATTAAGAATTAGATTGCACCCTAAACACATTCAATTTTGCATTGTAGATTCAATTGCTATGAGAGGATTAAAGGGAGAGGCTCATTATCAAAATCTGGAATCAGATAGCTCAAGGCTGCAGGGGTGGGAAATAATCTAGGGCCTGCTTTAAAATTCGGCTCCAACTCACAACTTTGGGGCTTCAAAACCAGCCAAGGAAAAATGGGCAGGCTCCCTTCAGATAAGAATTCCTTTGAGGGTGGCCGTGCTCTTAGAGACTGAGACAGCTCTGACACCGGTCTCAGAGAGAGAATATGAGATTGAAATTGTAACTGGATTCCATCCTCGGTTTGGGAATTTTCTTACCAAATGATTCTAATTTAAATGACCGAGTGTTAGTAGGAATGAGGTCAGGGAGGAACTTCCTGGGGTTTCCATGGATCCCACCCACCACCCCCAAACGGAAGCGGAAACTGGCCAAGGAGGTGAATGCCTGTGCTCTGAAGTTTCACTACTGTGCTTGCCTGCTGTCTGCGGAGAGTGGCGGTACCATTACCAAATAGACTTTTTGTCCAAGATAATGGATATGGAAATTTCCCCAATTTCATTCTAGAACAGATGAAAACATTTTTTTGGACTGTTTTATTATTACCATAGGTTTTCCAACAGGCTTTGTGGTGGGTTTGTGTAAGCCACTGCAGAATGCTGACATGGACACAAGGCATCTGACGATCCAGAGTGCCTCACCATGTAGTGAGAACAGCACTCCCCTTAAGTGCTTATTGAAAAAGCAGACTCCAGGCTTTACTGTGGCACTTGATTCAGTTAGCCTGAATCACAGAGCCCACCTTGAGAACCAGCGCAACTTCTGTCAATCATGTGGATGCCTGCATTCAACCTTCCAGAAACTGGAAAGGGGAACGCTGGTGATTTCCAGACCTGGGCTTCGGCGCCCAGTCATCTTAGGGATGTCTCTGCTCATTAGTTATACAGCACGTGTATTGCACAGTTGACTCTTGAACAACATATATAACACTGAATCCCCAAAAACTTAGTTCTCTCAGTATCCACAGGGAATTATTTCTGAGACCTCTCACAGATACCAAAACCCACAGATGCTCAAGTCCCCTGTAGAAAACAGTGTAGGACGACACACCTAGTCGGCCCTCCGCATCCACAGACTCCCAATCATGGATCCAAAACAGTACAGGTATTTATTTTTAAAATCTGCTTAAAAAGTGGGAGGGAACAAGGGTCAGTTAATAGAGGGGCAAGTACACCCTTAGTCCAAATGTCCCAAACGTGGACTGCAGAGTCAACATGAGGTGTTGGCTAGTGGCTCCCACCCACTGTTGGAAACACCTGTCTTCCAACAATCAGATGACAGAAAGCACAAGGCCACAGGACAACCAAGAACAAAGACCACTTCAATGCCCTCTTCCTCCTTTCCCTGAAATAGGAGCTCAGAAAGGGAGGACCAGGAGATGCTGGGGAGGGCTGGGCCTGTGATGGTCCATTTCTGCTGCATAACAGGCAACTGACACAGTGGTGTAAAACCACCACTACATTTTGGCTGCATCAGTTCTGTGGGTTGGGATTTAAAAAGAATATAGAAACTCCATGAGCTCTTCTCCACTCCATGATGCTGGGCTTCTGCTGGGATGACCTGAACAGCTGACATGGGACCCAGAGGCTTCTTCCCTTGTGCCCTGGTGCCTGGGCCCTGATGGCTGAGTTTGTGCACCAGCTGAGACTGTCCTGCACGAGGACCCTCAGTATGGGGCTTCAGGTGGTGGGCATTCTTACACGGTTGCTTGGGGCTCCAAAGGCCAGTGTCCCAGCCAAACTGCCTGATCTTTATGGCCCAATCTCATGTCATATGAGCTGCCGCATGTTACTTCTGCCACAGTTTACCAACAGGAGTACTCACAAATCCACCCAGACCCAAAGAGAGCCCACAGGACATCAACCATACCTCTCAATGGGAGAAGCATCAAATAATTTGGGGTAATGCTGTAAAGCCATCACAGTAGGTCATGAGAAGAATAAATGATAAATGGCAATAACAGAAGAAAATTTCCCAGAGCTGAAGACAGACATGAGTTTTGAATTGAAAGAAGACCCTAGTGCCAAGGAGGGAAAAAAAAAAAGGATTCAAACCTGGATATATCCTGACAATGTTTCAGATCAGCAGAGATAACTACTCTGAAAATATTCCAGAAAGAAAAAAACTTATCAGAAAGCAACAAGAATCAGAAGATGACATCAAACTTTTGGTTGGCAACACAAAACCCAAGTATAAAAGCAATTGAAACTTAGTCTCAGGCAGAGAATTGAGAATGATCTCTTAAGTTTCTAAAGGGAATGCACCACTGGAAAAAAAAAAAAAGCAAAAGATGTCAGACACAAATCGGAGAGCAGAGAGACCAGGAGAGCAAATAACTGCATATTTTAAAGAATTAATAGCAATTTTGGAGCCAAAATCCAACATAGTACCTGTTGGTTTCCCTTCTGCCCCTCCCATGATGATGGTGAGGGCAGCCTCCTGCATGCTCCTGACAGAATCCTGGTTCTGGATTCCAGGTATCTGGAGTTTTCAGCTGAGCAGTGGAGCCTGAGGAGCAGGTCAGCTGAGACCGTGAGGCAGTGCCACGGCACCCAGGTTGTTATGTATCTGTCATCAATACCGCATGGCTCCATGCCAGGCAGTCCAGTGTTTGCCTGGTCCCCTCCTAACACTCTCTCCCCACAGATCTGACTCCCTCTCACTGACTTGTAAGGTTTATCTGAAACTGACAGTTTATGCACTTAATGTCTTTCCTTGCTTCTACGTAATAGAATCTCCTCTGATCACTAGTCCCACTTTGATAAGCTGGGACCAGGTTCAGCTGTATAACCCACCCCAGTGCGTGCACAGTTGATTTCTCTCCCTGCGAATGCCATCTGCATTGTGGCCAGTCCAGGGTCCTTGGCTACCACCCTCCAGATGGCCACGTGCCCAGCAGCCTGCTGTCTATAGGTTACTCACCCTCATCTCTCAGCAGCAAGCCCACTTTTCTAAACTGTTTTCTGGAACTCAGAACTGTTTCCCAGGCTCCTTAGCCCACCAGCCTCCAGTAGGTCCTGCCACAGGGTGGAGGGCAGTACTAGGTGGGGACTGGAAGTGGACAGAAGGGATTGCCTTCCTTTTTCAAAGGCCATCAGCAGCAGCAGCAGCCAGCTGGCTCCACCCTCTTCAGCACTGGCAGCGACAGAGATCTTGCCTTGCCAGTCAGCGGAAGCACCAGCTGTACCATGCTCCACTCCACAACCCCTGGACTGTGCCTCCCTGGGAAATCCAGGCTCTTGCCAGGTCCCAGTGTCTCAGAGGTTAGAGCACAGACCCAGGATACTCCAAGTGCCAAGCCCCGGGGTTCTGGTAACATCATCTCTTTAGTTCCCTCTGGGAGGTGTCTGCTTCCTACACTGAATTCTGGGGAATCTTAGGGCCCCCTTTTGCTCATTCCTTCTCCCCACACCCCTGTAGCCAACACCTTGTATTAAACCTCCACTGTTTGAAACTTGGTAGGATGTTTTCCAAACTGGACCCTGAATCATATGGTCTTCTCTCCTCAGCCAGACTTTGCATCTGTGAAGGCTGGAACTATAACTGGATCCCTTACCTACTGCCTACTTCAGACTAGGCATTTAAAGAGTTGCTGAATTAATTAGCCTCAAATCCATGATGGAACTGAAATTGAAAATCAAAATGAATCACGAGAAAACCATGGAATAGACTATTTCAGCTCACATATGCATTGTCAATATTGTTAAGTCAAGAAATGCCAAATACCAATCATGAGATTCTTAAGATAAAGCTGCCTTTTTGAAATACATGTGTTAAAGTGAACACATGGAAAAATGAGCAAATTTTAAGTGAATGTCTCAATGAATTTTCATCCCATTTTCCTTTGAGTTGTTGGCCAAGTCGCAGGTCTTTCTTCATCTCCACCTGATTCTTATCACATATCTTATTCTCTTTAACCACTATCATGTTGAATTGTGTTCACCAAAAAAGCTCTGAATCCCCAGCACCTCAGGATATGACTTTATTTGGAAATAGGGTCTATGTAGGTCTGATCCTATTATGATGAAGTCACGAGGGGTGGCTAATCCAATATGACTGGTGTCCTTATAAACGGGAAATTTGGAGACAGAAAACGATGAAAACATGGCATGCGATGATGAAGCCAGAGACTAGAGTGATGTGTCTACAAGCCAAGGAATGCCAAGCATTGCCGAGAACTGCCAGAACGTAGGACGAGGCAAGGAAAGCTTCCTCGATAGAGCCATTGGAGGGAGCACGAACCTGACACCTTGCTTTCGGATTTCCGGCTTCCAGAACTGGAGATACATTTCTGTTGTTTAAGCCATCCAGTCTGTGGTTGTTATAGCAGTTCTAAGAAACGAATACAAACATTATCTAACATAGCATGTATTTTACCTATTTACCTGATTTCCTCATTAGACTGTAAGATAAAAGGGGGCAAAGGTTTCTGCTCCTTTGGTCTCTGTTGTGTCCCAGTGGCCAAAACAGTATGTGGTACAGAGTGGCCATATGAATATTACCTGCAGTCCAGAGCAAATATGTACATGTTAGAAAACTTGGCATGGGGACAGAGGCAGAGTTGGCTTATTTTCAGCCACAAACAACAGAAAACATGACTCACAGTAGTTTGAACAAATACAGATTTATTTTTTTACATAAAAGCCCCACAGTGGGCAGTCCAGGCTAGAGCAGACCTCAGCAATTCATAAGGACCCGCACTCTACCCTGCTCCTGTGTTCGCTACTGACCTCTGCACCTTTGGGGTCACATCCCAGCAGGAAGAGTGGGTTGGGCAGACTGTCTCTAGCCTCTCCTCAAGCATCGCTTTCACAGGGCCACCCCCACTGAGAAAGAACTGGAAGGTTTAGTTGAGTGTTCAGCCTTTAGGCAACAGAAGGAGGAGGAGGAGGAGGAGGAAGGCAAAAGAGGCTTATCGGGATAGGGCTAGGCTGGCTGAGCACCTGCCTCGGTGGCACTGAGGCTCATGCAGAGAAATGAATGAGTCAGTAAAGGTGCTGGAACAATGAGCTGGACACAGCAGGGACAATCAGACCCCTCTATCACTTCCTACACAAAAATTAACTCTCAGTAGATTAAATGCTACAGTTGAAAAGCAAAATTTTAAAACTTTGGAGAAAAAAACATCTTTGGAAAAGATTAGTAAATGGCATTAAAACACAGACTGTGTATCACATGACATCATGAGAAAAAACAAAAGACATGTATACTGGGCAGTGTCTGCAAAGCAACAAGCCAAAGATCTGACAGAAGACAAATTAACCCCCCAGGCAGGAAATACAAACACATCTCTGAGGATATAAGGTCCTCAACCTGACTAGTAGAGAAATGCAAGTTAAAACTTTTGCATCCATCAATCAAAAATTAAGCACTTCTGACAATAACAAGTGCTAAGAAGAGGGCACAGAGGGTCCCAGTCACCAAGATTGGAGTGGACTGGATACAAGCTACTTTGGAGAGCAACCTGACAGCTATGAAAATAGAAAAGCACAAAAGCTACGACAAGTAGTTCCCGCACACTGTGTGTGAAGACACGCTCGACAGTTTAGAGCAGCACTAGGACCAAGAGCAAAAACCTGGAACCATCTAGACGCCTGGCCATGCAGAACGGAGAAATGGAGTCCTCATGCCACATCTTGAGCTGCACGTAATCCAGACTCACAATGATGAATTTTAATTTTTAAAGATGCAAAACAATACTGTGTTGCAGGATATATACCATCATACTCACATTTTAAAGAAATATATAAAAAGCCAGAATTAACAGCCATCATCTCCTCAGGGAAGGGCACCCATTTAGGGCAGGTGACAAAGAGGAATATAAGTGTATCAACGTTTATTTCTCACACTGCATGGAGGGTTCAGGAATATACATTTATATTTAACTTTTAATGAAGAAATAGCTTGGTTTTTAAATGCCCATGGCAAAAAAGTAGATGATGGCATCAGGACCCCATGTGTGTGAAAAGGCAGAGGTAAAGACATGTCTAATCTTCCAGGAAAACACCTTTAGGTATCAGCTGAAAGGGATACCAACAAGATCCTGAGAGCCAAGCATACAACATGGCCACCAATCTCTGCCTTAACTCACTGGTCTAACACCTGCTGGCTCTCAAGCCGATAGATTAATCAGAACCAGCCAAGGTGATTCTTCTAAAACTTCCCTTGCCCAGGACCAACCAACTTCTCACGTCAGAAATGGAGAATGAGGCAGCTCACTTTTGTTCTCCAAGTGCCTCTAACATGCAGTCAAGGTGAGAGCCATTAAGATGCCAAACTGCCTAATAATTCAGGAATTCAGGGAAGGCCATATTAGAGCCAAATATTAAAGGTGGAGTATGTGGCAAGTGTGGTGATGACACGGTTTGCTGTAGCAGCCATGGAGAGTTCCAGACTCCAAGCCTCAGCTGTGTGTGTCCATTTGGACACGGCGCTCCCCCCAGAGGGAGATGGTGAGGCAGGACTGCCTGACCTAGTGGATTTCAGACATCCATGTGGGTAACTGTCATGAAGTGAAATGAGTTGACATGTCATTCGCTCAGAAACTCTCTTGGCATCAAAGTTAGGTACTTTTCAAGTAAAGAAACTTGGAAAAAATCCTCGGTAAAATATTTCAATAAGGAGGACCATGTCTACTCTCAGCTTCATGGACAGGATTCCAGGCCTATGTGAGGGAAACATAGCTCAGACCTCTCGGTGTGTGAACCACCTCCCAATGCCTACCCTGTGAATCACTGAGGGTGACGAGAGACGGTCAACAGACCAATGAAGAGTTCTTAGAGTGAGACTGAGAGACTGAGGGGATCTAAGTTCTTACTCTTCAACTACTCTATTTTTTTACAGTGAGACTCTAATTGAGTGTTAATTATAAAAAGCCCGGTAGCAACAGCATCTTCAACAGATACTGGAGGTGGCTCTGGACTAGAAGGGGACAGACTGCTCTGAGGTGGGGTCGGGGTGGTCAGAAGGGGGACTGGATAGCAGCAGCAGGCCATGGCTGTGTGGAAAGAACCAGATGGCAGTGCTTCCTTTCAGCTGCTGGCTTTCTTCCACTCTGTGCCATCTCTGTCCCCTTGAGGAACCGCAAAGAGAATACCACTACTGACCCCACCGTCCTCCTGCAACCAATCCCTTCAGATCATCCCAGAGACCCCTAGAGTTTCCTTAGACTGAACTCACACCCTCTGCATGGTAGCCTAAATCCTCTCGTCACTGGACTTTTTCATCCAGGGCCCCAGAGCACATGGGAGATGGCACAGGGTCCTGTCTCCATGACCGCACTTGCTATGTGGCACTGAGCAAGCTTTCCTTGACCTCTGAGAGCAATATCTGCCCCCTGGGAACAGAGAGCACAGAATTTGTCTGAGAGGATGAGGCTGAGAGCAGGGAAGCTTGGCTGCTTGGAAGGTACTGAGGGCGGGGTGCAGGGCAAAAAGCCCCTCAGGGCAGTCACACAGCTGAGGGTGGTTATGTCACTTTATTTAGCAAATGGTCACACTCTAGGCCCCACAAAACTGCTCCTCCCATCTCATCAGAGGGCCTGCCTCAAGCAGAAGCACAGAGGTAGACACAAGGCCCAAATTCCCCATCAGCCTCCTCTTCCGCCCCACATGCCACACAGCACAGAACAAGCTCACCGCTCACATCCTCAGGCGCCTACCCCCATGTGGCTTGGGGGCCTCCAGGGTTCAACGGCCATTTACTGGGGCTTTGGCCCAGCTCCAGACACAGAGCCCCCGCTCCTGAGATGCTGGCAACTGGCCAGGGCCTCTGTCCCGACCGTGGGGACGCCAAACCCTTAATTCTCCGGCCCTGAAGCCTGTCCCTGCTGGGCAAGAAGCAAAATGTATGAAAATACTTTAATTATTTCTTTGAAACTGTTAAGAAATAAGGTCATCTTGTTTTTCTTTTACAATCCCAGTAAAAAGTTCACATTGGTGCCGGGGCCCAAGGCCAGCCCCTCAAGCCGAGTGCCGGCCGCTCAGTAGAAACGCTTGTTGCGGTCCTGCCGCTTCTGGAACACCACGGCGCCCACCACGGCACACACGACGATGCCCAGGAGCGCACACAGCAGCAGCAGGAACACCCGCCACCCCGTCAGTGGCCCGCTGCGGAAGTTGCCCGTCGGGTCGTCCACATTGTCTGAGGGAAAAAAGGGGGAGTTGGGGTAGCAGAATGGATAAGCCAGGCAGCTCCCTGATGGAGTCAGCCAACAGGACCAAGCAGGGCGGTGGCCCTGGCAAGGCCCCCACCCCCAGGTGCACAGCCGTGAAGGCAAGGGGCAGAGAAGTGGACACAGGGACATCCCCGAGGTTCCTAGAGATGGAGGCCTGGGGTGCCTTTCTGCTGCAAGGAGCTGGCAAACACTGGATTCCCAGGCGCCCTGAGAGGCCAGGGAGACCCAGCATCTGCCTTCGCTAGCCTGCCCCTCACCCTCAGGGCAGTGGTCTGAGGTCTCCACCTGAGAAACACAGCCCTGGCCGAACACCAGAGAGTCTGCCTCAGGAAGAAGCTCAGAGGTGGACACGAGGCCCAAATTCCCCGACAGCCTCCTCTTCCGCCCCACATGCCCTGACTCACACCTGGATGCATCTGGGGAATCCTGGGATCCAGGCCCTCAGCACTCCACCCTGTCCTTCTCCAGCCACATTACATCCCTGCCCAATAACACTGTCAATGACTCTGCCAGGCACCAGGACCTGACACCTGCAGCATCTCCTGGAATCTCTAGGATGTGGCTCTCCTCCCGGCCAGGTCTGCAATGCCAGCTAACGAGCCTGACACCCTCCCTTTCCAAAACACCTGACAGGGTAGGCCTGCTGACACAGTCCCACCGCCGGCCCCTCACCACCTCTGCGCAGGGACAGTAACAGTCTTTACTAAACCAGGAGCTCCTAAGTAGCCCCTTGGCCTCGGGGCTCCACCTTGGTCACTAGGCTGAGTTGCCAGGCACCGAGCAGGAGCTTTAGGATTGTTTTCAAAAACAATGAGTCAACGAACCTGAACATAAGTTAATTCCCCACCTGGCCAACCACATGGAGCTGCTGGGTGAGTCACAGCAGACAAGGTCTCGGACTCCTTTGCAGCCAGAAACCCTTGAACCAAAGGTGGCAAGACAGTGGCCTATAGTAGGATTTGTATGACCCTCAAAATGTTTAAAAGTAATCTGAACCTTAAAAAGGTGAGATATCACATAAGACGCCGGATTCCACTCTGGCTGGGCTGAGATGCCGCTCAGTATCCCTGCCTGGAAGAGTCTGTGTGCTGTCCCCTGCTGGGCTCACAGGCTCAACTTCAGAGGTGTTAGGGTGCACTTCTCCACACATGGGGGCCTCACTTCTCCAACCAGGACCCTCACTTTGTGAGGACGAGGTCATGGCTAATCAGTGCCATGAGAAGAGCCCAGGTCTGAGATTTTGCAAAAACTCCAGCTCCCATCCTGCCTTTATCTCCCCTCCTGCTGAAACCCTAGGGTCAGTTCCCTCGGCCAGTGATAGGACTTACTTCTCAGGCCATTTTCTGAGGTCATGCACGTGACCCTGTGGCTTTAACTGGCCATTACCACAGCACCAAGTGCAGGAGGAAACAGACACCAGGTGTTCACACATCTGTCTTAGCACTGTTTGCTGGCCCAAGAGCCCAGGCCACAACCACAGCCAGACCCGGCAAGGAGAGAGGAAACACAAGCACGTATGCATTTTAGCCATGACCCAGCCCTGGCCTCAGGCCAGGAACCCAGGCCCAGACTGGGAGGGGTTGCGCACACACACCTTTAGGCGACTTAAGGAGACTGACGCTGGGCTCAATCTTGGTCCAGTCGATGTTCTCCTCATCAGGTGTGTGCTCTACCATCAGCTGGAACAGCTTCAGGGAGATGATGTCATGATTGTCTACAGCACCAAGAAGCAGCTTATAAGGGGCCTGAGCCCACCTCCAGGCACACAGCCCATGGCCCTCCCAACCAATGAGGTGGCCAGGTCCCCAGAGAGAACCTGCACCTGCTGGGCTGAGGGCTCAGCCTTGATCTGTGGTCAGTGACTATATCTGAGGAGACTTGAGGAAAGCCCAGGTCTGACCAATCCGGGCAGGAAAACCTTTGCTTGATTATAACTGATCATCACAGTTCTGAGATGGGGAAGTTGAGGCTCAGGACCAAGACAAGGTGTCCTAGTCAGCCTACCTCCTGCTATCAGCTAAGCCAACCAACTGGAACCCAAGGAAAGGGCCTGGAAAGGGAAGCGCAAAGAGCAAGGACCCAGTGGCTAGGTGGGCAGAGCCAAGCGGCACCCAACTGCCCAGTGTACACAGCCCCGGAGGCCCAGGGACAGGCACCAACTCAAGTCAGAATGCAGTTCCCACCTGAGCTCGGCTGCTTCCTGGGTGTTGTGAACATGGAGAAATTCAACACTCAAATTTCCAGCAGTCTCAGTTGTATAAATAGCTACCTAAGCATACTCGTGTGACTTTGCCTGTGAGATGTCTGTCCTCTACACCACTTCTCACCGAGCACTGAACAGCCTTAGAGAGCACCCACCTGCCACAGATCTGGCCCCCTCAAGACATATCCTGAAATTCTGTCCATGAAATTCAAGGTAACCCAAGAAAGAGGATGGTGGCAAATTCAGAGATTAACACCAGGATGGCAACGTGCTAGGAACTGATTACCAGATAATCAGTGAGCAGGTAACAACTCCCAGGAACAAGGGGCTTTCTGGCCCATCCTCTTCTCTCTTGGATATACAATTACAATTTCTGTATTAAAAACTTTAAAACAATGGACACTTTGGGGACCAAGTGGGCCAAGACACTCCCATGGGGAGGAGACTCCTGGGCAGTGGCTGGTGCCATCTGAGGGCCAAGAGGAGGACTGAGGACCACAGCCAAGGGCCACCCTCAACTGCTTCCCAGGCCTGGTGCACCCTAATGCTTACAGAGCATTCATGGTAGGACAAACAAGAGAGAGCCCCAACTTTATAGAGCTCACAATTCAGTGAGTGGAACAGAGACGATGAAATTATAAGGTAGATTATAAGAGGATTAAGTGTTATGAAGAAAAATAAAGTCGAGAAAGGTGACAGAGAGTGTGCAAGTGACAGAGGTACATGTGTACAATTTTAAATAAGAAAACCAGGGAAGGCCCCACTAAGAAAGTGACATCTGAGCAAGGCTTGAAGGAGATGAAAGTAAGACACAAGCACAAAGACCCAAGGCAGGAGGGGACTGCTGTATGGAGGCAACGTAAATGGGGAACAGGGAGCAAAGAGCCAGAGGTGATGGGGTGGGTGAGGCGCTGGCATTAGGGCCTGGAGGGGATGGATGGTGGCTAGAGAACTCTGAGAGGAGCACCAGTGATACCTCATGCAAGTGACACCTCATGCAAGCTTTAATGTGATCGCTCTCGCTCCTGTGCTAAGACTATCAGCGGCTGGCATGGAGGAACCAGGTGGGGGCTCCTGCGGGGGTCCAAGTGAGGAAGGATGGTGGCCCAGACCCTCCAGGTAGTAAAGGAAGGGCAAGAGGTGGTCTGCTGCACTGTGAAGATAAAGCCAGCAGGACTCGCTGATGGATGACAGTGGTGTGTGAGACAAAAGGGGAATCCTGAATGACACCAAGGTTTTTGGCCTAAGCAACTAGAAGGACAGAGGTGTCATTTATGTCTTGATGGAAAGATGTGGTCTTCAGTTGTGCGCATGTGATGCTGAGATGCCAAGCGGGTTGTTGCTGACACTGGGCTACAGATAGACATCTGGGGTCAACAGCGTCCAGATTCACAGCCTCCCAGGGAGAGGGGAAGTTTGCCTAGGACTGTGCAAGACTGAGCCCTGGGCGTGCCGACACTGACAGATGATGGGAAGAGGAGGAAGAAACCAGGCATGTGTGGAACTAATGAAGGAAGTTCAAGAAGGAGATGACCAGCTATGTCACAAGCTACCAACAGACCAGGGAAGGTCAAAACAGATTTAACACCTTGCTCAGCCCACTCACCAGACAGGTCACCGGTCCCAACAGACCAGGGAAGGTCAAAACAGATTTAACACCTTGCTCAGACCACTCACCAGACAGGTCACCGGTGCCAGCCGAGGCCCCGAAGTAGTAGCCAGTAGGCAGGCGCACTCCTGTGATGTCGATACAATTCTTCCACTCGTTCTTGTCCTCCAAGTCAGTCATCACCTGCAGCCAGCCAGCAGGTCAAGCGCACCCTAGACCCAGTCCACCCGCCTCCCCGAGTACCTCAGAACCAGCACAGGCAGAGCTGTCCCCATCCCCACCACCTGCTCACCGTCAGGCGGCCCCGGGAGTAGCGCACAGCTAGGAAGGTGTCGTGATCGCGGTTGCGGAAGTCGGCCGTGCAGCCTGCCAGCTCGGTCCAGCGGCCATCCTTGCTGTGGTCGTAGGACAGGGAGCCGTTGTTCACCATCACCGAGATATATGGGAACACACGCTGTGACCAAGACACTAGTTACTGCATGACCAACCTGGCCTGCAGGAGGTGGTGAGAGCTCCACCAACCCCTTCCCCTGTCACCCAGTCAACTGCCCAGTCCTCCAGGTCCCATTGTGCGGGAGGGAGCCGCCTACCTCCGTGCTCTCATCATTGGGGTATGTGTCCAGAAAGATGGCTAAGCCATGGAAGTTGTCTTTACTTCCAAACACAGGCCCTAGAATGAGATGGAGACACTCTCATCATGGGGGAAACTGGGGCTGTCCCCTGGGTAATCTGAAGAACAAAGCAGCGCCAATGTGGGTCAGGAGGAGAGATGCAAGCTATTAGTTGTGCACCCAGGGAAGAGAAGGGACCTCTGAAGGCAAAAGCTGGGGGTGGCTTCCGGGGCACGGCAGAAAGGACTCAAGTTTAAAGCCTGAACTGTAAAGAGACAGCACCTGGCCACGTCCTTTGAGGGGTCAGGTGACAAGGGGGTACCTGGCCTGTGAACAGCGGGTGGCTACACAGGAGACCCTATCCTCTAACCCGAAGGTCAGCAACTTCCTGTCAAGGTCCAAAGAGCAAACGTTTTGGGCTTAGCAGGCCTCATATAGTCTGGATCACACAGTCTTCCTTGTTTTTGCTTTTCAAAAAATAGCCATTTAAAATGGTAGAATGGTAAAAACCATTCTTAGCTGGTATACAATGCCAGGCCACCATGGGGTACAGAATTGAGCTGTAGGATCCAGCTCCTCCTCTTCCCAAAGGGATGCCCAGATTCCAGGGGTTCTGGATTCCTATAGGAGGAGGAGGAGCACCCTGACAGGAGGGTGCAGAGTGGAAGATCCTTGGCTACAGACGCCCCCACTGGCTCGAGCGCAGCCCTACCTGACACGAGGCGGTCCCGGGTATACCACAAGGCAATGCCATCTCCATGGAGATTCTTCTTCCCTGCACCGTGGACTCTGAAGTGGACATGCATCTCCCAGTCCTTGAGGAAGCAAGGCTGGAGGGAAAGCAGAGAGGGTGCTCAGAGCTCCCTGGGCCTTCCTGCCAGCTGGAGGTGAGCCGGCACAGACCCTGCCCTAGGGTCACTAATGCCACTGACCAACAGATCCCCCATCTTTCTCAGCAGGAAGAAGGCTGCTGGGACTACCAGGTGGGGAGTGAGAGGCCACACAGTGTCCCAAGGCTGCCTGAGGCCAGACCCCGCCCAACCCAGCTGTCTTCTGCACTTTGATTCACTTTCCTCAACACCAAACCCATCAGCCCTGTTTTCTCTCCAGCCTCACTGCTCCTGCCCCAGGATCCTGTAGAAGGGTTACTACCCCAATTTTAGCCACAGATTTTACAAAATGGAAACACATTTAGACAAAACTTGTCCACAGCAGGTAAGTGGATGGTCACGATTCACTCCCAGGTCTGTGTGATGCAGAAACTCATGCTCTATCTTCTAAACCTCCCATGACCCTCGGGTCTTTAACACAAGCTGTATCAGCTCCCTTCTGACCTCCTACCCCTACCATCTTCCCTCCTAACTGATCTTCCAAACTAAGGGACTCAAACCCAGGTCTGGCTGACTCCAAACCCCAGCACACCTCCTGTCTCTTGCAGAACTAGGCAAGCCCCAGCGTGGTGACAGCACTAGGGCTGGGGGGTACTGTGATCCAAGGGAAGGCAGATGCTCCCTAGCATCCAGGAACACCAGGTGCAAAGCTGGGCACTGCCCACTACAAGGGAAACAGCGTGGCCTCATCCACCAGGAAGCTGCTTGTGAAAACTAGTATGACACACACTTCAACACACTTAGGGGAAGCCTGTAGATGGGCATGTGAGCAAGTGATTAAACAAAGGACCATCAGACAGGCAAAAGGAAAACAGGATATTGCTGACCAGATTATCAGCTATTAAAGAGATTGCTAATACCACTGTGGACAAGGACAAAGAGAAACACACACACAACCAATGGAACTGAATGCTCCCGTCTTCTTGGGATGATATGGCTGTTGCAGCTTTTCAACAGAACAAGGCAGAGCTTTAAGCACTTACACTTAAAGATATCAAAAATACTACTGCAAAAAGTATCAGTACTACGTTCTCATTTTTGAAAAAAGAAATTAGTATATATGTAAAGAAGAAAAGGAATATTTTTTATAAAATGAACACATTACTTCTAAAATCAGAAAAAAAATTCAGAAATAAAGACCTTTATGTCCCATCGTGAGTTATCTGGCTTGTGCATTCAGTTATCAGCCAGTGCTCCGGCTCCAGGCATCAGAAAGCCAGATGATACCTGGCTCCAGAGAACATGTAGCTAGCAGGCACCTGCACAGCAGCTTACCAGTCCTTGACAGTTCATTGGGAAATCAGAAAAAAATCTGCAAATTCTAGAGGAGGCAACAGAGCTCTCAAGGACAGACGGACAAGGAATCTCAAGTCCAAGGCCTGCTGAGGGGTAGAAGGCCTGGTGAATTGACTTTGCTTTGGGTTGAGACTACAAAGACAGCAAGCCAAAAGTAAGAATGAACGAGAAAGGCCCCCTGGGGACTACAGCCCAGCTCTGAGTCCCCTCAGTCTCTGAAATTCATGGAAAGAGACTCACCTAAGTCTTGCGTTTTTTTAACAAAAAATATTACAAATACAAGATCTGGAACATGATCAAAATTACCAGGCACATGAAGAGACAACATATGAACAAAAACCAGAGGGAGGAACTCCAGATATTGGCCTTTCAAATAACTAGTTTACTATGTTCAAGGAGATAAAGGACAAGATTGAGAATTTTGGTAGGTAACTGTAAGTTTTAAAAATCACACTACAAATAATCTAGAACAAAGAATAACTGAAATTAACAATGTAATAAATAGGTTTTACAATAGATTAAAAACAGATGGAGAGAATTAATAAACTCAAGTCCACTCAAATTAAAAATATCCAAAATGAAGCAGAGAAAACAAAAGCATGGCAGATACACAACTGTAAGAGGCAGAAGAAAGAGTGAGAAAGTCTAAGGTAAATATAATTGGAGTTTCAGAATAAGTAGCAATAGGGCAAAGAAAAATTTAAAGAGATACCTAAACCCTTACTAAAACTGATTTGAAGACATTATGCCACAAATCTTAAGTGTTACAAACCAAAGGAAATAAATTTTAAAAAATAAATAAATAACTGCATCTAGGCACATTAAGCAGGAAGGGAGGGCGAGAAGGAAGAAGAAAAGAAAAACATTCTTAAAAGCAACCAAAGGAAAAAGACAGATTAGCTCCAAAGGAACTACAATAAGCCTGATACCCCACTGTGCAAAAGAAACACTAGAAGATTATAGAGTGATATATTTAGAGTTGAAAGAAAATAACAATTAACATAAGATTCTATACTTAGCAAATGTATCCTTCAAGAATAAAGGTGAAATTAAAACACCTTTAGATAAACAAAAACATTAAAACTGTCTTTCATTTTTAAGGGAGAAGGAAAACAATCCAGATGTAGGTCAGAGACTCAGGAAGGAAGAGCAACGAGGACAGTAAATATGAGGGTAAAAATCTACGTAAATGTTTGACTGCATAAAATGTTTTATGTGGTTTAAAATGGAAAGGATTAAAATAAATGACAACAATGGGGAAACGGTGTTAAAGTTCGAAGGTCCTTACACTGTCCAGAAAGAAGGTAAAAGAACATATTATTATTTGACATTGGTAAAACACAGATGTATGTTTTAAACTTGAGAGTAACCACTAAAAATTTGGGAAATAAGCACAAAACTTGTGTGCTAATAGAAGAGTAAAAATGTAATAAAAATGAACAAACCCAAAAGAGAAAAATGAAGAGAGCAGGCAGTACAAGTAGAGAGTAAATAGTAAGATGGTAAATTCAAACCAAATGCATGGGAAATTTTACTAAATGCAGATGAACTAAATGCTGATAAGGGTACATAAAATATCTCTATTATTTCTTACAACTGCATGTAAATCTACAATTATGTCAAAATAAAAAGTTTAATTTAAAAAGTAAAGAAAGGATCAAAGACTCAAACTAAGAACTAAAACTATAAATCTATAAAAACTGAAACTATAAATTTCCTAGAAGAAAACATGGAGAAAATCTTCACAACACTAGATTTAACAATGGTTTCCTGGATAGGACAGCAGAGCGTGTGCGCACACACACAAAAAACAGATAAATCAGACTTCATCAAATTTAAAAACTTTTACATTCAAGAAAATCAAGAGAATAAAAAGGCAACCCACAGAATGAGAGAAAATATTTCCAAATCATGTATCTGTAAGGGATTAATATCCAGAATACAGAAAACTCCAACAACTCAATGACAAAACAACCCAATTTAAAATGGGCCAAGGACTTGAATAGACATTTCTCCAAAGATACACAAAGGGCTAAAAGGCACATGAAAGGATGTTCAACATCATTAATCATTAGAGAAATACAAATCAAAACCACGAGATACCATTTTGCACCCATTAGGATGGCTATTATTAAAAAAAAAATAAAAAGACATGGAAAATAACAAGTACCGATGAGGATGTGGAGAAATTGGAACCTCTGTGCACTGCTGGTAGAAATGTAAAATGGCGCAGTTGTTGTGAACAACTTTGGTGGTCCTCAAAAGGTTAAACACAGAGTTACCAAATGACCCAGCAATTCCTAGGTATATACCCAAAAGAAGAGAAAGCAGACACTCAGACACCCACGTACACCCACGTTCATAGCAGCATTATTTACAACAGTCAAAAGGTAGAAACAACTCAAGTCCATCAACGGATGAATGGATAAACAAAATGTGGTATGTACACACACACACACACACACACACACACACACGCACATGCACGCACATGCACACACACAGAAGAATACTGTTCATACATAGAAAGAAACAGAAAGGAGCATGCTAGTTGCCCGGGGCGGTGGGGGCAGCAGAAGAGTGGGGAGCTGCTGTTTAACAGGGCGTTTAGGATGATGAAAATATTCCGGAGATGGATGGCGGGGATAGCTGCAAGAGGTGAATGTACTTAACGCCACTAATATACACTTGTAAATAGTTAAGATGATAAGTTTTATGTTACGCACATTTTACCACAATAAAAAAATTGAGGAATTTTCTTTCACATGCACAAATACATAGATACAGTTATCAAAACTAATTTTTGTTGAGGACCACTGCATTTTTAAAAAACGGTTTCAATGCCGAAGAGTATCCTACTGAAGAGATGGTTTCATAAATAAAATGATTAAAAAAAAATAAGACTAAAACAGTAAGTTTTATGTTATATGTATTTTACCACAATAAAAATAAACCCCCAATGAGCCTAATTATAAGCTGTTTATCAGAGACAACTCTAAAACATAAAGAAATGGAAAAAACAAAGTAAAAAAGAACAGAAAAAGATACAGCATGCAAATGCTAACCAAAAACTAGCTGGTGCAGCTATTCCAATAACAAAGTCTAAAAGGTAACTCTTCTTAATGACAAAAGATCCCATTTACCAGAAAAATTTTGGACTCAAAATACATACAGCAGAAGCTGCCAGAACTACAAAAGATAAAAACAAATCCACACACAGAAATGTTAACACACCTCTCTTAGTAACTCATAAAAGTGAACAAAATTGGCAGGAAGGATATAGAAATTTGAACCCAATCATCAAACTTGACCTAAGGACCGAAATGGCACACTGACTCAAGCCACACACTTTGCAGGCACACGCAGAATGTTTTCCCCAAACATGACCGTGTAAGAGACCGTCTGCCATTCTCAACAGGCCTCTAAAGACTGAGTTCATACAGTATGTTCCTTGGCCATGATGAAATTAAACTAGAAATCAATAATAACTCTAAAAAAACGTTTAAAAACCTATCTCACGTACACAAAAGTCAGTCCAGAAGCCAGGTTCCAAATGGTCTGGTGCCCAAGAATTCTCTGCACCTGGGAATAGCATACTGAGATAAGACCCCAAGAGGATGCAAGGTGTGCCTCTGAGTAGAAGGGCAACTGTGAACAGGGAGGTAGGAACGGAAAACCTCCCCTCCTGTCCCTACCATGTTCACAGGGAGGTCAGTTTCAAGAAAAAGCACATGCAGAAGTTGAGGGCCTGGAACCTGATCCTTCAAGACTAACCAGGCCTTAGAAAGCCTCCACGCACCACAGACTGAAGACTGCAGATTGGCAAATAGAAACACTACCATATAGACAACATAAAGCCTCTGAAGGAATTATGTAGTTAATGTAAGGACTGGAACTGATTTAGACGCTGCTTTGGGGGCAGAACAAGACATTGCCATTGTTCTCCAGCCTGGGTGCACAGCTTAGCCACCAGGAGAGGCTTAGAAATCTTAATGCCCCTGCTGTCCCCCAGGCCAATGAAATCAGAATCACCCGGCAATCACAGAGCACTTCACAGGTGGGTGGTTTCCAGGTCTTTGCTGGCAACACTGTGGAAAGCAGAGTGAATCCAATAGTCGGCTGATATCACTAAAGTTTTTTGATGAAAGATCACTCCAAGATTTGGGGTTTATAAACAAAAAGAAGTTCAAAATACTGAGTGACCCCATTATAATAAAACTTCCGGCGTCTCTATCTACTATCTAGTGAACAGATTCTCAGCATTCACATTTATAAAAACAAAAAGCAGAAATGGGGTTGAGGACTGTTTCATTCTGACAATAACATCCATCCAGAGGGGGTGAGGGAATGACAGCTCACTGAGATGCATTCCAGTAAATTTTCACTTCTCTATAATAATTTTTCAAAAACTGTGTAATGTGTTTACTTTGATCAATTGTGTACTGGTAATATTCTCAAAGAAAACATTAAAACTTAGTTTCAAGTTCTCAACAAAGTTAAAACGTTTAAATTATTATGCTTATTTTAGTCACAAAGGAATATGACAGGCTAATCTTCAGACAGTACCTCAGCAAAAAAAGTTTAAAGACCATGCTGCAGCCTATAGGAAGACTATAGGAAGACGGGCCCTCAGAACAGGCGGGACCAGTCACTTGCGCGCCCCCTGTGTACTGTGCTCCAGCCAACAGGCACTTGGAGCTCAAGTTGCCGCTTGGCCCCAGCACCTCCTCAGGCACTATCTTATCTCTGCTGGGAAGACAGCAGGTACCCAGTAGTGTTTGCTAATTTGCTGCCTTTCCCAGACTGAGTTGAGTAAAGGGCACAAAAGAGAGAGAAGTCCAGAAAGCACCTCTCTCCAGCTCATTAAAGGAAGAGGTGGATCTTGGGAAACACTGGGCAGAAAATTCTAAGAGTTCCAAGCAATTTCTTTCAGGAACTACAGGAAACACTCCCAACTCTTAGGGAATATCTGCTGGGCCAAATAAGAAATGTCCCTGGAGCTGAATGGGGAGGTGGGGGAAGGAAGACAAGGCAATTATATTCCAGACTGTGAAAATTCAATGAAGTACAGAATCCTGTCAGCACTGTGACACTGCCACACCACTGACAATGCCAACCACCAGCTACCTACAACCATAATTAAGTTACTTGTGAGTGAACCTGATTTCCAACAGTTTCAGCACTATCGGTACCTTACTTAAAAAAAAAAAAGTTACACTGAACTCATTTTCATAAAAAATATAAGGCAACATAACCATTTTTTAAAATTTTTTGAAAGTCTTAAGAATAGTCTGAAGAATTATCACAGAATAATGTGATAGAATGTGACTTAGGGGAGATAGGGTAGTTATTGAAGTACTCTGAGTGGGTGGCACTTGAGCTGAGACTTAACAGATGAGAAGAAGGCAAGCAGGCATGGAGAGCCAGGAGGCAGTGTCCCAGACAGAAGGAACAACAAATGCAAAGGTCTTGAGGCAAGAAGGAAGCCAGAGAGGCTGGAACAAAATCTACAAAGCGAATGATGAGATAACAGGCACCAGGGGCCAGAATGTGTAGACATAATGCACATTTACCCAGTCGCAGGCGATCCCTGGCTCTGAATATCAGAGTGAAAGCTGAGGAAAGTAACCCCAGATGCCCCTAGCAATAAGAAGAGAAGCTAAGGGAACAGGCAGGTGAGGCAACACAAGGACAGTATGGGCTCCCATTATTAAATGGGGGCATTAACCAGAAGGGACAAAGAACAAGGTGATAGAGAAAACTAGGAAAATGACCAACACCTCAGGCATAGAAAGGGTTGAGGTCAGGCAGGCTGGGGCAGGAGCAAGTTTTGCTCCAAGTTGTGATCCAGCCCCAATTATTCCCCTTTCACCCCTTTCCTGACCCAGACTCCCTCAGTGTAGAGTCTGTGTAGTAACTGATCTTCATCACTGTTCATGTGTGACATGCCAGTGACACCTGAGGGTCCCTGACCACTGAAGCAAAGGTCACAGAAACTGAATCTGTCCACAAGTCCAACTCCTCCATACCACTGATAACAAGACCCTCAATCAAGCACTGGGGAAGGGGGCTGAGTCTGCAAGTATTTCTAAGGGGTTCCTTCACCATCCAGGGGAAGGGGGTCAAGTGTAGAGAGTGATTTGCTGGGCTTAGAGATCAGACAGATCAGTGTAAATTCTGTTTATGCCAAATTATTTGCCGTTAGCTCTGCATAAAATCACAATAGCCACCTATTTCAAAGAGCCTGTATGAGAATTAAATGAAATAAGGTGTCTTAAAGTCAGTGCCTAACATACAACAAAGTATCTAATAAAGATCCCATTCCTTCCATGTATTTCACTATTTCAGATGGTTCAATTTAGACAGACTGACAGCTCCACTACCTACTGGCTGTGTGACTTTAGTTAAGGCATTTTCAATTCTGAGCCTTAGCTTCTTAGTGAAATGGAAATAACATCACCTACTTCACATGGGTTTTGAAAGAATTAAGTGAAAAGGGTGTAAAGTGTCAAGCACAGCTCCTGACACATTGTAGCCTCAATAACCATTACCTGTTATTACTGGTGTAACCAACATGGGAAAGGAGGGATGGAGGGGCAAGCCTTAAGGGTATGCCTGACCTCTGGCGAACCACTTACCTGATGGTTCCAGATAGAACCCTCTTTGCTGCGTTCGTCAGGGGTCAGACGCACATACTGGCTCGTAAGTATTGTGCTGCCTTGGAAATCCCAAAGAGGCATGGAGCTGGAACCGACCCCTAGTGAGTAGAGACGGGCATAGACAGGTGTGTAAAAGGCCATGCCAGAAATGACCTCGCCAGAGGCAGTGAACCCACAGAGCTACTCTGCTGCGGAGAAAGGGCACCCCCTACCTCAACCCTATGCTGCTTCGCCCTCACCCTGCACTCATCCCCGCCCAGGCCTCACCTTGGTAAGGCTTGATAAGCGAATGTTCCCGCTTGAGATGTTCACTGTTGCCGTCAGTTATATCCGCAGCCACCCGCCCCAGCAACAGGAGAAGAAGTAGAGGTGTCGTGGGGCCAGGGCCGGGGCCGGGAAGCCCAGGCCTCCCCGGGCACCTCCAGCCCCAGCCCGAGCGCCAAAACCAGCCTTCCGCCGCCATTCTCCGTTCCTCTCCGCCACTTCCGCTCTAGGACTTCCGCCTTCCGGGTGTTCCATCTAATGGCCTTCGGCCGGAAACCCTCCAAACCTAGTATCGCCGGGGAGTTCAAAGCAAAGCCTCGGAGCCGAAGGTGCGGCAGCTTTACTTGCTGAGCAGCTCCCATCCTGGTGCAGTGCAGTTCTATCTCCTTGGCTGGGCCGGCGCACCGACCGCCTAGCCTCAGCAACGAGTTCTTACGAGGTTCAACCAATCATGGAACAGCACGTTAGGTGTGTGAGCCAATGGGGAACAGAGGGATGGTTTGAGTCGGGGGCAACACGAGGGTCCGCTGCGAAGCGCGGCATGCTGGAACTTGTAGTTTCGGTGGGATGCTGGCGCGGGCTGGATAAACGGAGATTACAACGCCCTTAGCCTCAGGCTGTTGATCGTGTCCCTGCAGTAACCTTTCCCAAGTCCGAGGAAAAAGGAGTTCTAAATTGAAGACGGAGGCCTGAATTCCAACTTTCGCGCCGTTTCGGGCTCACTGGGTGGCATCCCCCCTCCCCCACCTCCTTCACCCCCGGCGAGCCGTTAGCTGGCTCTGGTTTCACCTGCTCCACCTTCCCGCCTTTAAAGATAGAATTCCCTATGATTTGAGGGCGTCCACTACTCCCACTTCCTCAGGGCCAGTCGGATTTAAGCAGGAGGGCAGACCTGGACTCTGTCCCGGGACCCTAGTAATGGTTGAGACGCATCGAGATCCAGACGATAGTAATGCCTGTCCGATACAGCAAGAAGTGTCCACGAAAGGTGTAGGAAAGCTGACTGCGGACCAAAGGTCGAAAACTGGTGGCCCGCCGCCAAATAGAGCTCTGTTTTACCTAATGCTATTTCAATAAACGATTTAACTACCGATATCTTTAAATGAGGAATCTTAAATTCACATTAGAAATCCAAATTTTCAGTTCTTTGGGAAAATGGGGAGATTCAACCACACTGAGCCCATGGGCTGTTCCTCCTACAAATGCCTTCCTCTTCTAAGCCAGTCTACACACTGGCCACTAATTTACAGCACCTGTCTGGCCCCTCTAACTTTTTAATTAATGATCCCTGTTATAGATCACAGGATAAAATCTTGGTTGTTTGCTTTTTTATTTTACTTTAAGGAGCTTCCCTTTTGAATGAATGAACTTATTCAGGATTAAGTATCGACATCTTTTCTATTTTACATATATTTTTAATGAGCTTTTTTATTAAAGTTATACATTCATATATATGTATATATATAGTACAGACATGTACAAGAGTCCTCTGCCACTCCTCTCCCAAGGGGTATACCCTTCAGAGATTTACCCATATCTGAACAAAAAGGACATGTACATTCCACTAGACCTCCATTACTGAACCCCCAGCATCTACAACAGTGCTTGGCATGTAGGGAGTGATTAATAAATAATTGACGAAAAAATGAATATTTGTTTTAGAACCTGGAATTGAGTCATGAAGAAAAAGTAATTTACCAGAAAGGGGAAAAGCATTCTCAGGCAGAGGGGACAGGAAACGCAAAGACAGGGGTGGATGCCTGAAAGCATAAGGAAGGCAAACAATTTAGAACAGCCCAAGAGTGGTAGGAGAGAGTTTGACTGAGGCCAGAACTCCAAGGGCCTTTCAACCCAGCTAAGGAACATGACCTTTTTCCAGAAGGCAATGGGATGATTTTAAGCATGAGAGTGGTCAATGTGGGTTTCTCTGGCCAAAGGGGTGTCACCTTGTCTCTGTAGAGAGAGACCCAAACTGGAATGATGGGTGACTTGAGGGCTCTAAGTCCATACTTAAAGTAAAATACAAGTCCTGTAGTGGGTACATGCATGAATAAGAAAGAGGCAAACTCAGGACTCTGGCTAAGGACCGAGTTTATCTGAGACTGGGCCAAGCTGAGAGGGCAGGGTGGCACTCTTCAATTGACAGGGCTATACCGAGGTGGGATTTGTATGTAAGTGAGTGAACTGTGAATGCACATGTGTCTTTGGGCACAGATACACCTGATATGTACCCCTGCCTGGGTGGGTGAGTGTGGGTATACACATGTACAGGTGTGCCTGTCACATGTACCTGTCCGCAGGACTGTGCATACATATGACCGAACACTAGTTGATCCCTACAAGGGAGAGCCTGTGTGTGTATGACATGCACACCTGAATGGTCTGTATATGCATACCTATGTGTGCAAGGTGAATGTCCATCTGCATACCTGGGCACATATTTGGGAAGTGTCTGGGGATAGAGGTAGTAACTGCACAGGCACGACTGCCTGGGGGGAGGGGTGCCGAGCGTGCACATGCCCAGTACACAGCAGGTGTGAGATAAGTGTTTGCTGAGTAAGGACCACATGTGGATACTCAGTGCATACGTACAGATGTCCACGGGAGCCCCTGCCAGGGTGTCCAAAGGTGCCTAAGTGTGTGAACATGCCCTTCTGTGTGCCCAGACATGACCTTGGCACTCCACAGGCTGAGCCAGACCAGGATGAGCTCCTCACTGGGCACATAGAGGACTCTGCAGTGGAGCGCTGCTAAGGTTGCGTTGGTGGCGCGCGCGTGCGTGTGTGTGTGTGTGTGTGTGTGTGTGTGTGTGTAGGAAGAGGCGTTCACTCTCTTAGACCTTGCTTCTTTCTGTGGTTCGGTTTCTATAGAGACACTTCCTGTGGCAGAGAAAAGAGGTAGTGAGCTGGTGTTTCAGGATGTGAGGGCCCGCAGGAGCGGAGCCGGGCTCTCTCCGCCGCCTGCCCGCCACCTTGCAAGCTCCGGCCGGTGCTGCCCACAGTCCCCATGGTGGGCACCCCTCAAGGCGGGAACCGGTGAACAGCAAAGACATGCCAGGGAAGCCCAAGCACCTGGGCGTCCCCAACGGGCGCATGGTGAGTGCAGGCTTCAAGCCAGGCCCATGGGGAGGGGTGGGCACACCCAGGGTGGAGCCCAAGAGCACATCTAGCAGGGCTGGGCAAGAGCCTGCATGCTGCTAGCGGGCGGGCGGGAGAAGTTAGGTACAGATAACAGCAGGCGGTAGGACCTGGTACCCTCACCCCAGGACCTTCCAGGTTGGCCTATTGGGGGACCTGGGGCAACCTAGTGATGAGACCAGAGCACAGCAGGCACAAGCTTCTGGTCCAGCTCCCACTGCTCCCTCTCCTGCTTCTTTGGTATCATCTGGGGCTGCCTGCATCCTAGCATATCCCTTATGCTAGGATGCACACTTCCTCAGTGGTCCAAGCCCCCATGCCTCATTTGGCCTCAGCCCTCCCCTTCTAACCTGATGTTCTGATGCCTGAGGTCAGGTAAGAGGCAACCTTCACTGGGTCAGTCAACTGCCCTGCAGCTGAACGTGCTCCAGAGGCTTTCTGCCAGAACTAGCAGTGTTTAGGCATCTTGGGATGGATCAGCAGGGTCAGGCCAGGTTGGTGCAGCTTTTGTGCCTTTTACTCCTGGGCTACCAGGAAGGGTAGGGGTTGCTGGGCACCAGTATGCCCCTAGCTGCTGCTGCTGCTGCACCTCCTAAACCCTCTCCTTGGCTGCTTGGCCTCTGGGTCAAAGCTGCCCTTGGAAGGTCCAGCTTCTTTATTCATTCAGCAGGTGGGGCAGGCTGTGCCGGGTCTTCCTTCTCTCCCTCGAATACCAATTCCTCCTAACAACCCCAGGAAGGCAAGGCTGTGTCCTAGCCTCTCACCTGGCCCCAGCCCAGCACTGTGGGACAAAGCCAATGGGTCTAGGAAGACTTGGGTTCCAATCTCTGGTCTGTTGTCCCTTCCTTTGGGGTCCTCTCTGACCCTCAGTTTCTTCAGCTGTAAAATGAGATTAGAACAAATCTCAAAGACTTATTAAGATGATTAAGTGGAACAGTGTATATGAGGCCCCTGACCCTTTGTGTGCAAGGGCTCCACAAATGACAGCCCAACTCCCCTCTTCACTCTCAGCTCCTTTTCAAGGATCCCCTATCTCACCAAGAAGCTGAGCCACCCCCAAACCCACTCCTGCCTCCTAATTCTCAGGCTCTGTCTCCATGTCTCCTTTCAGCATTTCTTTATGGCCCAGCCCCAGGCTACCTGGGTGGTAAAGAGGAGACCCCTCCAAGCTGGTCAGTTCCCACCTTACTGTCTCTACTGCTGACCTAACTGAAAGTTCAAGAACCTGTGGGCCTCACACTCCCACCCGGAGGCATGACACTTGGGTGTCCAGGCCAAGGAAGACCATGCTCACTCCCATGCTCACCCAATAGGGCAGCTGTGGGGTTCAGAGACAGACCCAGCCTTTGCCTTGCATATATTCAGCCATGGCTGCCCTACCCAAAATCATCCAGAGCAGGGAAGGCACCCAAGCTCTGGCCCCAGCCCCTGCAAGCCCATGCGTACCCTGGCTCCTCTCAGCAACCTGCACACACAGGTTTATCTTTCCCCTCCTGGGGTTGTTCTGAATGCTCTGTACCATCTCTGGGAATCCCGAGGGCCACAGATTGGCCACTTGGTGGTCGTCGGGAGCTTTATGGGGCCATGCTCAGCTGAGACAGGGAGAGATAGACAGGCATGGGCATCTGCAACAGGAATGTGCACAGAAAGAGACACCTGTGAGCCAGATATCTGGCTCCTTCCATGAATTGCCTCCTGATGGAGGCTCAGAGGAGTATATGACTTCCTGAGGGCAGCTGGTGAGCAGAGGGGTCCAGCTGGGTGACTCAGTGCCAGGGCTCCTCAGCCTCCCCAGGTTGCCTGGCTCTTTCCTCCCCCACCTCCCCCTGCCGCCACCCCACCCACCATCATCCCCTGCAGAGGCAGCTTCATTTGTCAGCCTCATCTTTCTGCCATTCTGTTTTTCAGACAGTTGCAATGAAGCCTGTCACTTAGAGATGGCTCCCCACCCCCCTCCCAAAGATGTCACACAGCGCCAACTGCCACTTCATTTGTTCATTCACTCATTTATTCAACAACCCCTCTTTAGGGCCTGCCCTATTCTGGCCCTGTCCTAGGCACTCCAAGACCCAGGCCCATCACCCTGCCCCTGCCCTCAAGTGGCTCCCAGTCTGGCAAGACACAAAAGACATGGGCACAAAAACCAGAATAAAATTCAGGTTTGAGTAACAGCCACTGGTCGGGGATAGAGAAAGCTTCAGGGGGACCTGGGGAGGGAAGACTAACCCCTCCCCCACTCACTTGGTGTCCTGTGGCATGGAAGGAGTCCTGAAAGGGTGTGCCAGCTGGAGAAAGGCATGGCCAGGTGAGACGGCCAGATGTAGGGGAACACTGGGAATAGGTGGTTATGGTGTCCTGTCTCTCTCAGGAGGCCCAGTTCATCTTCTGTACCTGACAAGGAGACCTGCAAGGCAGAGCCCACTGTATCTCTTGGCCATTCAGCTCAGGGCCAGGCCTTGGGGGGGCAGGGTGCCCTTACAGAGGGGCCAAGGCTGGGGTCAGCTCCAGAAGGCTGGCTCAGGCTGAAGGAGCCAGGCTCCCAGGGGACCCTATGGGTATACCCAGAGAGGATCTCAGGGTCTCATTTCCCCAGCTAGGATGAAATGAGATGATGGTACAGAGTGCCCAGCACAGAAGATGCTCAGTAAATTGGGCCTCCCTTTGATGTCTGACCCCTCCAGAGGTCAGAGTTCAAGACGAGCCGCTGGACCCTTTACCCCCAATTGACCTTGCCTACCTGTGGCAAAAAGGCTGAGGCCCTGGGTCCCCCAGGTCCCCTGGGACATCTCCTGTCCACCCAGGGAGGGAGCTTAGTGGAGGAAAGACCTTGGGCTCCAGCGTCAAGCACACTTGAATTCTGATTTCAGCTCAGCCACTTCCCAGCTATGTGACTTCTTTGGGCCTAGGTTTCCTCACTTGTGAGATGGGAGTAAAAATGGCTACCACACAGGATCAGGATGTAAGGATGGAGTGAGAACAAAGACAGGTGCTGTCAGAGTGCCTGTCACACAATTGGAGCTCAGGAAATGCTGGGCCGCCCTTGCCTTAGTCTAAATTCTCAGATACCAGTGGCTCCCCAAGGCCCATGTCCTAAGAAAAAATATGGTAACTGAGGCCAAACCGTGGCTCAGGGGTGCCACTGGCCACCACACCCTTCCTCATCTTCCCTTCCCCTTTTTTCCTATCTACTCACCACTTCTCTTCAGGCAGGCTGGGGTGGGGCGAGGCCAGCCCTACTTGGCATAATTTCCCCAGGCATGGGAGCCCAGGCAGGTTGCAGCCCAGCCAGAGGCATCACCATAAGGTCAGCGGAGCCCCTGACTGCTGCATGCCTGTTGCTTTCACATACAGGCCTCATTTGCCCTTCCCAGCAGCTCCAGCGGGTTGGGAATGCTGAGCCCCATGCTATCTAGGGGGAAACCGAGGCCTAGAGAAGAAAAGTTACTTGCCTGGGGATAGTGGAACTGGAACTGGAACTCCATCCCTGTCCCCTCCCACCTCTGGATCTCGGTCCCTAACCCTCTCAGCTCCAACCATGCAGATAAACAAACAATGGGGTAAGAGGGGCTCAGAAAGGTGAACTGCAGGCTGCAGACTTGGGGTGTTCATTACCTGGTGGGGCATGCTGGGGTCACATGGGAGGGCAGAAAAGGGCTGCTCAGGTCCCTGATGGCTGCTTGGGAACACCAGGACAAGGAGGGTGCTTCATGGAAGGAAGTTTGGGTTGGTTCCCTCCTACAAACCAGACCTGGCCCTCCAGGAGCCACCCGACTTGCAGAGAGAGGCCCAGACATGAGTGGGCAGAAGTGTGGTGAGCAGGGGGATTTGGGGTAGCTAGTGTTTGGAGGTGACTTATTCAATGGGCAGAGATTGGAGAGCTGTTGGGTGGGGGAGCAGGAGTACATACCCAGGCAGAGGAAACAGCAAAGCAAGAAGGTGGAGTGTGTAGGGGTGCAGAGAAAACAAAAAAGTGATAAAGGGTAGGGTGGAGGGAGGGCTGGAGGGGTTCATTACCCAGGCCCAGGCAGAGCTCCAGCTATAACCCAGCATCTGCTCTGCCTCCCAGAGCAGTGAATGGTGCCTGGGGAGGACTTGTGAGATGGCCCCACCTAAAGATGCAGAAGTCTATTTGAACTAATGCAAAAAATAAAGCAAAGTTGGAGTGAGGGCTGGCTTCAGCTCAGAGCTCTTTGCCCTCTCCAGGGTCCTGGCCTGCCCCAGCCGCCATGGGGGGTTTTAAGCAGGGGAGAGGCTGAGTCCTGGGTCAGAGGGCAGGCCAGAGAGAGACAGTTAAATCCAGGAGGAGGCAGGGACAGTGGGCCATGGGGAGGGGAGTCAGGCTGGGTCGCAAGACCTGAGGGAAGGCACAGATGGTGGCGCTAAGGCTGGGAACAGCCGCAGAGCAGCCTAGGCGTGCAGGTGCCAGGACAAGGAAGGGAAAGAACAGGCTGGAAGGGACACCATTGTCCTCACACCCCCCAGGAGTTGGGACTTTCTCCTGCAGCCTTGGGAGATGAGTTAGATAAAGCCATCAGACAGGGGAGACAGAGGCAGGAGGAGCGGGGTGTAGGGGGCAGGCCATGCCGGGAACCACCGGTTCCAGACCCAGCCATACCCTGTGCAAACTTTCCCTCCTCCTCAGCAACATCTTATTCCAGTGCTCCAGGTGAGAGACAGGCTCAGGAAGGATCCCACAGTTATGAAAGTAGAAAATGTCAGGGTTGGGATTTGAACTTGGGTCTGATAGACCCTGACACTTGAGCTTTTTCCTCTACAGCAAGGCTCGCAAACTCAAAAGTGAGATCAGGGTCAGATGCCAATACTAATATAACAATGACAACAATAGTAATGTTCCTTGAATATTTACACATGCTAGTTAGTGTTCTGAGTTCTTTATATATATTTAACTTATTTAATCACAGCAACCCTTTGAGATTAGGACCATTATTTGCCCCATTTATATTGAGGAAGAAACAGGCACAGAGAGGTGAAGTACCCTGCCCAAAGTTGCAAAGTAGAGATTTGAACTCATGCAGTCCAGGGCAGTGCCTGGCTCCATAAGTAATACATATGCATCAAGCTGGCCCCAGAGACCACTGAGGAAAGCCTGAGCCCTTTCTAGGCACTGGTTGCTGCTCAGTGCCAGCCAAGGTTGCCATGCTGGAAGAAGCTCAGAGTAGCTGGGGCATTACAGTCTTAAAGGGGAGAGAAAGCTGGGATTTTCCGTAAAACTCCTGATTTTTAAATGTGGGAAATCTCTTTAAACTTAAAAAGAAAAATAACGTTCTGAGGGCCAAGATAGTAGAAATGTCCTACATATCTGCAGGCTGGCTCCAGCCCACTTGTGTGTCACCTGAGTGCCCTAGAAGCGAGTGGGGAGCAGAGAAGGAGATTGCAGCTGGGAGGGCAGGGAGAGGCTTCCTGAGGGAAGGGGGATTTGCAGACCTGTTTCCAGTGGGGATGGAAAGAAGGGACAGGTGGCAGAAGTGCCCATGACAGGGCCTAGTGAAAATGTAAGAGGTGAGAGAGGGAGGGATTGGGTGTGACTCAAGCCCTGATGTTGGAGGTTCAGGCAATGGGAAGAAAGACAAGACGCAGGGTAACTGGTTGGGTGCTCTGCTGTGGTGGCTTCCATTTGGGAATGACTGAGTTTGAAGGGCCTGTGGGACATTTGGGCAGAGATGTTAGCAGGAAGTTGGCTATGAGTGTTTGGAGCTGGGGAGATATGAATGGGAGAAAGGACCCACGACAGAGTCAGGGGGGTAGAAGCCACGTTACATGAGTAGGAAATGATGAGGAAGCTGCAGGAGCTGCTAGAAAGGTAGGACTCTTGCTGCTAGACTAAGCAAGAGTCATTTTGAAAGGAGGGTTTTTCTGTTTCACTAATAGTTGGGATTCCCAGAATTGTGGGGTCGGGGGGAGGGGAAAGATGGAGTTGGCCTCTACAGCAATATTACTCATGGTGTGGTCCATGGACCAGCAGCAGCAGCAGCAGCATCACCTAGGAGCTTGTTAGCAATAGAGAGTCTCAGGCCCCATCCTGGACCTACTGAATCTGAAACACTGCAGGTGGGGTCCACCCAGTCATCCTAATACACATTGAAGTTTGAGAACCACTGTTCTGTACTATAAAATAGCATCCTGTGCCCTTCCCAAGGAGATGCAGTGGGACCCAAGGGAGACCCTAGGCCCCAAGAGGAAACAGTTGCAAAAAGGAGATCATCAGCTCCAGAGACACCTCTCCTTCCTCAAAGACAACAGCAAACATTGATATAGCACTTCCCACATGCTGGCCACTGTTCCAGTTGTTGCAAAAACTTTAAACTGATTTGATCCTTACAACAGTCCCAGGAAGTAGATTACTGTTGTTATCATCATCCCCATTTCCAGATAGAGACAAACAAATCACAGAACTAATAAGTGGCAGAGACAGGATTCAAAGTCTGTGCTCCTACCCACCATGCTGTACATACATCTGGGCTCACCCAGCAGGTGCTCGAGGAAGAGGGAGCCAAGGGCAACTAGAGGATACCAGGCATAAGTCCCAGCATACAGGGGTTGGCACATGATGGAAGAGGATCTGGGAATAGCCTAAGTAAAACTTTGAGCAAGCAGTGACCTGGCTGGGAAAGTCCAACATGGCCTCCTCCAGGCAAAGGAGGACACAGCTCCACCAGACCTGGGGCCCGGGCCCAGAACTGTCTTTGAGAATCCACTCTGATTTTCTCTGATTTTCTACCTCGGGTCTCTTATAGGTTCTGGCTGTCTCAGATGGAGGTAAGTAATGGTATGGGGAGGAAGCCTGGCCGGGGTTGGGGGTAGTGTATGTGAAAATGAGGTAAGGATACCCCTGCCACTTGCTATCTTTCCATGGAAAGTATCTGCAGATGGGGTTGGGCCAAAGGCTGAGGAAGGCCACAAGGCTCACCTCCACTTGTCTATCTCCCTGCAGAGCTAAACAGCACGGCAGGGCCTCAGGGCCAGGGTGAGGGCCGAGGCAGCTCCCTCAGCATCCACAGCCTCCCCAGTGGCCCCAGCACCCCCTTCCCTACTGAGGAGCAGCCTGTGGCCAGCTGGGGCCTGTCCTTCGAGCGGCTGCTTCAGGATCAGCTGGGCCTGGCTTACTTCACTGTAAGCCCTGGGGTGGGATAGGGAGGGTGGACAGCAGTGGCCACTATAGGGTGAGGGGGAGGGGGGCATGGGAGAGGGCATGGATGGAGCTTCACGCTGGCCAGTGGGACTCCTCTGTCAGCTGCCTCTTCCTCTTCTCCCAGCTGGGAACTTTGCTTGTCTCTGTCCTTGTTTCTGCCTCTCATTTTCTCTCTGTGCCTCTGGATAAAGCCCCATCTGTCTGTCTGGCTTGGCGCCTTCGCCCTATGTCTCTATTCCAATCTCTTTGACCACATCCCCTAACTGGGTCTCTGTGACTCTGTCTCCTCCTTCTCCCTACCCCCCACCTCCACCCCAGGAGTTCCTGAAGAAAGAGTTCAGTGCCGAGAACCTGACTTTCTGGAAGGCCTGCGAGCGCTTCCAGCAGATCCCTGCCAGCGACATCCAGCAGGTGGGGGAAGGAGGAGCTGGGGCAGAAAGGTGGGACCAGGGCCTGGGCAGTGCCTCTGATATCCCCTGACCCTCGTGCCCTAGCTAGCTCAGGAGTCCCGCAACATCTACGAAGAGTTCCTGTCCAGCCAGGCACTGAGCCCCGTGAACATCGACCGACAGGCCTGGCTTGGCGAGGAGGTACTGGCTGAGCCCCGACCTGATATGTTTCGAGAACAGCAGCTGCAGGTGAGAGGGCATGGCCTTGGAAGGGAGCAGAGGCGGGGCCAGATCCGGGGGCTGAGCCTGAGCGGCGTGGAATGGGTGATGAGGAGTGGTGTGGGGTGGGATAGGGGGAAAATTTGGATGTGGGTACCAAGCCAAAGAAATGAGAGGACACGGAGTGGGTTAGAGGCAGGTACCAGAGGCTGCAGGAGGGGCCAAGGGCGGTGCCGAGCAGAGGTGTGGGCGGAGAAAAGAGTAGGGGCGGGGCCTGGGCCTTGGAAGGGGATGGGAGGAGCTAAGGGCTAGCTACCAAGGTGAGAGCGCGGTCAACCCCCGGGGCCTGGTCTGGGATTTTGGCTCACTGCCCCAGCGCCCGTCCCGCAGATCTTCAACTTGATGAAGTTCGACAGCTATGCGCGCTTCGTCAAGTCCCCGCTGTACCGCGAGTGCCTCCTGGCGGAGGCCGAGGGGCGCCCCCTGCGGGAACCAGGCTCCTCGCGCCTCTGCAGCCCTGAGGCTACAAGAAAGGTGCGGACGAGGGGCTGTCGGGGCCAGGGGGCCAGTGCAGATCTGCGGGGGTTGCCCACGGTCTGCGTGCGGGTTAGGTCCCGGCCTGGTGCCAGCGCCTTCCCTGTACCCGCAGAAGCCGAAGCTGAAGCCTGGGAAGTCACTGCCGCTGGGTGTGGAGGAGTTGGGGCAGCTGCCACCCGCCGAGGGCCCTGGGAGCCGCCAGCTCCGCAAGTCTTTCCGCAGGGGTGAGGGCAGAAGTGGGCCACAGAGCAGAGTCGGGACGGGAGTTAGGGCAACCCTTGAGAATGCCTCCTTTCTCCTACTTCTCTTACAATCCGTAAGTCTGTGAAAACTGAAATAAATGCAGGTCCCTATGACCACCGCGTTTGAATCCCAGGCTAAACTCCCGAAGTTTGAGAAGCCCCCTCAGTAGCGACGCTTGCAGGATCCCAGACCACGTTAGACCCATGCAGAAGTGCTCCAACAGGGTCCACCGGCTGAGAAGGGCCTCAGCAGAGGGGTGGGGCGGGGTAGGGGGCTGCCCAGCTCATTTCTCCCTCTCCCTAGAACTAGCGGGTACGGCAGCAAACTCGGCTTTGCGACGAGAGTCCCAGGGCTCCCTGAACTCCTCGGCTAGTCTGGACCTTGGCTTCCTTGCCTTTGTCAGCAGCAAATCTGAGGTGAGCGACTGCGAGGGAGATGAAATGGGGACTAGGGCCACTACTCAGGCCCCTTTGTGTGGCCGCAATCATTCTCAGTCACCATCTCCACTTCGTCTCCTTCCCTTACTCCCCACAGCCAACCCCTCAGCCTCCTTACTTTCTTCCTATCTTCACCACATTGTCCCCATGCATGTCATGGGTGCACATCGTTTTCAGCTGATGAGTATGCACGTGTGGGTGCCCAGATGAACACAGTGCATGTGGGGGTCAGTGGGTGCCCACATGCCTCTGTGATTACACGTGTTCCTGTAGGAGGACAATCTTGCCTGCCTACAGGTGTGCTCTTGGGTGTGTTTGTGCATGTGTGCACGTGTGTGTCCCAGTGAACTTGTCTGTGTTCCAGTCTGCATGTCCTTGCATGTGTACACATGACCTCCCCCCACTCCTGCCCTGACTCAGAGCCACCGGAAGAGCCTTGGGAGCTCAGAAGGTGAGAGTGAAAGCCGTCCAGGGAAGTACTGCTGCGTATACCTGCCTGATGGCACAGCCTCCTTGGCCCTGGCCCGACCTGGCCTCACCATCCGTGCCATGCTGGCAGGCATCTGTGAGAAACGTGGCCTCTCTCTACCTGACATCAAGGTCTACCTGGTGGGCAATGAGCAGGTGCGAACCTGGCCTCGTCCCCAACTCTTAACTCCCTTCCTGATCCTCATCCCTACTCCATTCCTGTCTCTGCTCAGCTATGACCTCAACCCCAATTCCATTCCTAATCCCCTGGACAAACCCTAATTTCAACCCCATCCCCTGTTCTCACCCACTTCCTGACTCTGGCCCCTCCTCCACCCTGCCCCTCCCTCCATGCCCAACGCCAAATCAACCCAGCATCAACTCCTTACTCAAACTCGGATATCTACTTTTAACCCCCCAAAATCCCACCCCACCCCACCTCCATTCTGTTTCCCTGCTGTGCCTATCTTCCTCCCTGTGATCCTCTCTGGAAGGCAGAGTAGGAGAACCACTACTGGAACTGGTCCGTCCCATCCCCCAACCCCTTTACTCCAAGCTCAGACTCCCCATCCCTGAAATGACCATTTAGGGGAGCCCTCACCTCCTCAGCCACCGAGAACACCCAACTGCACCTAATCTAGGAAAAACTTTCCCTTAGGTGCAAACTAGCATATCTTTAAAGAGGAGTCTAGAGGAAACTCACTAAACTAAATCATCCAGTAAGGGGAATCTGAAGGAAGGATGCTACATCCCAGAAGACCCATCAGGATTTCATTCACCCAGTAGACAGTTCTGAGGCCCTGCCAGGTGGGTGGGCAGAGGGACCTAAGCCTGAGATCTGTCCTCCAGGACCATTGGCTTGAGGTAAGCCAGGCAGGTTGTGATCAGGGAGGAGGAGCTGAACCTCCAGAGAGTTCCTGGGGTGAAGCAAGCATTTCTGGTTGGCCCCAGGAAGGCTTCCTGGAAGAAGTAGCAGTTGATGAGGATGAGGAGGAGTTTGCATGTCAGAGCTGTGTTGGGGGGAGGACATTCCAGGCATAGGGAAAAGCTTAAGTGAAGGCCTGGAGATGGGTGAAAAGTGCAGGGCATGTTTGGCCTAGAGTGTGGGAGTGTGAGGGCAGCAGTGGGAAGAGCTCTGCCCATTTTCTCAGGCCCCCGGGCAGCCTCCTGGCACAGATGAGCTTTCACATCTGCTAAATATAACTTCACCACCCACCTTCCACCTGTCCCTGCAGCACAGCACAGGCCTACGGCAGGGGAGAGGCTGCCTCCCTGCCCGGGGCTGGTGCAGGCAGCAGGGCCTCTGGGGGCGGTAATCACTACAACTACTGTTTATGTACCTACTGTGTGCCACGCACTGTGCCAGACACTTCACATTCTCCTGTCCTCACAGTGGTTTTGGGGAGAAGAGCCCTCTTTGCAGTGAGGAGACAAGAAGCGTCAGTAGTATGTGGGAATGGAGAGAAGTGGACACGTGTCCAAAAAGGAACAAGGCTTGGGTGGCTGACCAAAGGTGGGTGGTGAGGGAGGAAATACATCCAGCTGTTCTGGGTGGGTTTCACGTGGCTGAGAGACAAGAGGCAGCTGTCTAAGAGGCAGAAGCTATCTCCGGCCAGGAAGAGATGCCCTGTGATCCAGGACCTAAGCCTGCCCCTTACCCAAACAAACCCACTACCATCTCATGACCACCTCACCCCATGCTTCTTATAACTCTGTTCCTTTTGCGAGTCTGTCCAGCATTCGTCCCACCCTTCTCCGTGGCCATGGCCATGCCAGGCTTCGACTCCAGCCTGGTCTCTACTCCATCCACATCCCTATAGCGCACCTGCCCTTCAGCCGGTCCTCTGACTCTTAGGGCAGCCACTGAGGAAGTGAAGGTGGTTTCCTTGGAGAGCGGGGATAACTGGTGGGCGGGGGTAGGGTGGGACTTAGACCCTGCCTGGCATCTGCAGAAGGCCCTGGTCCTGGATCAGGACTGCACTGTGCTGGCGGACCAGGAAGTGCGGCTGGAGAACAGAATCACCTTCGAGTGAGTGCCCCGCCCGCCAGACTTGGGTTGGGTGGGTGTCAGGTTCAAGCTGCTGTTCTTCCCTGCAGGTCCCGCCCTTTGCGTTAACCTCGCCTTCTAGGTGAGGGCCCCACCCCTTAACTGGCCCGCCTCCCCCCGCCCCCCCACCCGTGCAGGATCCGCCCCCTCCTGGGGCTGGCAGGGGTAGGTTGGGGGAAAGGTAGGGTGGGCTTTCTGCCAACCCTCAGCCAGAGGGTTCCGTGCAGGCTCGAGCTGGCGGCGCTGCAGCGCGTGGTGCGGATCTCCGCCAAGCCCACCAAGCGGCTGCAGGAGGCCTTGCAGCCCATCCTGGCGAAGCACGGCCTGAGCCTGCAACAGGTGGCGCTGTGCCGGGTGAGCCATGGGGCAGCGGGCCTGGGGCAGCGGGCCTGGGGCAGCGGGCCTGGGGCAGCGGGCCTGGGGCAGCGGGCCTGGGGCAGGGGCGGGGCGGGGCGGGGCGGTGGGGAGCGGGCTGCCTGTCCGGCTGGCTGCTGACCTGTTCCCGTAGCCAGGTGAGAAGCAGCTGCTGGATCTAGGGAAGTTAGTGAGCTCGGTGGCGGCCCAGAGACTGGTTTTGCACACTCTTCCAGGTAGGTAGAGGATATTGGCCCGGGGTTTGTCTCGAGGATGGCTTTGGCCCAGGAATAAGAGGGTACAAGGGGGAGGCAAACACCAAAGGTGGGGCTCTCTGCTGCAGGTGCGAAGATTTCTGAATCCAGCGACACATCCCCCAGCCGCAGCCAGGTGAGTGAGAGGTGGGGTGCCCTCTTCTGCCTGCTGCATCTCCCCTCCTGGTGGCTCTGATCCCACGTTCTTGCAGGGAGGCCCCCATAGAACCCAGGACAAAGCCACTCATCCCCCAACACTGCCCCTCAACTCGCTGGCCGAGGTGCCCAGTAGTGTCCCTGGGAAGCGACAGACCTGTGACATTGAAGGTACATGGGAGATGGTGGGGACTGGGGACCAGATAGGCTGGGACCATTGAAGGTGGCATCAGTGAACTGGATGCCATTGGGCTGGAAAAGGAGGGCTAGAGGGCTTCAGGGTTGGGGGACTAACAGGGCTGGGATCCGGCAGGGGGGTGGCGGAGGCAGCGCTGGTGCTGGGGCAGAGAGGCTGTGGCAATAGCATGAGCAAGTCTATGTGGATGGGCTCCTTGACTTTGTGGCCACCCCCAGGCCTGGTGGAACTGCTGAACCGGGTACAATGCAGCGGAGCCCACGACCAAAGGGGCCTTCTGCGCAAAGAGGACCTGGTACTTCCAGAATTTCTGCAGCTGCCTGCCCAAGGGCCCAGCTCCCAAGAGGCCCTACCACAGACTGAATCATTGGCCCAGCCCAAGGGGGGTCCCTTGGACTCCACTGACCACTCGGCCCTCTGACAGTTTTCCAACAGTCCAGGCTGGCTGCATGGCACCTGGCGGGCCAAGCATGTCATGGGCCCACTCTGCATGCCCTGTCTATACTGTGAGTGTCCCTGGCCCCTTCCTGCCACGGGCAGGCCCGTGGGAAGAGCCAGGGGGGGAGAGAGAGGCGCTCAGAATAGCCATTCCCCACAGCTGCCACCACTTGGTCCCTCGCAGCTTGCCTACGCATTCCTTGCAGCCAGGCCACTGTGTGGAGGTAGGCCTCCCTCATGCCCCCTGCGCAGGCATGCCCAACATGGAGCAGTGGCGTTGGCAGTGCCAGCCTTCCTACCATGTGCCAAACCTCATCAGGGAGCAGGAGGAGGGGCCGGCCCCTCTTCAGGGAGCTGGTATGAATAAGGCCTGGGGGTGCGGGTGGGAAGCCCTCTCTCTACCCACTGTACTCTACTGAACATATGGACTTTGCAGTAGGCTTGGGGCAGCTGGGTTTGTCCTGGATGTATGATATTGTTACTATAATAATTATTATTATTCTGTCATGAGGTGTATTTCTTGTGTACCCTGTACCCCCAACCACACCACCTCTGTCGTCAAGGTCACAGTGCCCGGAAGCTCTTGGGGACCTCAGGATGTCCCCCCTGATTTCCTGTTATCAGAACTTCTCTTCCTGACTGCACTGAGTATGGGTGTGTGTGTGTGGGGGGGGGGGAGCGCAAGAGGGAGGGAGGGAGGGAGGGATGGAGGGAGGGGAAGGGGAGGACCCCTTTAGGGATCTGTGCCTCTGCCAGGTGTCATCGTGTTGCTCCTCAGTCTTATCTGAGCAGTGTCGGATCACTGCTTTCTGCTTCTTTTGGGGACTGAGTGTGTCTCTGCAAACATGGCTGCAGTTCATTGCATGGAAGACCTTGTAGGGGACACTAGGTGTTGTGGCAGGGGCATGTTCTGAGCCCAAGCAGCCAGGGAAACCCCACACAGGGAGGGGCAGCAGGGAAGGCCTCCCAGAAGGAGGGCCCCAGCCTGCAGGCAGAGAAGCCAGACTCAGTCCTGGTGCTGCGACAGAAGAAACAAGGGGACACAGGAGCTTGGAGAAGGTATCTGGGGACCGAGAGGCCCTCCTGATCCCCTCAAACAGGTCAAGCTCTCATCCCCCCTCCAGCTCTTTGCACTTGCTGTCCCCTCTGCCAGGAGCTCCCCCACCTGCCCCCATTGTGTAACTGGCTCCTCATCCTTGAAATTCCAGAAGAGACTGTGGGGTTTGCTGGCCCACCATGCCTTTCTCCAGAAGTCTAAGCCAAACCTTCCTGAGAGGGGGGGTTCTTCAGCCCTCTGCCCCATATTCCATGTTGTTCTACTGGTTGACCTGATGCCCCAGGCCTGGCCGATCAATTTGGTTCATGGATGATCCTCTCGCTCAATCAGAATCCCAGTCCTGGTCATTTTCTACCATCTCCCAGCGATTTGCAGATAGGACCAGTAGGGAGAGAACCTGTATGCAAACGACAAACGACGGCAACACAGGACTAAGAGATAGAAGGAGATTCCTGACAAAATTATCTAAACACCTAAATCGATGAATGCCGGAAGTCAGCCACTCCTAGACTTCCTCATTAGGCAAGCCAATACTGATATGCATATACTTGTTACTCTTCATGGGGTTTCTAAGATCTGCAACCACAAAAGCCCTGCTTCATTGAAGAGCTTGGCTTAAACACCTGAGAGGAGCATTCAGGGTCACCTTGTGCTGTAGTCTAAATGCATGTGTCACCCCACATTCATATGTTCAAATCCCAACCCCCAGTGTGATGATGTTAGGAGGTGGGGCCAGGGGGAGGTGATTAGGACAAGAAAGTAGAGTCCTCACAAATGGGATTAGTGCCATTGTAAGAGACCCCAGAGAGCTCCCTACCCCTTCCACATGTGAGGACATAGCAATGAGGCAGCCAGCTGTCTACAACCTGGAGGAGAGCTTTCACCAGACTCCAATCATGCTGGCACCCTGATCTTGTACTATCAGCCTCTAGAACTATGAGAAATACATTTCTGTTGTTTATAAGCCACCCAGTCTCTAGCATTTTGTTGTAGCAGCCCAAACAAACCAAGACACCCTATGTGAAGTGCTTCCCAACTTTGTTTTCTACCAGTCTATCCAGTTATTTTCCTTCACAGCATTCAGCCCACTCTGTAACAATTTTGTTTACTTATTTATACTCAATTGCAGACAATATGATATATGTGCCCTGATGGTAGGGACCTCATCCCCCTTAGTCACTTCTCTATCCCCTTGGCCCAATGGGGCTGACAAATGATCTGCAGCCTCAGGTAGTCCCAGTAAAGGATGCAGGGACAACAGGGAAGTGGGGGTCCTGGGCAGGGGACTACATAACACCAGGGTCACAGTCTGGCCAGAGATGGAGGGAGGGAGACAAACCCATGTCATTTGTATGATCAGCTGCAGAACCCCTTCACACTTCCTGAGCCTGGGGCTTCTCCCTGCAGGTGGAGACACACTTCCACACCCCAGGATAGAGAGGTGGGGATACCATGTGAGAGATGGGATGTCTTCTCCAAGTTGGCAGATCCTGCAGACCAAGCCCACCCTTCTGCAACCCCGTAGTGATGATGCCTGTCACTATTAGGAACCAAGGACATTGCCCCATGAGAAAGGGGGTCATGGGTCAGGCGGAAGTACCTCCCTAGAGATCAGCCCCTACAAGGAGACAATTCACATCTACCAATGTCCCCAAGTTAGGTATGTTCCATCCTTTACCTCATTTTTGTCCTCACAACAAAACAGCCTGGTGGGGATGAAACCATGGCTGCAGGAGGGGAAGTGGCCAACCCAGGCTCCTGCAAAGAAAACCATGGGATGACCCCAGAGCTTGACCAGCACTCAGGCGGTCTGCCTCAGGGACACACACTCCAGATGCTGTAAAAAACCTTGAAGGGGAGCCAGGGACCTTTCAGGGAGTAGACATTAATATGGCTACTCTGGGGGTGGGGGGGAGTGTGGGAGTTATTGCTAAAAATTAAAAACACCTCATGTGCCACTAGAGAGTCATTCACTCCCAGGCAGGGGAAGGTCCATCCCTGCAGGGTTGTCTATGACCTGAAAACTGGCAAACAGCCAAACGTGGATGGGGATGAGAAGTGGGGCAACGCAACACATGATGGTGTGTCCGTGTTCTCCAATGCCACACAGCAGGGAAAGAACTGGGTACAGTGTGCCCTGATGTGGAAAGTTCTCCAAAATGTGTTTAATTAAAAAAAAAAAAAAAGGCAGTGCAATGCAAATGGCATGAGACCTTTATACAGACCACAAACACACAGGCACTTATAAGTATACGGGAAGGACAGAGAACGTTCTAGGATAAATGCAAAACTGACAGGAGACAGGGAATCGACCAGGATTGGGGGTTGCAATCAAAGTAGGTTTTCACCTTAGCTTTACTTTTTTAAACAGATGCAATTAAAAATAATCATAACACAAAGAATTTCCCAAGGCCACTTCTTTGTCACTGCTGGCCCACGATCTCTTTCTCCAAAAGCAGAACCCAGCTCTTCCTTTGGGTGCTTCAGCACAACACCCCGGTGGCCCATTTTAGCTGGCTGGGTATGTTCCTCTACCACAACCCTCTCTGTGATCCTCTTCCAAAAGGTCCCCTGCAGCAGCCCTGGGCTGAGGGATACCCGGTTCCCTCCTTCCAGTTTCTGTGCTCCCAGAATCCCTCAAGGCCCTGGGTCAGGAGCAAGGGGCTTTAGCTGGTCAATCCACGGGCTGTGTTTCAAAGCCATTGCAGAGAGCTGGATTCCTTGGTGGTCAGGAAAGGTCACAGAGCTGCTTTCCCACACCCCACCAGGTGGGAAGCCTGGTGGGGAGTCCGCCTGTCCACCCAGCGTCCCAGGAAGGAAGCGAGAGAGCACACCTTTGCTATCCACTCTGCAGCCTCCAACACCCACCTCTTACAGAGGATGCAGGCTGAGCCAGCAGGTGTGACTTTCTCAAGGAAACCATGGGACACAAGCTTGTGTGGCTCCAAGCCTCTGAGAGAGAATCTCATCCCCCAGCCCCACTTAATAGCCTTAGGGCCAGGGAAAAGGATGGGATGAGACGGGCATTGGATGAGTGCAAGGCACACAGTGACCTCAGCTCTGGGCCAGGGTGGGGGCAGGCAGAGGCACAGGCGGCTCACCTGGAGCCTGGCTAGAAGTGCTGACGCAGCTGCAGGCCGTTGCTTCCTGGGCAGCCACCCCCGCCCCTGTGGATGAGCACAAGGTGCACCCTGCAGGGGGGGGGGGGGGCCTGTCCCGATGGTCAGGTGACTCTGACTTCTGGGTGATTAGAGGCTGGAATTCAGCTTCTACAGGGAAACCAGGGCCAGTGGGGAGGAAGATTCACAGGGTTACACTGACTCAAAGGCAGCCCTGGCTGGGTGCAGGCCCCTACGGCTACACAACAGCCAGAGATACCAGTTCCTGTCCCTGTTAGTCCTGGGGCCGAGAGGTCCAAGAAGATCTGGGGACATTAACATGTGTATGTGTCCTGTGACTCCTTCAGGGTCTGGGTGAGGGGCACTCTGTAGTAATCTCAGTTCCTGTCTCCAGAGAACTGGCTCGGGGGTAGAGCAGAGGCAGAAGCCAAGGGTAAGCGCCGTAGAACCAGCGTCCCACCTCCAGACCAGCCCTGAGTGCCGGCTGCCAGGGTGAAGTCCTGGCCATCTAAGACAGGCGGGGAGGGGTAACCCCACTAGCCAAGGAGGCAACCATCTTCTTGCCCTGGTGCTAAGGTGCTGAAGGAACCCAGAACCCAGACCCCAAACCCAGAGCTTTGACTTGAGAACTTAGGGGCAGGGCCTAGAGCTCCCACGGCAGGCCACACCAGAGAAGACACCCCAGAAGCTGGAGCCCAGGATCTGAAGACTAGGCCAGATCTCAGAGTTTCAGGTCTGAAACCTAGGAGCCGGAGCCTGGGAGTGCGCTATCCGCAGTCTAATGCTCAGGCCTGGTCCCCAGGGCCAGCATGAAGGACAGAGGGCTGGAGCAACATGAGGAAGGGAGTTGCAGGAGAAGAGTTGATTTCTGAGAAAAGCCTGAAGCAGCTTCAGCTCTTTTTGGTCACAGACTTTGGCCTCATCAGTCAATGAGTGACTGACGCCTGGGCCACCAGAATTAATTATTACCCAGGGCACTCATCCCCCAAACAGAGACAGGACATTCTCAGGTCAGCCACCCTGCCCTGCCCCATAGGTTCTAATGTAGCCTTGAAAGGTGGGACTTGGATGGGACGTCTCAGGGTCCTGCCTGCTTTCTGCAGGGCAGCTCATATTGAAGTCCAGCCTCTCCAAGAGAGGATAAAGTCAAGAGGGCCAGGGGAGGGATTGCTCTGATCCCCAAAGGGAAGTAGTGGATGGCCCCTACAATGTCACCCGGCTCACCAGTGAGAAGGGCTGCTTTGACCACAGATCAGAGAGGATGTGTGTCCGTGTGTGTAGTGCACACTCCGCTGCGTTTTTGTGTAACCGCGTTGGCCTGACCGCTGGGACAGATGCTCACTGCCATATTCCCAGTGCCCAGCACCAAGCTGACTCAGTGGGGCTTATATGTTGGTTGAATAAGTAAACATGTTGGTGAGAAAAGACAGGAGTTCTCAAACTGTGCTGATGGGGAACCCTGCTGTAGGATTACTCTGCTCGTTAGCCAGTTCCCCCCAAAATCCAGTTCCTGGACAGGTGGTCTAGAATGTTAGTTTTTCCTCCCTTGATTATCCCCAAACTTTAAGTCCTGCAGAAAATTCGCCCTCAGAAAACTGTATTTAAGGACCAAAGAATCTTAATGGAGAACTGTGGAAACAGCAGACTGCTCCCTCCTCCACAGCTTGCTCTGCTCCTGGATGTGCATGCTTGTTCTTGGTGTCATTCTCTGTTCAGCAGCCATGCCGCCTCTGGGAAAATCGTTTTTGTTTCTGTGACGAAATTCAGTATCTGTCAGCCTGTCACATTCACACTGGCATGATGTCTGCTGTCTTCTCCCCCAGCACTGGCCCAAGACGCCTCTCTGAGTCACTAAATCAGCTCTGTTCTCAAATTACTTGCCATGTCAGCAGACCCAGCTGACCAGGTATCTCTCCAAAACATGGTGACTCTAGGTTCTGGGACATCTGCTCCTCTGTTCTTTATCCTGATCCTGGCTGCGGGATCTCAGTTTCCCTTGCTGGCCATTCTTCCTGTGCCCTCCCGGAAATGTGGGGGCCCCTCTGGGCCCTGCTCTCCTCAATGTGCATACTCTCACTGGGGAGTGACTTCACTGGGAAAGCCAAGTCACACTGAGCCCCCAGGCTGTGACAGATGGCGTCTTCATGCTGAGAGGCTAACAAGGGCAGGTTTTAAAAGACAGAGGGGTGACATGATGAGAATTGCATTTTGAAAGGCTAGCTGGCTGCTTTTTTGGAGACTGGATTAGGAGGAGCAAGGGCAGAGCAGAGAGGGCATTTGGGATGCTACTGCAATAATGCTACTGAGGTGAGAGATGGTGGCCTGGAGCTCCTAGAGAAGGAAAATCGGGAGAATTGGATGATGGATTAGAGAGGAAGAGGTGGAGGAGGAGGACATTTCAAAGATGTCTGCTCCACTTTCAGTGCCATGGACCACATGCTGCTTCCTGAGGTCAGGACGTGCAGAAGGCCCCATGTGGGGTAAGGAGCACGTCGTGTGCTTCAGACCCACAAATCCAACTGTTCACGCCACAGGCCCTGCAGACAGTGTCGGCACAGACAGATCTTGGCATCTCCCCTTGGATACTGCTCCTCCTCCTGGAAACCTTTTCTCAATGTGAGACACCGCCTACCACCCAGGCTCCAGGCCCAGTGTGCACGTGAGCAGACAGGGCAGGAGTCACCATTCAAGGGGACACACAGGGTATGTCACAGACGGGGAGGAGGCAGGCCATAAGCAGGAAGGGGGTTGAAATGAGCAGAGGGGCTGAGAGGCTTAGGGCTGGAGTGTGACCATCTTCTCCTCTGCTCTCAGGAACCCTGGAAGCAGCGCTGGTCATCTCCACATTTTGGGACTTTTCCTAGGGCTATGGCAGCCCCACCTTATCCTCCGAGTTTGGGAAAATATATTGAATGCATAAGTCCATTGCAAAATATCATTTTGCAATGATATTTCCTGTGATGGATTTGATTGATAACTGCCTCCCCCAGTAACCCCTGAGCTCCATGAGAGCAGGGAAGGGAGATGACCAAACTGTCAAAGATTATAATGTTATTAAGAAGGAGAAACACCCTCTTCATGAGGAGCACCAGGGTCTGAGTAGGGCAAGGGACTGGGATGGGGGGACAGGGCCTGTGGCCTGGAGTCTCTATACCCTGTGTGGGGGTCGGGCGCTCCTGGGTGGGGGTGCTTGGGCTTGGACAGCCTCCGACCCATCCCTGGTATGGCTTTAACAGGGCCTCTGAGCCTAAAGATGATCCCAACGCAAGAACTCAGTAATGATTGCATTTCTCGGGCTCGGTGATACCCATTCCACCTATTTATGAACCCCGACCTTACCCAAATCAATCCCTCCAGGTCAAAGAGGTTCCAGGACACCAGAGGGTTCCTACATAAATTAGGGTTCATGACAGAATGTGATGCAACCCTAAGGAAACACATCCATGCTGAGTGTAAAGATGCAGGACAAGACTTGTAATATAACGATAGATGATGCTATGACAGTGGATGAATAAAGAGCAAGATGCAGTGTTTCATAGACAATGAAATTCGAAGTGGGTTAAAAAGGCAGAGAGATTCCTCCTTAACTCCAAAGGCACCGGAAAACTGGAAAACTGTCATTCTCAGGAACATTCAAAATCTTGATTCCCAGTATGTTGTCAATTTGACTCAAATAAACTTATAAAAATTTTTTTAAAATCCAGGCTGAAAGAAAAAGACAAAAGACACTATTGTAAATGTGACAGCGATGTTTCTGAGAAGAGGGTTGTTTTTATTTCCCTTTTGCTGTGAATGGAGGTTTTTCTAGTAAGCACCAGATGTCTGATTCCCTGTCTCAGTTTCACAGAAACTTCCAGAACAAGCCATAAGACTATACGGCTTACTGTTCTAAGCAGAGCACTTTTCAGAGTGAAAGGGGATGCTGGGCCGACAGTCATATCAGGACTTAGCCAGGCAAACCAGGACTTACGGTCACTCTACCAAACCAATGCCAGCACCTCTGCCCCCACCCCCTTTTTCTCCCCCATGGGTTCTGTGATTTAAACTGACACAGCCATGATGCAGTGGAGCTGGGATCAAAACCCAGTCTTGCTGTATTCTCTGCTCTTAGCCATTTCAACAGCAAGTCCATTTTGAACACTGTGCCATGGACAATGCCATGATGCTCTGCATATTAAGAACTAACTAGTTAACCTTTGTCACATTAAAAGGAAAACTGTGCAGAAATGTCTGTCTTCCTTGATGGAGAAAGGCTGGGTCTGTGTCACCCTAAAATATGTTCATTGTCGAGTAGGACTGCAGCTCAGGGGACCCTGAGCAATCAGAGGGTAGCGGTGAGCCATGATGAGTTGTAGACCTGAAACAGCATTGCAAATCTAAAGGAGGTAGGGCCGTGTCCATGGCCAGGACGCTTCTGCCATCCTGGAGACAGTGAAAAGGGCCTGTGAGCTTGAAGAGAGCAAACACTGAGGGACCCTGTTCTAGGCACAAAGCCAATGGGTCATTTATCTCTTTGAATTCCATAACCTATGGAAAAGGCTGAGCTCATTGCTGTTTTATAGGTGAAGTGATCAGGACTCAGGGAAGTAAGGTGACTAGCCTCAGAAGCCCAGGCTGACTCAGGGACTGGACCATTGCTTGGACCAGGAAAGAAGCTGACCTTGCCAATCTTGGCTCAGCATAGAGTAGGAGCTCAACTAATGTGCTTAAAAATAGATGACTAGACACATGGCTGGCTGGGTGGCTGGGTAGCTGGGTGGGTGGATGGATGGATAATGTTAGGTAGGTTAGTCAGACAATTGCCCAGCTATATCTTGAATGGAACCCACTATTGCTGGATCTGATCAAACTATGATCCTTTAGTTTAAAAGAAGCTTCCTTTTCATCTGTGAATCTGATCCCCAACTCAGGCATCACAGTCCCTAAAAAGGAAACAAGCACCTGAAATTCTTCCTTGGACCCCTCTGGGTTTCATATCATCATCAGCTTCCCAATCCAGAAACCCAACTGTCATATATTTCCTCTCCCTCCCACTCTCCCCATCTCCAATTCTACTGCATCCTCTCCATCCCTCCTGTTCTCACCTTGCTTCAGACCTCATTATCTCTCACCTGGACCATCTCTTCAACTTCTTAATTGGTCTCTCCGCTTCCAGACTTGCTCCCTGTGACACATGCCACCCGCTTCCCCGCTCCCCACCACCAGAGGAACCGTTCTAAAATGCAGACCAGCCCTTCTAGGTCTGGCCAAGGGCTCCACGTTCTGTTAAACACGTTCTGGATCTGTGGTCAGCACTGGAGGCATTCCAAGATCTCACACGACACAGTCTCTCCTGGTTTGTCTCCTGTTGCTTCCTCCATCACAAACTCTCTCTTCCCCAAACATCCACCAAGACACACAGACCTACGGACACCCAGATGTACAGCAAGACTACAGGATGTTTGGATCACTCTCTGGGGAGTCTGGTCATGCCAAGAATGAGGGGAAGGGGCTGGATCCACAGCATCTCTTTGGAGACTCTGGGAAGGAGATGCCTGAGTGGCTTCAGAGTCTCTGCCTGGGGGCTGGGGATGTGACTGTGTCCTCCCAGGGTCTGGATGGTGTTTTGGGCTGACTGTGTGGGGGAGGGGAGAGCCTGACTACAGACTCCCCCTGCAGAGCTGAGGATTAGCAATTAACTAGAAGGAATCTCAGGGGTTAGGTTAATCGAGGAACAGATGGAGGGCAGCTAGGGTTCTAGGGGACTTTGCCCTTGACCCAAGGATATAAAGAGGAGGGTCCCAGCTTCTCCTCAGGTCCCTAGGACTTCCCTGAGCAACTGAGCAGGAGCCGAAACACAGAACCCCAAGGTGAGCCCAGGGCCCCCTGGTCCCAAACTCATCCCCAACTCTTAGTAAGAAATGGCCCATCGCCCAGCCCCCTCACCCTCTGTCCTAACTGTATCTCCTCTTCCTGCCCCCATAACATCTCAGTCCCAGCCCACCCTGGTTCACTCCCCAAAGTAAAAAGGACTCATACTCTTCTAGGGCTGAGAATTCAGCTTGGCAATCCTACCCCCACCCCACAGCCAAGGACCCTTGGGACAATGTTGGGGATGGGAATGGGGGGTTGCTGAAGCAGACTGGGGCACTCTCACTTCAACAGACAAGAACTCCTGGGGCAGTTCGGTGGCGGGGGAGGGGGGTCGACTAAAGCAAGCCTGGGCTTCCCAGACTTGGAGACAGGGTGGAAGCTCCTCCTTACCTAAACCCATTCTGCTCTGAGCCTTATTCATGGGAGATTGGTGGCAGGGGTTTGTTTATTATTAGGGGTGGAATTGGATGGAGGGAAAACTGCACTTGTGAGGGGAAACCCAGGAGCTTGGGGTCCAGGACAGTGGGCCTTCCCCTGAGTGCATGCTCAGCTGGTCCCACGATCAAGCAGGTGTCCAAGGCTGCTCTTCACTCTCTGTAGGAACAGAACTCCTCCTGTAAGGCCCAGCCCCAACCCAAAACCACAGCCTCTGCTAGCATGTTCCCTGGCCCCCTCCAGCCGCAGGGCATTCTAGGCTCCTCTCTGCACACGTGCCCTTCCCTTTCTCCTTCCAGCGACTCCTGCTGACTGTTCCCCTCTGGTCCCCTCAGCTTGAGGCCCTTTTAACCTTCCCCAGGAGTCCACCTCACCATAGGCATCCATATCTGTCATTAGAACACTTGTCCCCATTGCCATTTTCCATCTGTTTGAGGGATTATTTCATGGACATCTGTCTCCCCACCACACTTTGAGCTTCCTGGGGGCAGTTGTGTCTGTATTTAGTCACCACTGCACCCCAGCGTCTATCTCAGTGCCTGGGAGAGAGTAGATGCTCAGTTCATACTTATCGAATGAATGAATGAGTGCCTGAATCTGTGCTGACTCCCTGAGTGTGTGCCCCTGGGTATGTGGGGGGGAATGTGTCCTTCTGTGGGTGTGTGTTTGGGATCATACACCATGAATGTTTGTGCCAGTGAGTATGTGAGTGTGGATGTGGGTGTGTATGTTTGTGTGTTAGTTTCTGAGACATAGCAGTTGTCACTCAGTGTTGCCGCAGGTCCCACAGCGTATGCCCAGGATGATGACCTATGGAGACAGGCTGGGGAGCCCTGCTGTCTCCCCAATCCCAGTCCGTGGGGGGCACATGATGCATGGGGCAGCCTTTGCCTACGTGCCCAGCCCTCAGGGTGAGTGTTCCTCCAGCCCCAGACCCTGCTTGCCCATGGTCACCCACAGCCGGGTGAGGTCTCCACCCTCTGCCCACCGCTCCTAACCTCCCCGAGACCTGGGGCCTCTGGGAACCCCTGACCAGCATCCCTCCCCAGTCCTGCACAGGATCCCAGGGACCTCCGCCTATGCCTTCCCCAGCCTGGGCCCCGTGGCCCTCGCCGAACACAGCTGCCCCTTCGGGGAGGTTCTGGAGCGCCATGACCCGCTGCCTGCCAAGCTAGCCCTGGAGGAGGAGCAGAAGCCAGGTGGGACTAGATGGGCGGGCGGCAGGGCATCAGCAGTCACTGCCACAGCCCGTTGGCGCTGTGCTCACGACTGTCCCATCTCCAGAGCCCGGGCTGGCCCAGAAGCTGCGCCAGGCTGGCCTGACGCTCCTCAAGGTGCCCCTGATGCTGGCCTTCCTCTACCTCTTCGTCTGTTCTCTGGACGTGCTCAGCTCAGCCTTCCAGCTGGCTGGAGGTAGGGCTAGGGGAGGAAACTGGGGAAGGGTCCCTGAAGGGCCTCAGACAATGCAAGCTCATGCTTTCCAGGGAAGGTGGCTGGCGACATCTTCAAGGACAACGCCATCCTGTCCAACCCGGTGGCGGGGCTGGTGGTGGGCATCCTGGTGACAGTTCTGGTACAGAGCTCTAGCACCTCTACATCCATCATTGTCAGCATGGTCTCTTCTGGCTGTGAGTTAGCCCACTGGGGCCAGAGAAAGCGTGGGGAGCTGGGTGTGCCCAGTGGGGGTGGCATGGGAGGCTATGGCAGGACTGGCGGGCAGGGAGCAGGAGTGGGGACAGGGGTCTGAGGGCAAAAGGCAGAGCTCTGGCATCTCCCATTCTCTCCTCCAAGGCCTGGCCAGGAGTCTCAGCCTGGACTGGTGCCCTAGGAGCTGGAAAGGAGGCACAGCCCCAGGAAGGCTCACCTCCACACTTCCACATGGTTACTCACTCTATCAGTCAGGGAAACAGAACCAGCAAAATAAAGAAACTGAACCTGCAAGGTTTATTGCAAGTAACTGGCTTACATGATTGTGAGGCTGGCTAGGCACACCCAAAGCTGAGGGGCAGGCCGTTGGGAAGGGCAGGTGGAACTCGTGGGCAGCAGCCCATACTGCAGGGCACAGGTAGAATTGCTTCATTCCCAAGGAAGTCTCCATGGTGCTCCAAAGGCCTTTTATCTCACTGGATGAGCCTCACCCAGATTACTGAGGTTGATCTCCTTTACTTAAGGTCAAACGGTTGCAGAGGCAAATCACATCCGTAGAACACCCTCACAGCAACGTCTAAATTAGTGTTGGATTGAATAACTGGGTACCATAGCCTAGCCAAGCCGACACATGAAACTGACTGTCACTCATGTACATGTGTGTACACGTTAGCATAGATATGCATTTGCATGTAGAACACACACCCTCATATACATGTGTCCCCACACACGTTCACAGATCTGCATGTGCAGTGCACATGCATTGGTTCACGTGGGTGCACATACCAGTAAACACACAGCATGTGCCCATACGTACCTGTAACACGGAGGCTGGGCAGAATCAGCAGCATGGCAGGAGTGCCTGCTGGGGTCCGGGGTGTAGATAGTGGGTCTGGCAGGAAGTGTGGGGCCAGGAGCTGGGTGGCCTCCTCCCAGTTAGTTAAGAGGTCTCCTCTTCTCCCAGTGCTGGAGGTGAGCTCTGCCATCCCCATCATCATGGGTTCCAACATCGGGACCTCCGTCACCAACACCATTGTGGCCCTGATGCAGGCAGGGGACAGGACTGACTTCCGGCGGTGAGGGGGTAGAGTGGTGAGGGGTCTGTGCTTGTTGGGGGCGGGAGCCCCAGCGGGAATGCATCCAGGCTCTAGCCTGCTCTGCAACGCGGTCTCCCTGCCCAGGGCTTTCGCGGGGGCCACCGTGCACGACTGCTTTAACTGGCTGTCGGTTCTGGTCCTGCTGCCCCTGGAGGCTGCCACCGGTTACCTGCACCATGTCACTCAACTCGTGGTGGCCTGCTTCAACATACGAGGTGGCCGAGATGCCCCTGACCTGCTCAAGATCATCACGGAGCCCTTCACTAAGCTCATCATCCAGGTGGGGGCGAGGCTGGCATGGGATGGGGGCCGGGGAACAGTGAAGACTCCTCTTACTCCCCCTGCCCACGTCTTGCCCACAGCTGGATAAGTCCGTGATTACCAGCATTGCCACCGGTGATAAGTCCCTGAGGAACCACAGTCTCATACGGATCTGGTGCCACCCAGACCCCATGGAGGTAAGTCTTAGATCTGGTCCCAGGGGAGAAAACTTCCTCTTCAGTCAGCTGATTGTTAGTGTTCAAAATCCTCCAGGCAGGCCCTAGAGATCATTAACCTAGAGGGCAAATACGTGGTACTTCTACTGTGAGTGTGCACCTATGGCAGACAGTGCTAATTCCTCCCAGCCTCACACCAGCTCTAGCTCTAGCCCAGCGGTTCTCAATGCATGTACCAGCGGCACCTGTACTACCTGGGAACCTGTCAGAGGTGCAAAGTATTTGGCCCTTCCCTCCACCTACTAAATCGGAAGAAAGCCCAGCTTCCTTGTTTTAGTAAGCCCTCTCGGTCTGCTCCACGCTCAAGTGCAAGAACCACTGATCTGGCTCAACCCTCTGGTTTCACTGGTAGAGAAATGGGCTCTGAGAGGCAAGGAAACTTGCTAGAGCTTGTACTGTCGTGTCAGGGCCCCGAGCACAGGTTTCACTGTCTAGGGCTCTCTCTTCCTCACTGGGATACCAACGGGTTAATGACTCAGCCCTGTCATGTTTGGGGCCCCAAGTAATGTGAGGAGGGAGGCAGGGAGAGAATGTATAAGGACAAGCAGGCCACATGGAGACCTCACTGGAGACGCAACAGCTCATTGTGCCAACATCGGGTTCCTTCCCCTGGAGACTCCCACAGGCGTGTGTCCCCTTATCCTTCTACACTGTTTCTGCTGCTTCCTGACTTCTACTGCCTGGAATAAAGATGTCTTTGGATGAGTTGGATGCTCATGGACCGGCCATTACACCAGGCTAACAAGGAAGCAGGCAATTAGCACACTTTCTCACTCAGCCATAAATAGAAAAATGCTTCATCAAAGTCATAGTTATCTACAGTACTTGCCATTCCTTGATTATTAAATACAAGAAGTAACTAAGAACAATGTATAAGGAAACCTAAAGCCCAGGCCTTTCCCTCTCATCATCTCCACTTGCTACTGGTTGTCACCGAGCCTTTTTCCCAGTGTGAACAGAGAACAGTCTTTCAACCTGCCCTGTGAGGTTCCCTCTCATCTGAGCAGCACACAGCTCCTGCTCAGCCCTGCTGAGTGTCAAGGCAGTTTGACATCAAAAAGCCTGCACAGGAAGCTTTTATGCTGACTTTGTGACCTCTCTAACAACTTCCACCTTCTCATGGGCTTGCAGGGCACTCCCCAAGTCTTCACATCATCACAATCCTCTCACTTCATAGCAAAACCTGGAGGGGGAGAAATTGCACACTTTGATCTTCATAAAAAACAAACCACGGAAGGACACGGTGCTTCTCTTCGCTGCTCTGAAACCCACTGCCCACCTGCATCCAGCAGGTCGCTCTGTAGTGCACACCACCAAACGCCCTCCCTGATGGAATCCTCACGCAGTGCTGGTGAGGTGGACAAGAGGAACCCAAGGCTCAGCGACATGAAGCAACCCACCTAAGGTCACTAGGCTGTGACTGTCCTCACTGCTCCAGTTGCCACCTGCCTGAACACTGGTTTCTCATCCCAGCTGTCCCGAGAGACCCTTCCCTTAAGAATGAACAGTCTTCTCCACCTGGAGAGTAGCCATGGGTGAGATCTGAGCTGCCTGTTCTCACCCTCTTTCTGGAACAGTCTCTGTGGGAGTGTGACTCATGAAGCCATGTGCTCATTCTTGGGAGGTGACATGTGTTGGCAGCTCCTCCTGCACCGAAGACTTGAGTTTTGTTTTGACCATGGAATCTCCTTGTGCTCCCTTCCAACTTGCCCCCATTGCCTCCAGCTTTCGCCAAACTGGACCCAACATCACCCAAAACAATCTTCAGGGAATCATAGCACCATGGAGAGGATTGGGAGTCTGAGGTTGCCCAGATGGCAAAAGAAAAAAGAGGCAGTTTTAATGGCACTCTGGGGGCCTGATACTGTCCCAGGAGTTACCTTGTTCTGTGGTCACGCTGTGGATTGTCAGCCATACCTGCCTTGTTTCACCAGCATCTTTTGAGGACTTGCAACCTGGGAAGCAGGGATTATTACATCTCATTTCACACATGAGGAAACTAAGGCTGAGAGAGGCTTGCCCAAATCCGTGCAATTGAGGCAGGACGAAAATCCTGGTGGAATTTGGAGCTTGTGTTCCTGAATACTCAACTCTCTGCCTCTTCTAGACACCATCCTGGTGTCCCACCGTTTGTGTCCATTCCCATTCTGCTCATCAAACCTGAGTGCCACCAGGCGACCATAGCCACCCAGAGACCCCCCCCAGGGGTGGTAGGTGCTGCACTAAGGAGTTCTCCTCTTCGCCACCAGATGGCGCTACTGGCACAGTGCGCTCCCTCTGCTTCTAGAGATAAGGACCCTAGAGCTCCCCTTCCCTTGGAGGGGAGACTACTGCGCGGGCTCACATCCCAGGAGTTTCTCCCCAGTGGAAGAATTCTTGGAGCCCAAGGTTCCTCTGTGAGCTGAATCATCTCGGTTAGTCCTCAAAGGTGCCTCCTTAAGTTGGGGTGGCTCTGCAGGCATCTAAATCCTCACTCTCTCTTGCAAGATTCCTCATAACTAGTCCCTGGGTGAGGCGAGTAGCATTATGGACCTCATGCTGCAGAGGACATTGAGGCCCAGAGAGGTTATGTGTTTGATGCAGTGTCACACAGCTGGAAGTGGCTCATCAGGGGTTTGAGCCCAGAGCTGTCTGAGGCGCATTCGTTCTGTTCTTCCCGCAGAGTTCGCCACCCCCACCGTGTCCCCATCCCACTCCTCCACCCCACCCCCACCGTGTCCCCAGGCCCAGGAGGGATGCGCACATCTGGGGAGTATGCCCCAGACCCTGGGCCAGCTAGCTCTTTATCTAAGCTGGGGCTTCTACCTTCTCCCTCCTTCCCTTTGCAGTCTCTGGACACCCTCACCCAGCTCAGCCAGGGCCATATAGCTCCAAGCAGAAAGGTCAAGCTCTGACCCTTGCCCTGCTCTAGCATTGCCATCCTGGAGTGAGACCCAAACCCCCATCATCCTCCACCCTCCCCTGAGAGAACTCTGGGCCCAGCACAGGGTAGGGCACAGGCTGTTCAGGCAGCCACCCATCTGCCTCCTGGGGCTCCAGGCTGGGCTCCCCAGGAAGGTCTGCCAAGCTCCTCCCCAACAGGGCCAAGACCCTCAAGCACATCTGCAAGAGCCAATAATCCTGACCTGAGAAGTCAATCTTACACACACACACACACACACACACACACACACACACACACACACACACACTTCCAATCTGTAATTCCGGATGGGCCCAGGGAGGGAAAGGTCTGTCCTTATTTGGAGGCATTATTTACTAAAGACTTGTCATAAGCTAATTCCTTTGATGAGCATTTCACATACGTTTTCTCCTATAAACTTTTAGCAGCTCTTTTAATGTCCTGCTTTAGGGAAAACAAGCTCAGGGAGGTGGCATGACATGCCCAAAGTAGTTGGTATAATATGCAGGATTTGAACTCAGATATGCCCGACAGCAAACACCTGCCTCTCTCCTTCACACCTGGCTCTGTCCCTCACCTGCATAGCAGTTACTACCACGTGGCCCACTGGCTTTTACACCTGGGCCCATCAGAAACTGTTTCCTCCTGGTTTCTTGGCCTGCAATTGGGGCCAGGCTTACGAGTGCTCCAAGGCCAGCTGGGAACACAGTCCAGCATGTTGCCCCATTCAAGGGAACACATGCTACTAAAATAAACTCTGATTTCAAGCCAGGTGCCATAAGCATGTCTTATCATACATTTTTAAAATGACCCAGTTTAGAATCAAACCTAAAGGAGCTGGAATGCCCAAGTGCCAGGACCCACCTGAGCCCCTACCCTCAGCTCTAGGGGAGGTCAGATGAGTATGGGAGGCAGAGCTCCTGGGAGAATGGAACTAGCACCCATATCAGAACCCAGAAGAGGCAGAATGTGTTTGTGGGGATACAAGAGAGGTAGTGGCTCTTGCATTTTGCCAGAGCCCCTGGGAGTATGTGCCTTCCATTCCCCCTCTGTGAGATGGCAGCTCCCCAGCCAAACCAAGCCCACTTTCTCCTTCCACTGCTGGGATCTGGGGTAAAGGGAAGGCACTACAGGTTGCATTTAAAAATATAACTCCTTAACCCAACGAGGCTACAAATTAGTGGTCTCTAGCCCAGATTGGTCTTCATTGAACTGTAAAAGTGGTCACCAGCATTTACTGATTGAGAACATTTACAACATTTACCTAAAACTATAGAGTCGTGGTTTCTTTTATAGGGTAAGGTCCTTTGCCCATCCTGGGCTCTATCCCTAGACAGTGATAGTGGCCTGGTGCTGAACTACTGTTGCTCCCATAGGCCCAGCATGCTCCTTCCACCACCTCCACACTCAGCCTGAGCCCTTCACTTAGGCTCCCTGCCTGGCCCTGGGCCCTCTGAATTGGGAGGGCCTCCCCAGGAACCCCCTTCACTTCACTGATAGTAGGTAGAGGAGGGAAGAGATGGGCCTGGACCCTATGTCTAGCAGTAGTCCCCTGGGCCTGACTCTCTCCAGATAAGGAATTGAACAAGAGGAAAATGAAACTTGGGCCACGTGCCTCTGGGGAGAGGATGAGGCAAGAACACTGTGAAAGAGGGGCACCGAGAAGGACTGGTAATAAAAGATGGGGAAGTCTTTCAGGAGAAGAGAACCATGTTCAGCAGCATCCAATGACAAGGGGAGGTGGAAGAAACGAGGATAAGAAGCCACCAGATCAGTAGGCCCCTGTGGACCCCAAGAAAGCCAGATGAGTGGACAAATTAGGGCAGAATTTCAGAGGCCGACCGTGGCCAGTTTCTGTGTGGTAGGTATTTTCACCCTGTCTCTAGCAGAGGATACAGGCTCAGAGAGGGCAACAGACTGGCCAAGGGCACATAGCCAGGACACCCATCTCCATCCCCCCATCTCCTTATCTCCCCCTAATCTCCATCTGAGCCCTAAACACAGGCTGCATTTTCCAAAATTCTTTGTCCCTCTTCTTTTAATCTAGGCTTCCACCCCCATGCCCAGGGCAGAGGCCAATACCAGCCAGACCCTCGGAAATGCCACCATGGAGAAATGTGAGTGCCCACAGCATGGGAGAGGTCTGGCCTGACAGGGGCAGAGCCTGGCAGAAGTAGTACCTCGGCCCACTGTCACTGCTGCTACCAGCCCTAGAAAGGATGACTGACAACCAGCCCAGCTCCTGGGCTTGGGTCAGGCCTGCTGTTGAGGTTTAAGGAGACTGAGGTGGAGCCTTAGGCTCTGAGCCCAAAGGGGTGGCAAAGGTGGGGGGCTGGGAGCCAGGTGGGGATCAACTCTCAGCAGCCTGACATGCCCCCAACAGGCAATCACATCTTCGTGGACACGGGGCTGCCAGACCTGGCTGTGGGGCTCATCCTGCTGGCTGGCTCCCTGGTGCTCCTGTGTACCTGCCTCATCCTCCTTGTCAAGATGCTCAACTCTCTGCTCAAGGGCCAGGTGGCCAAAGTCATTCAGAAGGTTATCAACACCGGTGAGCTCAAGAAGTGGGTGGGCGGGCCCCAGGGCTGGACCTTCCAGACCTCCCTCAGTCCTGCTATTGCTTCTCTGGATAAAGACCTACCATCTCTGAGCCTCAGTTTCCCCACGTGAGCAAAGAAGAGGTTGGACTAGGAGATCTCTAGGCCCCTGAGGTGCTGACAGCTGGGTATCTGTGGCTGCCTCTGGCTGTGGTCCCATTCCAGCAGGTGGCTCTAAAGAGATTCTCAGAGGCCACTGTTTGATTCAATCAACAAATAGTCATCAATCCCTAACGGGGCACCAAGCATGGTGTAGTACCTGCTGAAGATGCAGAGGTGAGGCACATAGAAATGAATCCTGCCCTCGGGCAGGGGGCACATTTAGAGAAAAAGGTAACTGCCAAGTAGAAAGCAAAAATGGCAACAAAACAGAGTACAGAAGAGGCTGCTTTCAAAGGTCAGTCAGCAGCCTCTGTGTGGTGGTGACACTTGAGCAGAGATCTAAATGAGGAGTCAAGATGTGGTTGAAGTGCCTTCCTGGTGGAGGGAACAGCAAGTGCAAAGGCTCAGAGGCAGGAACCAGGAGGGCAGGTTTGTGGTGGGAGATCAGTGAGGCAGTCCGAGAGAGGCAGGGCAGAGCAGATCACAGGGCCACAGGATGGCTTAGAGCCTGGACCTCGTTCAGGATAATGGGTGCACTTAGGGATTGGGGGCAGGGGAGTGACACCATCTGGTTTTCGTTTTAAGTTTTTTTTCTGAGCTTTTTCAATACACTGTCTGGCACAAGCGGAGGCTGTACAACGATGCTGGAAGGGGGCTCAGAGTGGGGAGAAAAAAAGTCTGCTGAGGGCTGGGTCGGGGAGGGTTTTCCAGCAGCAGTGATATCTGCTCTGAGCCTTGAGAATGAATGTTTAGGAGGGGGAAGGCTGTCCGGGCAGAGGCAACAGCCCAGACAAAAGCGTGATGGAGCCAGGGTGAGGAGCGTCTTTAATTCAAGACCAGTAGAAGCCACTGCATTTGAGCAGGAACCTGAGAAGGTCCCACTTGGAAGCTGGCATCCAAGACCTCCTTCCCAAGGAAGGTCCCTGCTGCGCTCCCAACGCTACCCCACTGACCTTGCTGGGATGGGTTTCCTCGCAGACTTTCCAGCCCCTTTCACCTGGGCCACAGGCTACTTTGCCATGGTGGTGGGTGCCGGCATGACCTTCATTGTTCAGAGTAGTTCTGTGTTCACCTCAGCCATCACTCCACTCATCGGTGAGTGCACATGCTGCGGGGAGGGGAGCTGGCAGGGAAAGAGCTGAGGGGGGAGCCAGGGAGACCACTCCTCCCCTGTGCCCCCAGGCTTGGGTGTGATCAGCATCGAACGCGCCTACCCCCTCACTCTGGGCTCCAACATCGGCACCACCACCACGGCCATCCTGGCTGCACTGGCCAGCCCACGGGAGAAGCTGTCCAGCGCCTTCCAGGTGCGGCTGGGAGAGTAATCCTGCCTTAGGCGGGATCGGCTGGCATGGGGGCATGGGCTGCCCTAGGGTGGGACAGTGTAACAAATCATTTTAACTGCCTAGTTAGGGGCCACCCACTGTGCCAGGCTCTCTGGCAACCATACGGCAACATAGAGCTCACACCACCTTCAGGACCTTGGCATCTACCAAGGAGACACAACTCAGAATCATATCAATGAACAGTGAGGCTGTGCACTCTTAGGGAAGGGTGCTGTAAGAGGGGGCCTGGCCCAGTCTGGGGGATCAAGGATGAGTAGGTGGACACATGGCAGAGGGGTTGCTGTCCTAGGGGCAAAGGAATAATGACAAGCCAGGAGCTGGGGCCAGGGTGCAGATACAACAGGAGGCCTACAGAAATTAACAAAGATTTAGGCAGCGTCTGCTGGGAAATTCCTGGGTCCATGGGGGGGGGGGACACAGAGAGCTCAGGATGGGAGTTATTTGCCAACTGGCTCAGAAGTGTTTCAATATTTTACTGGAGGCACATCAGCCCTAAGTGGTGACCTTCCTGCTGCCCATACCAGGCAGCCCCTATTATCCATTCCTGCCGGCCTGATTCAGGAGATGGCTGGAGCCCACCTTGGCCCCTCCACTCTCTCCCCTGCAGATTGCCCTCTGCCACTTCTTCTTCAACATCTCAGGCATCCTGCTTTGGTATCCAGTGCCCTGCATGCGCCTGCCCATCCGCATGGCCAAGGCACTGGGCAAATGCACCGCCAAGTACCGCTGGTTTGCTGTCCTCTACCTCCTGCTGTGCTTCCTGCTGCTGCCTTCACTGGTGTTTGGTATCTCCATGGCAGGCTGGCGGGCCATGGTAGGTGTGGGAGCACCCTTTGGGGCCCTGCTGGCCTTTGTGGTGCTCATCAGCATCCTGCAGAGTCGCAGCCCCCGGCATCTGCCCAAGTGGCTGCAGACATGGGATTTCCTGCCCCGCTGGATGCACTCCCTGCAGCCCCTGGACCACCTCATCACCCGCGCCACCCTGTGCTGTGCCAGGCCCGAGCCCCGCTCACCCCCACTGCCCGCCAGGGTCTTCCTGGAGGAGCTGCCCCCTGCCACACCCTCCCCCCGCCTAGCCCTGCCTGCTCGCCACAGTGCCACCCACCTCTAGGCTTCAGCCCAGACTGCCACTTGGGGTGAAGAAGGGCCTGTGCCTGGTCCCTGGGGTGGAAGGGCAGAGGGGTGCCTGTGTACTCTGAGCATGGGCCTGTCATTGTGCTGGTCCTCAGAGGTCTGGGCTGTGCGAACAAGAGTTGGTGTGTGAGCCTATGTATATGATGGTACACCTGTGGGGGCTCTGTGCAGGCTGCAGGGTACCTGGGTAGAATTTCCTGTCCTTTACACATGTGTTTGGAGGCCTATGCTTGTGTCCTTGCATCCACACAACTTCAACTGGGCTGGGTGGGAGTAAGGATGGGTCTGAGCTCGTAACTTGTAGCTGTTTGCTCATGTATAGATGTGATGCCTGAGTCACTGGCTGAATTCTCATCACTTCCCTGCCACCTTCCCTCTTCCATAATACCATCTTCCTCATCCTCACCCTGCTTTCTGCATCACCACTACAACCCCTTTTCTTAACACTGATTTAAAAAAAAGTTAAGCTCATTATGCATTTGGAAGTCTGTTTGTTCTTGTCTAGGGGGGAAGGAGAGACCAGGGTTTGGGGTTCAGCAGCACTGTCTCCCCCTGCCAAAGACATCCCACTGTGCCCTGAAAGAGCCAGCCTGCAAGCTCACCCCAACAATCCACCTGGCCCTGCCTTAATGAGTCTGATCCACAGTTCAGACTCCCAGGAAGCCCTGTCCCCAGGGCCTGGGGCCACCCCCAAGGCAAGTGTCAGGACGGCTCTCTGCACCTCCACACATAGCCCACCAGGCTGACTGCCTAGTCTCCTCTTGCTTCCCTGACTCCCTCCCTCCTTTCCGAGACAAGATCAGTTCTCTAGAAAGTAAGTGACAGGTAAGAGCTTGTCAGGGCCCCTGGAGATGGGGACCAGGAGGGTAGAGATGGGCAAGAGAGGCCATGCCCTGTGTCCCAACACACAGGGGGTGGGGACCAGCCACTCTTCCTCCCACCTTTGTCCTCTGTCTTTGGCGATAAACCAGGCCTTGTTTAAACCTAATTGAGTTTTCAATTCGTCTTCCCCCATGACCTCCAATCACCCCAGGTGAGGTCTGCAGAGGGAGGGACAAGGGGTGGGAGGTGCCAAAGTTTCACCCTCCAGTCCAGGGACATCTCTGGAGCCTTTGGACCTCAAGGGGGCAGGAAGACTGGAGGGCCCAGACCCAGTGGTGATGGTCTTGGACACTCCCCCATCCCACCCCCTTTGAGGTATGTGGGAGAGAAGCAAGGGGCTAAAAGCCCCAGGGCTGCTCACCCAGCTACCAGCACCACACTGGTAGCTGGGGGAGCTACCTACTCACAATCCTTGCTAGTGCTTCCTCCTGCCAAATGGAGGAGCTGAGAAGTATACTGACCTCCAGCCTGGAGAGGGTTGGGAGAGGCTGGGGAGGGTTGTGGGAGGGTGGGGAGAGGACTCCTTTTATTGTTTGTCCTGCCCGGATGTGAGGAAAGTCTTGTGGGAAAGGATGCTCAGGATTGAGCTAGAAAGTTTGAGATACTCCCTGGGACTCTTGCTTGACTGCTGTGTCCCAAGGACACAGGGAAGGCACTAAGGACCCCAAACTCTGGCCTGGAGAATCAGGTCAGAGGCCTCTGCAGGTCACCCATGGGAGGGCAGTGTCTGAAGCACAGGAGGCTGGGAAGCCTCTAGACTCAGGATCCAAGCCCCACCAGGTAACCCTCCTGCAAGGATCTTCCAGGAAATGGTGTCCTCGTCAGCACCTCCCCCTCTCTCCACCACGCCATGGAAGGATGAGTCTGCCAGCCCAGGTCTGACTTTATTTTGGCTCCTCTGCCGCCTGGCTGTTCTGCTAGGTGCCCCGAGTGCGCAGTCCGCGGATCAGCTCGTGCACGGTCTTGTTGAGGATGCCCCCGTGCACCCCACGTCGGCCCATGAGCACGAGGAGTGCGCGCGGCGTGTGGCCCACGCAAACTGCGCGCCCATCCAACCCCTTCGTGCGTGCATCCAGCACTCCGTCGCCTTCAGCCAGTAGGTGGTCTCGGATGACGCAACAGCGGCGGCCTGCCACGCTTAGGCCCGCCTGCAGGAAGGTGCATCGGTCCATGCCCGTGAGCACACCCACCTCCTGCGGTGAGATGGCCGCCAGCAGGCCCCCGGGCCGCGACGCCCACACGCAGCGATTGTCCGAGTGGCCCACAATCGCCACGTCGTCAATACGCTGATCCCGCAGCACAGCACTGATGTAGCCTTTCCACTCACTCATTCTGGCTCAGAGTATGCCCCTCACCTTGCACTTTCGAGGAATGCCGGGCTGCTCCCGCCTACTACGACATCCAGGGCATTGTGACGTATGTGAGGGTGGGGTTGTAACGTTGAGGCGGGGCAATTTCACACAGCCACTTTGTACTGCTGGAGAATGGAGGTGGGAGTTATATCTTACTCCTGGTGAAGTTCTAAATTTAGCCTGAAGGAGGGGATCGTGTGAGAGTTAAAAAAAAAAAAAATCCTCAAAAACCAACTTAAATGGTCCATCAAGCACAGTACACAAGGATTTAAAAACAAAAAGATGACACAACTGGACAGTGGGACCTCTTCAGCCTGGAAATCATTCCACCCCCAGAACGTGGTTCTCAAACGTTAGGAGCATTAGAATCTCCTGGAAAGCTGTTAACCAGATTCCCGGGCCCCAACTCTGAGTTTCTGATTCAGTAGTATGAAGTGTAGCTCGAAAATAGGCATTTTAAACAAGTTCCTTGGTGAAGTTGCTGCTGCCGGTCCAGGGATGGGACTTTGAGACCAACTGCCCTAGTGCAGGCTGGGCTGGAGTGAAGGTCTTCCACCTCCATCGCCAGCCCCAAGAGTCCACACCACTACTTTAAGGTTAAGCATTTCCAACCACAGTTCTCAAACCCAGCTGCACATTTTTAAAATATACAACTACCCATGCCCCTTCCCTAAGAGCTATGTGCTGATTTAATTGATCTGAGTGGATCTCAGGCATAAGTTCAAAAAGCTCCCCAGGTGATTCTGATGTGTAGTTGAGGATGAGAACTTCTCTTATAAACTTAAAATATTGTTTCATACAAGGAATAAGACGTGGAGTCACCTAGCACTGGGCTCAGTCAGTACACATGGCTCAGTATAAGTCAGCTGGATGCGAATCTAAATCTTTCATAGGATCTCAATAGATTCTGTTCTGAGGGATGGGCAGAAGCGGTACACTGGTTTACCATCTCCACGTTTCCTAGCAGGACCCCTGAAGAGCTGTGCCTCTCAAGCATTTCCAAAAGCATTTTATTGAGTGCCCAGGCCATGCCTGCCACCGGGCTGGTGGTGCTAGGACACAATCCTTGCCGTCCACGATCGTGCCCAACCACCCTCTCATTCCAGAATTGGCTAAGAAGAAGAGTTTGTGCGCAGTCAGGCGTTGGTGTGCTTCCGGATCCAGGTCAGGTAGTAAGCCACGTCAGTGTACACACCTGGCTTGTTGCGGTCGCCACAACCCGAGCCCCAGCTGACGATGCCTCGCAGGATGAGCTGGCGCTCTGCGGCCTCATCCTCACACACCAACGGGCCCCCGGAGTCACCCTGGGTCAAGGACATGAGGCTCAGTGCCCTTGGCCTGGGGTCTGCACTTGACTGGGTAGGGGGAGAGCGCCAAGCCTGCCCAAGGGCTCACCTGACACGCATCGGTGCCACCCTCTAGAAAGCCAGCACAGAGCATGCCAGGGGCGAAGGCGGTGCCGTGCACGTCGGGGGCAGAGCAGCGCTCCTGAGAGATGAGGGGCACCTGTGCCTCCTGCAGGAAGGTGGAATATTCCTCCGCCCCTGCAAACCGAGAGAGCCTTCCTCGCACCGACTCCGCTCAATGCTAGGGCCGTGGACCTGGCTGCGCCAGGCTCTTCCAAACCCACTAATCTCCTACCTCCCTCACAGAAAGCTTGTCAGAGAGGGAACTGCGGATAACCCTATTTCCCAGACCAAGAAACAGGCCCGAGAGGAGCAGGATGTGAATAGGCGGGGCGGGGCAGGGCAGAGCTGTTTTGGAAGCTCACCCTCTTCCCAGCCAGCGTCTCAGAACCTTGCTCTCCAGCTATACACCCTGCATGAGCACCGGGCAGGTGTCCTAGTTAGCCTTGCCGTCCAGTGCCCCGAGTGAACCAAGAGAAAGTGTCTTTTTTTCCTTACCCCTCAGGAGATTTGAGGGTGAATCCCAGGCCCTGAGAGGAGGGAGCTGCAGAGACAAGGGCCCTGCATGTCCTCATAACCCACCAGTTCAGTGCCTCTGGCCTCTGGTGGTACCAAAGCTGCGGGCTTCTCTGGCCTACCCGGTAGACCAGAGGTCTCCCTCCCGCCTCCAGTCATTCTGCCTACCCTCGAACTGGTGGCCCCAGCCGGCCACCTCGCAGACCGTGGTCTCGGATTCCGCGGGGCGGGCGGCGCTGCTCGGAAGGCACACGGGCTGAACTGAAGGCGACAGGCTCACACAGTTGCCGTCCGCGCTCTCCTGCAGGCGCAGTAGCGCTAACCCGGACAGGGAAGATCGTGAGTCCGGGACGTCAGATTCCTAGCCCTCCCCACCGTTTCCCTGATCCCCGCGGGGAGCCCCCACGTACCCAGGTCGTGCTGGTAGGTAATGGACGAGAAGGCCTCGTGCAGGTGGTAGGTGCGCACGGCCAGCGTCTGGCACTGTGCACAGCTCTGGTTATGGCGGTCCTGGCCCAGCACCACCGTCAGGTCCTCGGGCGCCGGCCTGCGGGCAGGGTTCGGGCAGGACGCGCGCTCAGAGCCGGCCACCGGCGGCCTAGGGGAGCCACCCTCCCCTCTCCCTGCTCGCGAGCCCCTTTCTGGGTTTCGGCTTTCTCCAGGGGAGCTCTGGAGGGGAAAGCGGGGAGGGGAGGCACGGGTTCGGGTGTCGCGCGGAAGCTGGGCACAAAGGAGAGGAGCTAGTCCGGGGCTGGCGCTGGGCGAGCGGTACTGGCCTGCTCTGCAGGCAGTGAGCTGCGGTCAGCACCCAGCAGGGGGCGATGAGGCTGCCGGCGCAGAAATTGTGGCCCCAGTACAGCGCTGCGATGTAGGGGTGCGCGCCGGGCAGCGCCACCAGTCCCCCGCTGACGCGGCTCTTTGAGGACAGCCGTTTCCGGAGTCGCTGTCCGCAGCCCGCCGGGCCCGTACTAGGCAAGGGAGTCCGCTGCTCCGGCATCGCGCGCGAGGCTGTGGGGAAGCCGGTACTGAGACCAGGGAGATTGAGAAGCGGCTGAAACGTAGCTCGGGCCCTGTCCTCTCTGCTCCGACTTCCCGCCCCTTCCTTAGCTAACATTGGGGATTGAGGCGGGGTCTGGGTCGTTGTCTGAGGCTTCTGCAATGCAGAAAGCGAGGGTAGTGTGAAGTCCCGACGCCCCTGGGACATCTGGGGCGCTGCCTGGGTTGGGGCTTGGCAGGGTGACAGGAGGCAATATTCCCAGCTCAGCCGGTCGCCTCTCAACACGAAACACCACGGGCGCGTGTCATTGTCCGGGTTCCTGTAACCACAGGAGGGAGCAGTGTTAGATCGTGAGGAGTCCCGGGGAGCCCTGGGGAGGAGGGGGACGCCTTGCTCCGCCCCACTTGGCTCACCGGCAGAAGGCATGGTGGCCGAGTCCCCAGTTCAGTGCTTGCTCTGCAGTCAGGTTCCTGTAGGTGGCTTCCGAGGCCCAAGGCTGACACCGCGCTCCAGAGAGCGTGGTGTCAGCTGTGCCACGGTAGCTGAGCCCGCGGCCGTGGTAGCAGCTCGCCTTAATGTCTGGGGAGAGAAGAGACTCCCTGCAGCCAGGGGATGGTACTGTCTTCCGCCGCCCTCTCAGCCACTTTCCCTGATCTCTCTCGTCTCTCTCTGCAAGCCGTCCCCACGTGGGACCGGGCTTCTGTTTCCCCCTAGACCATAACTCAGCCATCCCTAACCTTTTTGGCACCAGGGACCCGTGCTCCTTAAAGAATCTAATGCCTGATTATATTAGGTGGAGCTGAGGCGGTGATGCCAGCGCTGGGGAGTGGCTGCAAATACAGGTGAAGCTTCCATTGCTAGCCCGCCGCTCAGCTCCTGTTGTGTCGCCCAGTTCCTAACAGCAACAGACCAGTACTGGTCTGTGAGGGTGGGGAGGGCTGGGAGGAGCGGGGGATGACCCCTGCCCTAACTCACCCACATCGCAGTTCTGACCTGTATAACTCTCCGGGCAACTGCACAACTGATGGCCATCCGCCTTCAGGCAGCTGCCCTGGTTGAGGCATGGGTTGGTGGGGCAGACTGGGAGAAGAAGCACACTGAGCCACATCTGAGTCCAAAGACCTGGCAGAGAGCTCTCCCCCTTCCACAGGTATACCACCTGGACTCCTGCCAGCTGCTCCCAACCTTTGGCCCTGATTGCAGTCAGTTCCTAGGATCCACTCACCCTGGCTGGCCAGTGGCTTGCAGTGGGCTTGGGGACCCTAGCACTGGCACTTGGCCACACCAGCCGGCTTAAGTTTATGCCATGTTTCATTTTCATGAAAGAACTGGAAAAGCTGAGGCTTGAAGCACTTCTCTGGGGACAGAGTAGGGTGGTGGTCTCTGGAGAGGCTGGGATCATGCCAAGTCTCCAGGGACCTCTTCAGTAAGTGGCGCTGCTCCTGTTCCCCAGCCCTCCTCCATGGCCCTCAGCATCTCCTTACCCCTCTGGCAATGCTTTCCAGTCAAGTGTTCTGGACAGATACAGTGTGGGCCTCTTGGCATGTTCACACAGGTTCCTGCCCCCCGGCAGGGGTTGTGTTTGCTGCAGTGGTCTGAGAGATGGACCATAGTGGGAGGAAGAATCAGACAGATGGGAGCCAAGTCCATAACCAAACCAGCTTGTCTTATGACCTTGTTTCCAGGCTTTAGTTTACCCACCTGCAAAATGGGGCTACACCCTCCCAGAACTTCTCCCTCTAGAAGGAGGAAAGGGGCTCAGTGGGCCAAGAATCTCAAGTGTGTAGGGTCTGATGATACCCAGGAGAGTAAGTAGGGGGAAGGAGAGGGCCTTGGGCCACCCCAGAAACTGATTGCACTTTCTTTGGCTCCAGGCAATATGCCCATCGCTGGTCCTGCTCAAAGTTGGGGGTAGTAGCACACCTAGAGAAAAAGATAAGGCTCTCTGCTCTGCCCATGGGGCTGGCATGACCTCCCCTGTCACAGCCCCCTCTCTCCAAACAGGGTTCCTTGGGCAGAAGGATGGGCAGAGTCCATCTCCCCAGAACCCTGCTTTGACACCTTCTGGGTCATCTTACCAAGGTCGGGGACCGTGTTGGCCCCTGAGGGTGCATTTGTGGTATAGCTGCCGGTGATACTGGAAAGGGAAGTGGCAGGGCTCCCCAGTGACAATGAGAACTGCAGGGATAACACACTCTCTGAGGATATTCCATATGCCCAAACTTCCAGGCACCACCCTCAGAGTCTAGTTGGAAAAGAGTAGACCCTTAAAAAGATCATTGTGCCTTCAAGTGTCCTGCTTAAGAAGCTGGGTTTCAGAGTCAGATAGCTGGAGCAGACCCCAACTCCAGCACCTACTAGCTGTGTGACCTTGGGCAAGTCTGCAGCACTCCTCTACACACACTTTAGGAGAGGGTTTGCCACAAAGTGGTACTTCATGAATATTTGTTAAATGTCAAAGTCACTTGACTATTCTGAGCTTCAGTTTCTTCTCTATAAACTGACAATAATAGTGCAGTTGAAGAGTGTCAGTTTTGCAAGATAAAAAGAGTTCTGGAGATGGGTGGTGGTGATGGGTGCAAAATATGAATGTACTTAATGCCACTGAATTGTACCTTTAAAGTGGTTAAGATCATAAATTTTATATCATGTGTATTTTACTACAATAAAAACATTTTTAAATGGTGATCTATATATATTAGTACAGAAAGGTGTTCATAATTTTAAATGAAGAACAGCATGTTACAAACAGCATGTTAGTATGGTCCTATTTTTGTACAAGTGCATTTACATATGCATAAAAAATAAATCTAGAAGGACATTCTCAAAATTTATAAGAGCGATTTTTGGAAGATAATGGATTATGGATGACTTTTTTCCTGTTCTACACTTCTGTAACTTCTAAAGCTCTGGAAATAAAAATATGTTGCTATTATAATTTTTTAAAATAGTACAACCGAGCATCATTATTCACAGATTCTGTATTTGTGAATCTGCCTTCTTGCTAAAATTTATTTGTCACCCCCCAAAACAATTCTCAAGTGGCTTTCACGATCATTCAGAGACATGCACAGAATGGTGAAAAATTTGAGTTGCCGGAAATGCACATTCCCAACTGAGGTCAAACTACGTGACACTCTGCTTCTGGTTTCAGCTCTCCTACTATAAACAAGTGTCTTTTCACAGTCTATTTAGTGCCACGTTTTTCACATTTTAGTAGGTGATTTCACTGTTGAAAATGGCCCCCAAAATAGCACCAAAGTGCCGTCAAAAGTTCTGAAATGCAAGTGGGCTGTGATGTGCCTAATGGAGAAGATATGTGTCTTAGATAAGTTTCATATAGGCATAAGTTATAGTGCCATTCGCTGAGAGTTTCAATGTTAATGAATCAACATATATATTAAGCAAGGTGTCTTTTAACAGAATCACACATAAAACAAGGTTGTATACTGTTGGCTGATGAAAACGTTGTGACCAGAGGCTCACAGGAACCCAGTATAGGAACCTAATTCAGTGTCTGCAGTGACTTTAGAGAACATGATTACCACAGATAATGAAAATTGACTGTATCTACTTTAGAGAAGTATAGTGAAGCTTAAATAAGATAGCCTATAAGACTCTTAGGTTGGCATATAGTACCTGCTGAATAAGCATTAGCTACTATTTTGTTGTTAAAGGCACAGTGCACTCGCTGAGGGCCAGTGGCAGGACAGTAAAGAAAGAGAGAGGGGTCTGAGATGGACTTTTTAGATGCAAATAGGATGGACAGAAAGGATGATCATCCCTAGTAGGTGATTGGGCAAGGGCAGAGCACCCAAGTTGGATCAGGCAAGAGGGCAGAGCAGTCTGGCTTGGCGCAGGGTGCTGAGAGTAGGCTGAGGCAGTCAGAGCTGGATATGTTGGGCCTTAATGCCATGCTAAGGGGCTGGGCCAGACTCTACCAGGCCAGGCTCATCAGGGTAGGGTCCTTCACAACTCTAAGTGAATGTTTAGTGCCTGGAAGAATGAAGGCGATGTGGAGCTAAGTCAGAGTTTGAGGTGGGAAGAGCTGGCCGACATCTCCCACCTAAAAGGGAGCTTAATAAGAAAAGCTAATATATTTTAAGCATTTACTATGCACCTGGTGGTGGGCTAAATGCCTTACATGGGTTTATGACTCATTTCTCCTCCCCAACAACCCAACGAGGTTTACTGTGATCAGCCTGGTTTTACAGATGGGGAAATTGAGGTTTGAAGAGGTCAAGGCACTTGCCCAGAGTCACCCAACTCATAAAGATTCATTTTGGCTTCAGAGCCCTGCTGTTGATCTTTGCTTGTCTATCAATGGCCCTGGCCTCTCTATGGCATAACTGATGCCTATGAGATGTATTGAAGAAAGGAAAAGGAGAGGGGAGGCTGGGGAACTGAGGAAGACTGGCAGGCACTGGACTGGGCATTCAGATACAGCCCAAGCCCTGCCCTCAAGGAGCACACAGCAAACTATCACTCTGTGCCCCCACTCATGGGCACAGACCTGGCACACAGCAGGCACTCAGGTCTGAATGCCAGCCAGAGGACTCTGGGGATAAGAGTGACGGTTTGCCCAGGGTCCTGCCCCCTTGACCCAAGAGACCGACGATTGGCTCACTCCCAATCATACTCATTCCCATCCAAGGGTAGGGGTATCTTAGGGGGCGGAGCTAGGTTACTTACCCACTGTGTGTCTGTCCACGATGTGCTTATACACCATGGGGGCTTTCCAAGGTGGAGTCTACAGGGGGAGAGAAGGGGCAAGGAACTTGCCCAGAAAGTCATAGCCTGCCCCTGATTCCACACTAGTCTCCAGCTTCTTCTCACAGCCCACAAATGCAGAGATGTCCTCACAAGACCTGGACCCCTTCCTCCTTCCTCCTTAAGGTTGCTCTCCTCCAGAAATGCAGATCATGCCCTCATATCCACTGTCTCTCTCCTCCACTTGGGCCTTCTGGGCTGGCCTCACCTTTCCACACAGGCCCTTCCTGTCACCTGGACCAACAGGTTGTTGGTAAAGGCCAAAGCCGTATAGAAACCCCCCAGGGCCATCCCAGCACAATCCTCCTAGTTCCCACAGCCCTCACCAAAAGTGCTGATTCCAGGCTCACCAGCAGGGACCCCAGAAGCAGCAGAGCCCTCATGGCGTCTGTCTGTTGGTCCAACTACCTGCCCAGGAGTCCAGATCAATAGAGTTGGCCAAAGGTCTCTGAGTCCTGGGGAGCGGAAATTGGTCTAGCTGCCCTCCTGGGCAGCTGGGGCACAGGATTGTTTGCAGAAAGCCAAGCAAAGCAACTTGCTTGGTAGGCCCCCCAAGGGTGGAGGAGTTTCGGCATTGGGGTAGAATGATAAGGAGCTGTGTTCCCCCATCTCTTTCCCAGATGAGCGGGACTGCAAGCAGAAAGGGGATTTCTTGTGTTCCAGGTCCCACTGGGGATGAGGAGGTTAAGGAAACCCCAGAGATGCTCCCTGCTGTATAGATTTTAGAGTCCATTGGGAGGTGTGCTCATTTTTTATTGCTGCATAAAATGAACCACAAACTTCATAACTTAAAATGATATCCACTTATAAGTTCACAAATCAGTAGGATGGAAGTCCATCAGTGCATGACTGGGTTTTCTGCTCAGAGTATCACAAAGCTGAAACCAAGTCTGAGTTCTCTGGAGGCTCTAGGGAAAAATTTACTTCCAAGCTGTTCAAATTGTTGGCAGAATTCGGTTCCTGGCATTTGTAGGACTGAGGTCCCTGTTTCTTTGCAGGCTGTTAGTCAGCGGCCACCCTTAGCTTCTAGAGGCTGCCTGCATTTCTTGCCTTGTGGTCCCCTCCATCTTCCAAGCCAGCAGCAGAGAGTCTCCCCCATGTTGACTCTCTCTCTCTCATGCTGAATCTCCTTTGCCAGGAAGAACCCTGTCCCTTTTAAGGGCTTACCTGATTAGGTCATGCTCGCCAAAGATAGTCTCCCTATCTTAAGGTCAACTGATTTGGGGACTTTAATTACATTTGCATCATTCTTCCACAGAAACATCTAGATTAGTGTTTGATTGAATAACTGGGAGAAGGTAAGTATACACCAGTGGGTGGGAATCTTGGGGGCCATCTTAGAATTCTACCAATCACAGAAAGTGAACCAAGAAAACAAATGATCCCATGAGGAAAAATGCTAAAGCAAAGGGGCTAAAATGTGCCCTTGGGGTACAAAGGAGGGAGGTGGGGTAAACACATGTCATTTTTCTGGTCAGCATCCACTAACCTTGGTTTAGTAATGACGCCTTGATTGTTCCTTTAGGAATCACTCCTTTATTCCCCCATGAGTCTCCAGTGCCACAGACTCTACATTCCAGTCTCAGGCTGGAAGTGTGACCTCAATCTGACCAATAAAAGCCTGGCATCTGTAGACCACAGCGACTGGTTCAGGGAATGGAGAGACACAAGATTGGCCAGAGTCAGCTGCAGGACTTTCAGCAGAACTTTGGGTAAAGATGTATTTTCTTCCCACTGGAGTCTCTAAGAATGCGAGTCTGGAGGTGTTGATGACCATCTTTGTCACTGCTTGGGAGGGGCTGCCTGACAATGAAGCCTACACTTAGGAAAAACAGATCCATTAAGGAAGGAAGGATCAGGGACGCTGTGGGAGGCATCTCTGAGATGATCCTCATCCCCTACGATTCATGCTCTTGTGTATAGTCTCTTCTCACACTCAGTCAGAGCTGTTCTGTGTGTCCAGTAGAATGTGGCAGAAGTGATAGTGTTTGACTACCAAGCCCAGGCATTGCAGTTTCTGCGTTGGTCTCTTGGATCACTCACTCTGAGGGAAGCCAGCTGCCCTGCAGAGAGGGCTGGCTGTGTGGGGAGAAAGTACCAATTTTACAGCCAGCACCAATTTGAAGTCCATGTAAAAAGGCCATCTTGGAAATGGGTGCTGCAGCCCCAGCCAATGTCTAGCCTGCAGCCTTATGAGAGACCGCAAGCCAGAACCATCCGGCTAAGCTGTTCTTGAATTTTTTTTTTTTTATTAAGGTAAAGTTAACATGTAATATTATTGCTCCTGAATTCTTGAACCTCAGAAACTGTGAGGAATGATAATGGATTGTTGTCTTAAGCCATAATTTTTAGAGTGATTTGTTATCCAGCATTTGACAACTAGGACAGATGGATTGATCCCTGATGACTTTGATGGAGAACCTGGGTGCTAAAACTAGAAGAACCCTCAAGAATTCTCAGTCACATGGACCAATAAAACCAATTTGAATGGATTTCTCTCACTTTTCTAAGGAGTCCTGACTGATACAAAATAATCTGTGGGAAATGAAGTAGAGACAGAATGTAGCAGTTTTACAGTTCTGCTGGAAGAGAGGCCATGGGAGTCTTCCTGGAAAGAAACCCAGCAAGTGGAAGACAGGAGAGGTAAGGGCACCTTTTTAACAGTTGTTTTCAAAGCTAACAGGAAGTGATAACTTAAGACTGTGATGGAAGTGAAACTAGGTGATATATAGACGAGCTCGTTAAAGTGAAAGTATCTTGGTTCTTGATTCCATCCGAGTACAGACCAGGCCCAGGGCTAGTCTCACATCTGCCCCTTCATCCTGGTGAGACACCCACTCTCCTTCAGAGTGGAAAGGGCCTTTAGAAGAGGTCTTCACAATGAGTAAGGGTTTGGGGGGGAGGAGAGGAGGGCTTCCAGGCAACTTCACAGAAACCTGGATGCAGCACTTCAGATTGAGAATGTGCTGAGCACAGGATGCTTTGTAGGAAATGTGAAATGGGGACTGAGGATGGATGTTCATGGGGATTTGAATGTTCCACATCTATTCCTCCTTCCTCTTCTTCTAATTTCCCAGTTTCTATTGTGGGGGAGGTGTCGCCGCTCTACCACTGTATGGTAAAAGGGCGATTTCTAGTGACCATCTCCTACTGTGGAAGCCTAATAGACCAGATCACCCTCTTCCTACCATCACATAGCCAGAGGGACCTGTTTAAAACACCTCCCCCACCCCCGCAAAATAGCGTCATTTGTGCTAAAGCCCATGATACCAAATCTAGATATTAAACCTGACCTAATTGCAGCTTCAACCTCTCCCAGAAACATAATCTTAATCAACCAGGATGGAATTTTCTGGTTAAGCACCAGTAAGCTAACATGTCTCATAGGCCCTCTCCATCCCCTAGAGAAATAATAGGCGATCTCCATCATAAAAACCCTTCTTCTTCTCTTCCAAGCCCAAAATAATCCTTTCTTTTCTTTCACTAATAGGTCCCTTGCCTCACCCTTCTTCCTACAAAATCCTTCCATTTTGTACAGCCCCTCTTTTAGTGCTTATATGGGATCCTGCCTGATTCATGAATCACTTAATAAAGCCAATTAGATCTCAAAATTTACTCATTTGAATTTTGTTTTTAATAGACCTAAACTTGGCTAGTGGGTGTTCTCTCCCTAGACTCTGAGCAGCAACACAGGGATTGTGAAAAGAGTTGGAAGTCTGGCACTGCACCACTTGTGCCCAGACCAGATTGTCCCTGCTACAAGGCATGTAAGAATGCCTTTGAAAAACTGAGCTTAAGCAGTAAGGAAATTCAAATTCATCATTTCACATCACAGGAGATCTAGAGTAGAGGGGCTCTGGGAACAGTGCTTTCAGTGGTTTAACAATGTTATCAAGAACTCAAGTTCTTTCTTCTTTTTCTTTTCTATGGTCCTCAGTGTACAAACCTTCAGACTGACTCTCTCATAGTCACAAGAGGCTGCCACAGTTCCAGGAATCACATAAACTCCAGTGAAGAAGAGGAACCTTCCCTTCCAGTAAATCTTCCTTAGAAATAAGGAAAATATCCTAACAGAAATCCCAAGCATACTTCCCCTCGTGTTTCCTTGGCCAAAACTGGGTCACCTGACACCCCTAAACCAATCTGTGGTCAGGGTAGGAGATCTTCATAATTGGCTTAGGTGAATCAATCCTGGAGCTAGGTCCAAGACATGTGAGGTAAAGGGGACATTGGACCCAAATTGGGACTCTGCAAACAAGGAAGATGAGTGACATGCATATTAGATGGACAACCACAGTGTCTGCTGCAATTCCTGCTTCCTGGTCCTCTAGGGGCCCTCAATTCTTGCCTATTTCCAGCCTATTCCTTCTAATTGATGCTGTGAATCCCTGAGGATCTTCCCATAAAGTAAATTCCCTTTTGTTTAAGTAGCTGGAGTCATTTTCTGTTGCTTGCAGCCAAGAACTCTCTCTCTCCCTGATGCCTCAAGTCTAATTAGCCTCCAAGTTCTGTTCATTCCACCGCCTAAGTATTTCTCCCATCACTCCACTTCACTTCATTCCTACTGCCACTTTCTTTGACTTGCAGAAAATTCAACATGACTACAGTGGTGGAACAGAACTTGAGAACTTATAGTGGACATCTATCATTTCTCCTGTGTCAATGTAAGTAAAGTCCAAATCTGTAGAGAATTTTTCTATGGATTTATCTGAGCCAAACTGACAACATTGCCAGGGAGCAAGATCTCAAATGCTCTGCAGAATGACAGTTTTGCAGCTTCTTTTATATCTTTGGAATTAAGGAGGGAACATAAGAAAGATGACATGAAGATGGAAGAAGGTGAGATACAGAATAATTAACAAGATTATGTTGAGGGTGGTTATGACTCCAAGGGGTCTGGAAAAGAAAATTACCTCTGGCATTTCAAGAGTGTGTTAACCTAGATGCACAGAAACAATGGACAGGGTTTGTTCAAGGCAAAGATAAACCTTTCATTAAATAAGTTGTATCCCTGGGGCATGACTATTTACCATGACCTTCCCAGTGAGGAATCTATAATCAGATCACCCCATGGGGTTACTTTGGGATATACCCCCTTTCTCATCCACACTTGTTTAGCATTCATTCTCCCTTTTTCTAGTAATGGCTTTTTGATATTGTGATGTATAAGAAATGTATAAATATATATGTGTATGTATATATATACATAGTCATCCAGATGATCAAAATATATTTCTTAGATTTATTTGGTCTTCATCCACAGTTCATCCGCACACTGCTGGTGTCTGACAATTGGGACCAGAAACTCTTTTAGGCTCTCGGTGTTCCTTTGGGGAAGCACCCATCCCCTTTCCCATCAATGTAAATAAAACTAAGCTTACCCATCCCTCAGCTGAGGGAGGAGTGGGCATGTGATCCAGACCTAACCAATCAGAATGCTGCCTCCCACTGTCCTCAATGAACACCTGAGTCAAATCAAACCAAGGAGAGGCACCCCAAGGATTTTTGCTGGAATTATGAAGATAGAAGCTTTATCTTTTTATATAAATTGCCACATTGGCAAGAAGTGAGCTTGGAGCTGCTGGCAGCCATCTTGAACATCTGAGAGGGAAAACCTGCCTAAGAATAAAGCAACACAGATTAAAAACAGAGTCAGGGAGGAGAAAAAAATGTCATAGATGATAGAGGCTCTGTTCATCCCTCTGGCGATCAAATCAAAGTTGTGACAAAAACAAGGAGCAGTAGCAAGGAAAAATCACCTGGGATCTAGATGAATAAGCCATACAACTAGGGAGAAATCCAAGAAAGCACTCTGCAATGGCAGAAGGTAGGATGGGGCAAGGACACTGGGCAACCCGGTCCTTAGTGGCTGAGTGAGACAGAGGCTGTGGCAGCAGCAGAAGTCTCTTAAAGGAGCCACATTCACGAGTGGATTTTCGTGGTGACGGACCTGCTCACTCTGAGCACCAGTGCCTGTTCAGCTGTGTACAGGGGGCACGAGGGACTTCCAGGGAAACATTGTCAGAGTGAGGGTCTAGGTGAGACTCGCTTGGTACAGAAGTCCCGACAGTATCCATTGTTCCTTGTTGAGCCCTCCCCACTACCAGTGCGCCCAACATAGCACTGCCATAGCTGTGACGTCAGCAAACTGGATAATAGAGGTCGTTCTGCCCAGAGGATTCCCTGAAACCCTGCCTCCCCCAACTCATGGCTCCACCCAAGCCACATTCAGGTGTATCCTCAGCGAGTCAGGTGCTCCTTGCTGAGAATCACACTAGAGGCAGCCTTGGTTTCTGGTCTGGCCTTTTGAGGCAGCTATAAGCATAGTGTCTGTGGATTGCTTGCTGAATCTTAACAGGTGGCCCCAAAAGGGTAGAGGCTTGGGCTAAGTTTGGCCTGCAGCTGAACCCCTCTCAGGGCTGTGCCACTGGACACGTATTTCACAAATCCACACTAATAAGACCAGGAGACTTAGGAGCTTTGCTTAAAACATAGAAACAGACATGGAGTGGCAGCCAAAATGGGAAGACAAAGAAGCAGAAACCATATGAGAGAAGAGAACAGAGATCCAGAAATAATGGAGTCAAGTAATATAACAGATGCAGAGTTCAAAACACTGCTTATAAAGATGGTCAATGAAATTTTGGGAAATGTAGAGAACGCCAACAAAGAGATAAAAATGGAGATGGAGATTATAAGTGGGAACTAGTATGAATTGGAGAACACATTATCTGAGATGAGAAGTTTATTCAATGGAATAAACAAAGGAATAACTAAAGTGAATAAAGATGATCACATACCCTATCTAGAGGACAGGAAAGCCAATCAGGACACTCAAACAGAATGGCAAGAAAAAAAAGGCCAAGACTATAAAGATGATTTAAGGAGGATATGGGACACTATTAAGGCTCCAAATATTCGTCTGATCGGCGTAGGTGAAGAAAATTAATATGTTGAACAGCTGTTTGAAGAAATAATGATGAAAACCTTCCCTAACCTGGTGAAAGAAATGGACATAAAACCCCAGGAAGCTCAGAGGATTCCAAAAATCAGGGATCCAAAGAGGCACAAACTAAGACATCATAATTAAGATGCCAAAGGTTAAATACAAAGAAAAAATTTTTTAAAGCAGCAAGAGAAAAGCAAATAATTACATATAAGGGAATACCCATACAACTGGCAGCTGATTTCTCAAGAGAGACTATGCAGGACAGAAGGGCTTGGCAAAAAATGTTTGACAGAGTAAAGACCCAGGATATATAAAACCAAGAATAATTTATCCAGCAAAGCTATCATTTAGAGTTGAAAGACAGATAAAAAACTTCCCAGACAAAAGTAAACTAAAGGAGTTTATCACCACCAAGCCAGAATTACAGGAAATATTGGAGGGACTTCTTTAAGAAAAAAAAAACATGTATCAAAAACAGGAATAAAGAATAGTAACTACATTCCTATAAATAAGTACCTTAAATGAAAAAGAATTAAGTGCTCCAACCAAGGGATGGAGTGGCTAAAAGGTTAAGAAAACAAGACTTCTACAAATGAAAAGGAAGGGAATGGAAAAAGGTTTTGCTGTGATGAGCCTAGAAGGTATTTAAGTCAGACAAAGAGAGATAAACACTATATGATGTGGACTTTAAGGAATAAAAAGAACAAAATAATCAAAAACAGACTCACAAATATAGTGGACAATTTGGTGACAGACAGAAGGGAGGAGGGTTTGGGAGTCTGGGAGAATGGGGTGAAGAGTTAAAGAAGTACAAATTAGTAGCTGACTGATGGTCATGGGGATGGGAAGCATGGCATAAGGAATGCAATTAGCATTAATTAATACATTGGCTAGGTGGAGGTCAAGGGAGGGAGGGAGCAATTGGGATCATTTTACTAACTATATAGATGTCTAATCAGTGTACCATATATTTGAAATTAATTAAATTTTTTTAAAAAGAGTCGGAATATGGGAAATTTCAAGTGACACCATTTGAGACCTGGGATCCAATGACACTTGAAGTCAGAATTATCATCTATACTTTTCAGTTACTTGCACCAATAAATTTCCTTTTTGCCTAAGCCATTTTTAGTTGCAGTCAAAAGTCCTAAGTGATGGACGAATTCATATATGGTTACCAGGAAGTTCCTAAAACAAAACAAAACAAAATCCCTCATAATCAGCTCTGTAAGTCAGTAGCTTAAGGAATAGGAAAATAATGACCTCTGGAGGGAAAAAACAACAGTGGACTTGAATCAGGAAATCTTCAAATCCCATCTTGGCCACTGATTCCCCCCCCAGCATGACAATGATCTTGGCCTCAGCCTTCTGAACCTTAATTGCCACGCCCCCTTAGGGAGGGATGGGCACTCACACTGTCTGGCAGATTTGATGAGATGTTTGCATGGGAATGCATGTGAAAGGGCAGAGCCTGCCATCTGCTTGGGGCTCAGTCTGTAGGAGTTTACAAAGAAACATCCCCATGTGGACACACTCCCACTTCTTAGCAACTTCTGCGCACCTGCCCCAGTCCTCCCTGCACATGTGCTTTGGACCAGAGTAGAAAGGCACCATCTTGCCCTGGTTTCTGTCTTCCACAGCTGGGTGTTGGGTCTATGGGATGAGAAGTACAAATCTGTCAAGTTCCTGCTCACAAGTGGCTGGACACCTGCAGACAAACAAATTCCAGTCCTCTCTAACAGAGACTTGGGGCTCAGTTTTCAAGAGGTGGCAGAACTGCCCGTTCAAAGACAAGTGATCAGAAGGCACCCAGCCCACCATCCTTCATCCCTCCTCAGTTAGTGGTACCATATTTCTCTCAGTCGTTCAGGTTGTCGCCATGGAACCTTTATAAAAATGGAAGCCACTCCTACCTCTACACCAGAGCTGTCTGACAACGTTCTGTGATGGCGGAAGCATTCTCTATGTGTGTTGTCCACATGGTACCCACTAGTTACACATGACTATTGAGCATTTGAAATGGGACTAGTGTGACTGAGGAACAGAATTTCGTTCTATTTCATTTTAATTAATTTCAATTTAAACAGCCACATGTGGCTAGTGGCTGCTGTATTGGACAGTGCAGCTTCAGGTGGATGCAGAAAGGTCAGTGTGTGGCTAACCTTCACACAGTATGACAAGAGGGAGAGGGGTGTGAGATTGGAGAGCTACATGGGCCCAGTCAAGTTGGGCCTTGATAGGTGATAAGGAGGAGCTTGGGTTTTATTTTTAAGTGTAATGGGAAGTATATTAGTTATCTATTGCTGCTAATAAGAAATAACAAACTGCCCTCAAATTTAGCAGCCTAAACAACAAATATTTACTTTGTCACAGTTTCTGTGAGTCAAGAATCTGGGCACTGTTTAACTGGTTACCTCTGGATCAGGGTCTCTCACAAGGCTGCAGTCATTTCGACTGGCATAGGATCCACTCCAAGTTCATTCACAAGGCTGTTGGCCACAGATCAGGTCCTGCTTGGCAGTTGGCCGGAGACCTTAGTTCCTGCCATGTAGGCCTCTCCATGGGGCAGCTCACAATATGACTGCTGACTTCCCTCAGAGTGAGCCAGCGAGGGGGTGAGTAGGTGCCTAAAATGGAAGCTAGAGTCTCTTAGTAACCTAATCTTGGAAGTGATGGTCCATCACTTTGCTGCATTCTTTTCATTAGAAGTGAGTCATTGGGTCTGGCCCATGCTCAAAGGAAGGGGACCCCATCGAGGGGGGGAATACCAAGAAGGGGAATTGCCGGGGCTACCCATCCCAAGAAGCTGCTGGAGCATTCTGAGTAGGAGAGTGACAAGATCAGTTTGATTGTTTTTACAACAAACAATACAAACAAAACAAAATCACGTGACAGTGACACAAGATTAAAAACACAAAAGGGTATAAGATGTAAAGCCTCCCTCCCACCCCTGCCCTGGGCCACTTAATCCCCTTTCCTAGAAGTAACTAATGTTCCTGGGCTGCACTGGCCATCCAGAGGTGGGCCATTGAAGCACATCCATCTGTGATAACTGTTAGTGCTGTCCCCCAAATATTACTAATAAGAATCTCCTTCCAGGCCTAGAGTAGTTATTCCAGGAATCTATTTCTGTGTAAAAAAACTCCTCCCAATTTAGTGGCATGAAATTACAACTATTTTATTTGGCTCATGGATTTTTCAGGTCAGGAATTCAGGCAGGACCTAGCAAGGATGGCTTTGTCATCCCGACACAAATGCCAGGGCCCTTAGCTGGAGATACTTGAATGGCTGGGGCTGATCCCAATGGCCAGGAGCTGGAATCACCTGGAAGCTTCCTCGCTCACATGCAATGGTGCTGCAGGAGGCCTGTTGATGGGAGCAAAGTATCTGCATATGGCCTTTCCATCAGTTTGGGCTTCTCACAGCCTGGTCATTGATCCCGAGGGACTATCCAAGAGAAGCTTCCAGAGAGCAAACACTGCCAGAGCAGCAGGCTGCATGGCCTTTTCTGACCTAGTGTCAGACGTCACGTGCATCACTCCCACCAGATTCTACTGATAAGAGTTACTACAGACAGGAAAATTAGAGTCCACCTCTTGATGTGGGGATGGCAAAGTCATATTGCCAAAGTACCTATGGGATGGGAATCTATTGCTTTGCTCATGTTTGGAAAATAGGATCTTCCCCCATGGTGTATCCCCACCCCTTTCGAGTCAGCTGTGGCCACGTGGTTTGCCTTGACTGATGAAATGTAAGTAGAAGGGACCTGTATCACTTTCAGGTTCCAGTTTTAAGGGCCATAGGATGATTCATCACATATCTTTTCGCTAGCTGCCATCATAGAAGCACAAATTGAGATGGAGCCCCTGTTATCCTGGGTCCCTGAGTGACAACTCTTCTGAGTGGAGCCTCCCAATCTCCAAATAACCTGCACTGGACGTGTGGTGGACCTAAGAAAGAAACTGTTGTTTTACGTCACTGAAATTTAGAGATTGTTCGTTACTGCAGCATAACCTAGCCTATCCTGACCCTTTCCACAAAAATGGTAGCAAACCTTACACAGAAAGGTTCGTACTTTGTATTTTGTACAAAGTACTCTGTACTTTGCCTTTTTCATTTAACAATGTATCTTGGAGATTGTTTATGTCAGTATAGGAAGAGCCCCTGCACTTTTTTTTTGACAGTTAAATAGCATTCCTGTACCAGAAAGGACCAAATTTTAATCGGTCCTTATTTAGGGTAATTAGAACAGTTCATCTTTTTGGACAATGCTGCAAGAAATAACCTTGAACATTCTTTTCTTGTTTTGCTTGAGTGCAATTACGTTTGCAGGATAAATTCCTAGAAAAGCATATCTCAGATGGTGGGTGGCAAATTCACCTTTTAAAAAGATCACTTTGCTGTAGGTGGAGAATGGCTTGAAAAGCCAAAACCCAAGAGTTATGCGTGACTCCCCTCTTCATTCCATATCAGTCGCCAAGTCCTGTTTCTCCCAGCTGCATCATTGCTCTCAATCTGGCCACCTGTATGGGGTACCTCCTGACTACTGCCAAGGCACAGGGCCCTGCCTCTTTTTAATGATTCCTCCTAAAATGCCTCCCTCCTGTCTTACTCAGGACACTTGGCTGCAAACAACAAAGATAAGGAGTTGATTGGATGCTCCTGGATGCTTGCTAAATCCCCCTGCCTCAGGAAGGGCTTGACTTGACCTCCTTTCCCTCTCTTTCTACTGCCCCCATAATGAATCTTAAATGTCTGATGTCTTATGTTAGTCACTTGCATTGGATACAAATTCCTAATTGGAAGCTTGGGAAATGTGTGCCAGCTACCAGGGACCTCAGAGAGGAAATTTTACCCCCTCCCTGATTTCTCTAGAGGAATGCAGGGCCTGTGTCTGTATTTCATGAGTTTCGTCTTAAGAGTGGTGTTCAGATACTAGGCACTAAAACCAACAGGTGTTTACAAGTCAGCCTAAGCCCCTCTTTCCTCACCCTCGGTCCCTACCCCTAGCAGGGCTCCACAGAGCAGCTCAGAGTAAGCAACTTTGATCACATTGCTTCCTGGCTTAAAACACCTTCGACAACACCCACCCCACTTTCCTGAAAATGAAACCTAAACTCTTTACCTGGCTTCCAAAGACCTCCTCGATCCAGGCCCCTCCAAGGGCAAGCCTCGTTTCTTGGCCCCCATGCCTACCTACCCCAATGCATACCTGAAACTCTGAGCTTAGTGCTCTGGCCTCAAGGGCTAAATGCCTGAGTCCTCACTGCCTTCCTCTACAGAGCTTTGAATATGCACTGGCCCTGTGTCAGAAGGCTCTTTCTCTCCCCGCTCCAATTATCTCTGAAACCTGCATATTCTCACTTAACTCTCAGGTCTCACTTGGACACCACAGCCTTCACTGGGCAGGGTACTGGCGCTTTGTCCTACTAGCCACTGAGTTTTCCTCTTTCAAGGCACTACCTTTACTCCCAAGTGTATCTTAGATCCATGCAGTTTTTTCCACCTCCACAGCCACTTTCCTGGTCCAGACCACCATCCTCTCTCTCCAGCAATTCTGTAGCTTCTCAACTGCTCTTTCTGCTTCCAGTCTTGGCCTCCTTGAAGTCCACTAGCTAAAGTGACCTACAAATCATCCTTTCAAAGGTTTCACATTTCACTTAAGAAAAACAAACTCCTCACCATAGGCTACAAAGCCTTCCACAACCTAGCTAGTGTCCATGTTCCTTCATCTCATCCTAGACCCTTGGGCCCTGAAGCCACACAGGTTTTCTTCCTGTTCCTTGAAGACAACAAACTTACCAGAGGCTCAAAGCCCTTGCACTTGCCCTTGCCTCTACTTGGAACTCTGCTCCCCCAGATCTTTATGTGGTTGGATCTGCTCAAATGTCACACTCTGACACCATTTCCCTTTATCTTTGATTTTGTCTTGTAGTCCTAAAAAAAAAAAAAAAAAGCAAAAACAAACAAAAAACCAGGCATTTTACCAGCAAAATGGGCTTATTTCGGAAGAGCAGAAAATCGCAATTCAGTACAAGAAAGCAAAACCGTGAGCAAGTCCAACAAGCAAAGAGAAACGTTCTTTTATAGAGAAAAAGGAGGAAGTTGAGAGAGGTTGTTATAAAAGTTCACCGGAGGAAAGGAAGAGTTCAAGGCGCTGACGGTTTCTCATTGGCTGGGTTGCTGGGCAAGAAAAGGAAACTTTCCTTCCTCCCGCAGGAGTAGTAAAGTAGTATTAACTTACAAGGTGTGTCTTCCTGTTGTTCCCTAATTGACGCCTTCCTGTTGGGGTCTGTAATTAATGTCCAGTTGTAGTGCCTGAGGGCTCCCTCTTCTGGCCTCCCAACTCCATTTTAAATGAGGTTTCTCTTTATTAATTTTGTCTTAATAGCACTTATCGCTCTCTGAAACCACCCTACTTTATTTACAGGATTATCCTCTTTACGCCCCTCCTAACATGTAAACAGGGAGTTTGGCTATCTTGACACCACTGTATTCCCCAGCACTTGGCTTGGTGCCTGGACAAAGCGGATGCTCTAGGTTTGGATGAATGAATGGATAGGTAATAGAAGCCTAGTTGAATCAGGTTCTGCCTTGCTGAGTTTGGGTCTCTGTTTCCTGGTGTGTGAAGTAGGGGTAAGAGGGAGTAGGAGGTTGAACTAGAAGGTTGATTAGTTGTGAAATTTGGGCCTTGTTTCCTCACTAGTCTTCGGCCTGGAGCCAGCCACGGGACCTCTGGCGCCTCAGCTCCCCACCTGTATAATGGGTGTGAACTCATCCCAACGTCTCGGGGTAGTAGTGCTGCCTTATAAGGCAGCAGAGGCCGAGGGCGGGCGAGGCCGTGTGGGTGGAGAGGAATCACAACATCCGGCTGCGGGGGTGGGGCGGGGGCGCTCGCGGCGGCCGAACCAGAGGCCGGAGAGCCGCTGGGAAGGCCCCCAGCCTCCTCTGGGCTTCTCCCCGCTTCCGATGTGCGCCCTCCTGGATAGGCCGACCCAAAGGAATACGGCCGAACACATGGTCCAATGCAGCTCGCATCCCTGAGGCCCAGGATACCAAGTGTATCTCCTGCACACCCTAGAAAAGCCAAGGCGAGACTAAGGGACCCGGGCCACACCCCCAATCTGATAGCCCAATCAGAGTGCACTGCTGGGAACGACTGAACATCCGGCCTCCAGGGCGTGACCCAGAGGACCCACCTCCGATTTCCCAGCCGAGGGCTCGGCCCTAATTGGCAGTTCGGTATCCTACGAAGGCCCAGAAATTCGAACCTAGGGGCCGGACCCCCACCTCAAACCAACCAGGAAGAGGTGACGTATTAAGTCCCGCCTTCCTGCTTCTTTAAGCGAATCCCTGGCTCGGGGGGCGGGGGACAATGAAGAGGCTGGCTAATGGGAAGATGGCGCGGGGAGCGCCCTCCCGGTTATTGGCTGAGTAAAGTAAACAGAGGGTGGGGCGGGGCGGGGCGGGCCGGTGCCGGGGTGGCCCCCGGGAGGGGGCGGAGAGTGCGCGGCGGGCGGCGGCGGCCGGGGAGGCCCGGGAGGCCGCGGTGCGGTCACTGCGAGCCGAGCGGAGCCGCGCCGATCGCCATCCGGCCCCGGGTCCCGCGCGCGATCCCGGCCGGCGGCGCGGCCCGGCGGCGCCGCAGCCCATGGAGCTCGAGAACATCGTAGCGAACACCGTGCTACTCAAGGCCCGGGAAGGTGAGGCGGCCAAGAGGGCGGTGAGGTGCGAAGAACGCGGAGTGCGCGGCCTCCGAGCTCGGCGGGGTGCCCTAGCCGCCCGACCCCCTAGGGCAGCGCGCTCGGCGCCAGGCACCCCGCGTAGACACCAGCCCTTCCGGCACGGCGTCCTCCTCCTCCGCACCTGCCCGGGGGAGCTGGGGCCCAGGAAGGGGCGGAGGTCAGGCCGCCGCCCTCACCGCGGGGGACGATGACGGGTGAGGGAAGGAGAGAGGAAGGAAGAGGGAAGGGTGGGCCCTGAGACCCGAGAAAGCTTCTCTGAGGCCTCTCCCAGGTGAGCGGTGAGAAGATGCCCCGGGAAAGGTCAGCCTATTCCCGTGTGCCTAGGGCCCGGACCCCTGCGTACAGCCTGGACCGGCACAAACTTGGCGCAAGGTCAAGGTTTGGAGAATGAATGAACGGCCGTCAGACTCGGGGAAACTACTACTGGTCACATATGCTACCAACACGACTGCCACTCGCTCGGTGCCTTGTGACACTAGAGACAGAGGAATAGGTCACGATTTTTGCCCTCAGGAAGCCCATGGTCTAGTGGGGCCAACGGGCACAGAAATAAGTGGGAGCCAGCTTTGAAGGAAGAGAGCATTGCTGGGCTGGCAGAGCCGGTCTGGTGAACCAAGTGTGTGCTGAGTTCCTCATGGCTCCCACTCACATGTTAGCAGGCACCTGCTCCAGAGCGTCTTGGGGGACACAGGACCAGACCTGGTTCTTACTGCCTTATGGTCAGTCAGTCCCTCAGCTGCTATTGTCTACCTTGGTAACGTAATCACCAAACAGTGACTCTGTGCTGTGTCCTGTCCAGGGTGCTGGCGACCAGCAGTGAACAAGACCTCTCTTTTTGGAACTCTAAGACAGGGAGGTCATGACAGTTTTTCCACTCTTGAGTAGGCTTCCAGGCTGAAAGTCATCTGCTTCACCATTCTGCCCATTTTACAGGTGGGAAACAGGCTCAGCCCAGGGACTAGTCCGCAGGTCACATTATGAGACTGTGGTTGACCCAGGCACAGGACACAGGATGCCCCCAATACAGTCTATAGAAAGCCTAGAAGAGCCCCTAGGAGCACAGCATTTGGTGCCCTCTGCCTGCCCAGTGCATGTTGACTCCAGAGAGGTGCTGCCTGGAAATGGCCATAGCAGGCTGGATCCTTAGTGCCCAGAGCCTTCCTTATCTCCTGTTTCTTATCGAGTCCAAGTCTGAGTCCGGGGCTGGGCCTTCCTCCCAGCCTCTGGGGGCATCTGCCGATTCTGTTCTGCCTCGTCATCCAGCCAGCCAGGGAGGAGGGGTGAGGAGAGCCTGCCCAGGCTTCTCTCTTAGGGCTGCAGCCAGTTCAGGCCTCAAGGCCATGGGGGAGGCATAGGATGGATGGTATGGTGAGACTGGGGAAGTACCTCCACTGGAGAACCCTTACCCCACCTGGCCCTATCCCTCCACCTGCGTGGCTCTAGACAAGTGTCTTTTCTCTGAACTTCAGTAACCCTTTTTGTGGAATAGTTGGGGATGGGACATGAAAACTAAAGGAATTGTGATTGTCACTGAATCCTGAACCCTGGTCCATGCATCTGAATCCCTTCATGTGCTGGCTGACAGTTTGGGGCTGGGCTTTCTCCAGCTTCCTAAGTGATCCGAGGCCCTAAGCAGTTGGGAACCCTTGTTGTATGTATTCATTTGATGCCTAATAGATGCCTGGCATATTTGGGATGGGAAAAGAGCTTGGGTTGTTGTCCCAGGGCATTGGGTTCAAATCCTACCTCTGGCACCTCCAGGTTTTGTGATCTTGGACAAATTTATTCATTCTAGGGCCTTGGTTTCCTCATGAAATTGGACCAGGTCAGGCAGAACTGCTATGAGTATGAAGTGAGACCGCCCTGGGGGTGTGAGCCCCTTGTTTAGTCCTTCCTTTCCCGATGCCCAGAGGTGCAGCTAGGGAACCAAGCTAGGGTGGGGAGGAGCCCCAATGACTCTGGTGGCTGTTCCAGGACAGGATATTTGCATGTGACTCGGCTGCTGCCTTAATGTGGCTGGGAGGAGGGGGAGGAGGAAGTAACTGTTGGGGGAGGCAGGCAGATGGAGGGTTTGGTGAGTGACCTGTGGGGGTGGGGGAGGAGTTCCCCTTGTGGGGAAGCCTTGCTTGGGCTGGGTATGGAGGTCACTCACAGTGGAGAAATGACTGGAATATGTTGAGTGCAGGCTACAGGAGGGCTGCTAGTAGGTTTCTCAATGGGTGCCTGCAATACTTCCTCCTCCAGGCAACTTAGGTCAGGGAGCCCATTGAGGGACCCAGCCCTGCTTCCGCTCTAGAAGACAGCCCCTTCCTCCTGCACCACGTTCCTTCAGCTAGGCCAGATGGAAACAAGGCTGGGTAAACCAGAGGGAAAACAGGCCAGGCAATGAAAAGTGGTAGCTTGAGGTTGCTATTGAGTTCTGAGAGCTGGGGCCTATCTCTCGCCACAGCCCTGCTAAGTGCTGGACACAGACTCTTCCAGTCACCCTCAACACCTCTGAAGGTGGCTTTGGACCCAAAGTACACATGGAGAAACACCTCTGAAGGTGGCTTTGGACCCAAAGTACACATGGAGAAATTAAGGTTCAGAGACAGCAAGTGATGGGCCTGAAATGTGAACTGAAAATTCCAACCAAGGCTGTGACTCTAAGACTCGGGCCTCTTCCACTGTTCTCAACCTCGTGTCCCACAGGCCACATCTGGCTGGCTCTCTTAACATGTTTTATTGTTTGCTGGCAGTGGGCTTTTTTTTTTTTTTTTTAATAGGAACCAATATTTCATGTAAGAGTCCAGATTCCCAGCTGCTTTTGAAAAATCAGAAGAGCTGGCCACACCGAGCCAGCACTCCTGCCTAGCAGCAACCAAGCAACAGCCGGAGCTATGCTACAGCTGCCCCTGTTAGAAGGGGCATGCCCCATCCATTTCACTCCACTCCCCACCACTCCCTTTTGTCTCCCACCTGGCTCCCATTCACCATACCTGTCTGGTTCTGTAGGCATTTGGGCTGCTACTCTGGACTTAGCAGCTATAGGCAAGGGGTCAGCTAGGTAAAATGAAGCAGGTATCGGGGCAAGGAAGCCTTCTGTTCAGGAGTGGGGATCCTGAGTGCTGGCCCTTCTGCTGCCACCTTGTTTGAGTATCTGATAGTTCTGATGTAGGGCCCAGTGACCCAGGCTGCCATCTCTCAGCTGTATCCCATATGTCCTAGACCCTCTCTCTTCTGGATCTTGATTCACACAGTTCCCACCACTGTCATGTCCTTCTCTACTATCTTCACCTGGGAAACTACCTGGTGGGAAGCAGCTAAGGCTTGCTGAGGTGGCCCAGAAACCCCACCCACCCCCAGCAGCCTGCTCTCTTGGCTCTTCTAGCTCAGTAGCCCCTAGCAGGAGGGCCCAAGGGACCATACGTGTCCTGGAACCCAGCAAGGGCATGTTAGAGCATGTGGAAAGAAGGCCCAAGATGCCTCCTAGCATGGGCTGTGCCGGGGCTAGGCTTTTTAGGCCTCTAGACCTCGCTGAAGGTAGAGGAGAGGCACGGGCTGGCCAGACTCAGTGCCTGTTTGCTTCCACAGGTGGTGGCGGGAATCGCAAAGGCAAAAGCAAGAAATGGCGGCAGATGCTGCAGTTCCCCCACATCAGCCAGTGTGAAGAGCTTCGGCTCAGCCTTGGTGAGGCCTGGGTGGAGGCTGAGGGTGCTGAGACAAGAGGACCTGCTGGTGCCAGGAACCTCCCCGAGACTTCACTCTGGGAGAGTTTGGGGTCTGGGGAGCATGAAGATTAAGACAGCGCCACCCAGCCTAGTTTCAGTTCCTGGGCTCAGGATGGGTGGAGGGCAGAGGGCAAACAGGACAGCAGGGGGTGGTGGGGCTGGTTGTAGAGAATAAGACAGAGTCAGATCTGGGGCAATCTAAGAAGCAGAAGGAAGGGAGTGCCAGGCCTAGGGGAACAGGGATCGGGGTACAGAGGGTATAATGGGGGCTGGAGCCAGCTCAAAGATTGTCAGTGTTGGGAGCCCCAGGCCTGAGCTCAGCCCACCCAGTCCAGTCCTGGAGCCCAGTAAAGCCTTGAGAAAAAGGGCCCCCAGTTCCTGCTTATCTCATCTGAGGCCCCAGGTCTGCGCAGCACTCAGAGTTGCACAGGCCCCCTCTGGCAGCCAGCACGTGGGCAAGGAGTATACTGTGGCTGCTCCCACTGCCTGGGAAGGAGGCTTAGCCTCGAGCTCGCCGGAAGCCACAGCTTCCTCCCGTACTTTCGCCAGGCGGGCAGCAGGTGTAGGCCCAGCCTGGGCCTGGCCGGAACCTCACAGACCACACCCAACCCCGGCACTGTGACGAATGCAAGTGGTGTGAACCAGGAGACAGAGGGGGGAGGTGAGGGCCCCAGTTCTGGAGCCACATTCCTGACTATATAACCTTGGACTAATCACTTAGCCTCTCTGGGCCTCAGAGTCCCAAGCTTTGATGTAGTAGAAGGGGGCAGTCGTGCCCACCACAGCGTCTTGTGAAGGTTCTAAAGGATGTCATACTACAGGACTGGAAGTTGGGGCCCAGGGCCTGGCAGTATGGACAGGGGTGTCTTGCCAGCAGGCTCTGGGTCCAGGAACCCAGCAGCTCCCACCTCTGCCTGCAGAGCATGACTACCACAGCCTATGTGAGCGGCAGCCCATTGGGCGCCTGCTGTTCCGAGAGTTCTGTGCGACAAGGCCTGAGCTGACCCGCTGCACTGCCTTCCTGGACGGGGTGGTGAGTGCAGCCTAGCGCTGAGGCTGAGCCCACACCCGAGGCGGGCGGAGGTCCCAGACCCCATGTGCCCGATGCCCCACACCTGTCACTTCCCCCAGACCCCAAGCTTCTCCACCTCCCACAATGCAGGCTGAGTATGAAGTAACCCCTGATGAGAAGCGGAAGGCATGTGGGCAGCGGCTAATGCAGAATTTCTTGAGCCACACGGTGAGTGAGCAGTGATGGAGGGATGACAGCAGCAGGCAGAGCTCAGTGATGGGGAGAGGAGTAACCATTGCCTGAGCAGAGATGCCCTGGAGCTGCTCTAGGCTCACCAGGCAGCACCATGGCCACAGAGCCTAGGGGGGTGGGCTAGGCAGCCTGCCAGCAGCTCTGCTTCTCCCTGTCTCAGAAGGAACTGAGTTCACAACCAAGCAGCCTGGCACACCACCAGCCTAAAGCCACCCCCCTAGCACAGGCCTGAGATACCTGCCATTTCTGCTCCTGCACTGACCTGTCTGTGGCCTATCCCCAGGGTCCTGACCTCATCCCTGAGGTCCCCCGGCAACTGGTAACTAACTGCGCCCAGCGGCTGGAGCAGGGACCCTGCAAAGACCTCTTCCAGGAGCTCACCCGGTAAGCCTCTCCTTGCCACCTGCTCAGAGTTGGGTCCTGAGGAAGGGGCTGCTGTGTCCCTGAAGGCTGTGAATAGCTCAGCTGCTGGCAAGAGGACTCAGCCTCTTATCCTGGCCTTGGCCCTGCTGGGTAACCTTGAGCAGGTTACCTCCCATCACTGTAGCATCCTTAGTCTTCAGTACATGTGTGTATCTCCATCCTAGGTGGGTTAGCAGGAAGGAAGGTTGGCTGAGAGTGCTGCCTCTTATCTTGAGCATGCACGTAACAGGGGGCCTGGCCCATCATGCTGAGAACCCAGGGTGTCGGGCTAACTAGTGAGCGGGGCCTTCTCAACAGGCTGACCCATGAGTACCTGAGCATGGCCCCCTTTGCTGACTACCTCGACAGCATCTACTTCAACCGTTTCCTGCAGTGGAAGTGGCTGGAAAGGTGAGCTCCTTGAAGGCCGAGCCAGGCCAGGCTAGGTTGTCATGGGCCTTGGGCCCTTACTCAGCCATATCTCCCCAACCCCTTGCCCACAGGCAGCCAGTGACCAAAAACACCTTCAGGCAGTACCGAGTCCTGGGCAAAGGCGGCTTTGGGGAGGTGAGTGGCCAGCCCAGAGCCCTCTGCAGAGTGCGGAGCTGGGGTAGGTGGGTCCTGGACCAGCCCCTTCCATCCCTTTGAGCCCTTGTACCCCAGCAAGGGAACAGCTGGTTCTCATTTGCCATATCTTCTCTGGCTATAGGTGTGTGCCTGCCAGGTGCGGGCAACAGGTAAGATGTATGCCTGCAAAAAGCTGGAGAAGAAACGGATCAAGAAGCGGAAAGGGGAGGCCATGGCACTCAACGAGAAGCAGATCCTGGAGAAAGTGAACAGTAGGTTTGTAGTAAGTACAGACAAGAGACCCTGCCCTGTCACTTGGCCAGGAGCTTGCTCTCCCCACTCACTATGCTAAAGTCTCCTGCCTGCTCCAGGCACTGATTCCCACTCTTGGAGATGTCTGGGAAGGGCAGGTTTGGGGTATTGACACCAGGCCTGTAGAGCAGGCTGGGCTCCCAGGAGTGGCACTGAGAAGGATTTTGGGGGCAGCTGACACCAGCCCCACTACCAGGTGCCCTGCAGCCCCTGCCTGAGAGCTCAGGTCCCCTTGGCCACAGGTGAGCTTGGCCTATGCCTATGAGACCAAGGACGCGCTATGCCTGGTGCTGACGCTAATGAATGGAGGTGACCTCAAGTTCCACATCTACCACATGGGTCAGGCTGGCTTTCCTGAGGCACGGGCCGTCTTTTACGCTGCAGAGATCTGCTGTGGCCTGGAGGACCTGCACCGGGAGCGCATTGTGTACAGGTATGGGGCTTGGCCTTCCTGCCAGGGGCTACAGCTGGGCACAGGTAGAGGTGACAAAAGGATGTGGGTGTGCTGGGGCAGTCACTGCAGCCACAAGCCCATTTGAGCCCTGTAGGGCTCTGGCCAGGGGCTGCACACTAGCCCATGCTAGGCCGACTTGAGAAGCTCAGAACCCAGACTCTGGGTCTGGCTAACACGGGTGTGAGTCTCAGTGTTGTCATCCCTCTCTTGGGCTAGTTCAATCCCTGTTCCCAGCACCATATTCTTTCCTTGGAAGCAGAGGCTATGATTCTTGCCTAGGGACCGAATAAGACTATAGTAAATTACGCTGGAGCCCAGCACAAAGAGCTTGGCAGAGAGGGCTCTGCCTATCACTGTTATTGGCAATGATTTCTTTTGAACCTTGCAACAGCCTCAGGAGGGGTTGGATGAGCAGCCCCATATGACAGACAGAAAAGGTAGTCAGCCACCAAAGGGGGGGGGAGCAGAGGGGAGCCTCTCAACACCAAGGGTAAACAAGACTACTGGTGACATCTGGGGATATTCCCTGGGTGGGAGCTGCCTTCCACTTACGAGCTTGTGCTGCCGCCGGGGTCAGAGCAGGGCTGTCTGTTGCCCTGGCAGCAAATGGCTCCTACTCCTTGCTACATATCCCATTCCAGGAGGCGAGTGAACCGGGGTGTAGGGGGGTGGCCCTGTCTGGCTGCCTGGCAAACTGAGCAGTATTGGACCCTGTCCTTCTCTCCCCACAGGGACCTGAAGCCAGAGAACATCCTACTGGATGACCATGGTGGGTTGGGGAGCCATAGATATGGGGTGGAGTAGGGTGGGGTGGGTATGGCCCACCTGCTTAATGAGCCCCTTGCCTCTTCATTCACCTTCAGGTCACATCCGCATCTCTGACCTGGGGCTGGCTGTGCATGTGCCCGAGGGCCAGACTATCAAAGGCCGTGTAGGCACCGTGGGCTACATGGGTGAGTCCCCCTGTGTCTCAAGGAATAAAGCTGTTGTTCCTCTTTTATAGATCAGGAACTCAAGACTCAACCAGGGCCCCACACACACATGTGAACCTGCATCATTCAGTCACTGAGTACTCACTTAGCTCCTATTGGCTGGGTCTGCAGGTGGCTGCCAGTAAAGGACGAGAAGGGACACAAATGCATGTCCATGGCCCCAGCTTTTCATTCCCCTACCTGTCTACACTTGGAGTGGGAGTGCCCATTGGGGAGGGGTGAGGATGAGGCTCCATGTTCCCCTCAGGGACCATGTGACATAGTAAACAGAGCCCCAACTATGCCACACACCCCCTTGCTCGTTGTGTGTCCTTGGGCCGGGGCCACTCCACTTCTCCAGGCTCACTTTTCTTGACCATAAAGCAATAATCATACCTGCTGCCAGGGTTACCTCAAAGATGAAAAGAAGCAGAAGAGTCAAACCTGGCCGGCAGTGTAGGCATCCAGCAAATGACTTTCCACCTTTCCTCTCTCTGGTACTAAATCCACAGGTTACAAACTGGTAGCCACAGAGGCCTCATTCATTCCATGTTGTATTTCAATCAAATTGTTTTTAAAACAATTGGAATTGGTTGCCAACATTGAATAAGCCATACAGCATCACATTAAAAATAGAAAACTTAGAGGATCTGGCCTCCTGTGGGGCCATATTACCTCCCTTTAATGGGACATGTGCTCTCATAGTTACCGTGGTTCCCACCAAGCCACTGACAGCACATGTCTGACTAGTGGATATCTGATTCCCTGCTTTGATGTGAGCTGGGCATTCCCAGGGCACCCTGAACCCCTCACCCCTAACTCCTGTGCCATCCGCCCAGCTCCAGAGGTGGTGAAGAATGAACGGTACACATTCAGCCCTGACTGGTGGGCGCTAGGCTGCCTCTTATATGAGATGATCGCAGGCCAGTCACCCTTCCAGCAGAGGAAAAAGAAGATCAAGCGAGAGGAGGTGGAGCGGCTGGTGAAGGAAGTGGCCGAGGAGTACTCCGACCGCTTTTCTCCACAGGCCCGCTCACTCTGCTCCCAGGTGGGGCAGCCACTGAGAGGCCTGGCTGGGGTGGGGGGCTGGGAGCACCTCCCCTAAGCTACCTGACCTCCCCTTCCCCACTACAGCTTCTCTGCAAGGACCCTGCTGAGCGCCTGGGTTGTTGTGGGGGTGGTGCCCGTGAGGTGAAGGAGCACCCCCTCTTCAAGAAGCTGAACTTCAAGCGTCTGGGAGCGGGCATGCAGGAGCCACCCTTCAAGCCTGATGTGAGTGCCACCCACTGCTGAGGGCAGGGCCAAGCCAGGGTGGGGGCTGGAGGCTTCTGGAGTGAGGACACCTTCAGTGCAAATGTCAGAAAACCCAACTCAAATGGCTTAGCCAAGAAAACAGATAATTCTCTGGGCTTACAAAAATGAAAAGCCCCAAGATAGGTCTACCCTTGGCATACCACACCTGGGGCTCCAGCTGTGTTATAGGAATTCTCTCCTCTCCTCTCCCTGCTCCCATACTGGTCAGTGTGCAGTCTTCATGGCAGGCAGCTCTCCCCAGGGTGTGGCAGCGGTGGGCCCAGCAGCTCAGGGCCACATCCTACCAGCTCAGCCACCCCAGTAGACAGAGTGCCTCTTGCCCAATAATTTCAAAAGAAGTCCTAAAAGGGGGTTAGGGGTGGGAAGACCTAAGGCTGATGCTCATTGCCTTTGATTGCTCAGAGGCCTCTCAGTAGCCACACCTAAATCTCATACCCACTTGAACCACTGTCAGTAGGGGAGACCAGTTCCCCAAAGGAAAACCAAGATGCCATTGGCAGCAGGGGAACGGCTATTGAGCTGGCAGGGCATCGGCTGTGCACCATATGTGGCAGCGCCTTCCTCCCATCTGTGGGCAGAGCACCCCACCTTATAGATCTCACCCATTTATTGAGCGTCTCTATGGTTCAAGCATCCTGCAAGCAGGAATATCCTCAAGTCGTCAGATTCCAGTTCATTTGGCCAGAGTCTCAGAGTAGGGCCAACATCAGGTTTAACACTGTTTTGCCAGGACTCCATCTGTTGGCTCTACTTCAGCCTGTTGATTAATGGTCCTCCCACTGAATTCAGGCTTTTCTGTATAAAGTCACAAGGAAGGTTCTGATTGGCCAAGATTAGGTCATGTGCTTGCTCCCCTCCCCTGTGTAGAGGACTGGATCACCAGGAACACTGGGAAGGGAGAAAGGCAATGGGCAGGCCAGGTCGATAGCTGTCAACCACACCTGTGATTATTTATTCAACGAATACCTGAGTGCCCAGATGTGCTAGACCTCAGAAATAATGAGGTCAGTAGGACCCAGGCCTGCCTTCATATTCTAGTGAGAAGACACACAAAATACACTAGTATGTGAAAAAATTTTAGGTAATGTAAAGAGCAACAGCGAAGAATAAAGCAGCCTAAGAAGATAAGGAATGAAGCGGGGTGGGAATATTTTTAGACAGGATGGTCTCTGAAGAGCTGATGGTTAAGCTGAAGTCTAAAATATGTGAAGGAGAGAACCCTGCCAAGATTTGTGATGTGAGCATTCCTGGGAGAAGGAACAGCCAGGCAATGAGGCCCTGGGGCAGAGACCAGCCTCAAGAGATGATACAGCCAGCGTGACCGACGTGTGTTATTCTAAGTGTGATGGGGACATTTGGGGAATGTTGAGCAGGAATGTGAGGTGCAACGGGTAGGCCACAGAGGGGGTGGGTGTATGTGGGGGACCTGCTCAGGGACTATTGCCTCTGAAGAATGGTGTTTTGTAGGCCTCACTGGCAGTCCAATATGTGGGCATTGCTGAATGATTGAGCCTGAAATCAGCAGCCTACTTCGGGGCTGGCACTGCCACTCCTGCTTCTTGTGAAGATCATCTCATTTAACCTTGAAACCATCCCACTGCCCCCAGTCTTTCATTCAAAGTTAGAGAGAAAATCAGTGCCTTGGACTTTATCTTTTTTAGAAGCAGCAGATGAAAATCAGTATCATTTTTAACAGCTTTATAAGGGTTCAATTCACATACTATACAATTCACTCATTTAAAATATATATTTAAATGGCTCTTACATGTACAGAATTGTACAACCATCACCACAATCAATTTTAGAATGTTTTCATCACCCCTTTCCCCCAAAAAGTCCTGTACCCATTAGCAGTCATTCCTTATTCTCTCCTTTCCCTGGAAACAGCTAATCTATTTTCTGTCACTATATATTTGCCTATTCTGGACATCTCAGATCAATGGAATCATACACTATATGGTCCTTTGTGACTGGCTTCTTTTACTTTGCACAGTGTTTTCAAGGTTCATCAGTATTGTCACATGTATCAGTCCTTTTTTATGACTGTGTAACATTCCATTGTATGAATATGCCACATTTTGTTTGTTTTTATCAGTTGATGGACATTGGGGTTGTTTCCACATTAGGGCTATTATAAATAAATGTGCCATGAATGTACACATACAAGTTTTTGTGGGGACATAGGTTTTCATTTCTCTTGGGTATACACTTAGGAGTAGAGTTGCTGGCTGGTGTGGTAATGCCGAGTTTAACCTTTGGGGGACTGTCAGACTGTTTTCCAAAGCAGCTGCACCATTTTATATGGTGATATTTCAGTTGACATCCTTAACAGTAGAATTTAGAAAACAATGCAGCAATGGGAAAAAAAAAAGTGCCCTGAAGTTAGGTGGGCTCCCAGCAGGGTGCTGGGGGTTACAGGGAGATGGGAGGGCTGTTCCAACCATCTGGTTGGCTGTGAAGCATGAGGGGATGGAGCAAGCTCTTGAACATCCCAGGACAGCGGACCCTAGCCCCAGGCCCTACATGTGGGGAACTTTGCCCAAAGGGCCTACTAAGATTTCAGCCTGCAGTCGCCTCACCAGCTGCTCACCCAGACAGCCATGTGCAGATGGAGGGGTGCCTGTTGGGGTTCCCTCCGGGCATTAGGAGCTGGCTGGCTGCAGTGGTTCAGCTACCATAGGCTGATTAGTGAGAGAGAGTGATCTACACTTTACAGAGAGAAAACGGCCTTAGAGAGAAGGGACTGCCATGCTTAGGAAGTGTGTGGGATGCCGGTTTCTGACTCCAAACCAGAGCTGCAAGGGCTAGACCACAAGCAAGCCTAGAGCAGTTCTCAGGGCTGAGCTATCCTCCTGTGTGCGGGTAGTGTTCCTATTTGACTGCTGCTTTTGTTCCCCCAGCCCCAGGCCATTTACTGCAAGGATGTCCTGGACATTGAACAGTTCTCCACGGTTAAGGGTGTAGAGCTGGAGCCCACCGACCAGGACTTCTACCAGAAGTTTGCCACGGGCAGTGTGCCCATCCCCTGGCAGAACGAGGTGGGGCCTGCCTGCCTGGCTGGTGGGGTGGGCTCCAGGGGGTGACCCTAGGGGTAGATCTCACAGCTGCCTATGCCGTGTCAGATGGTGGAGACCGAGTGCTTCCAGGAGCTGAATGTCTTCAGCATGGACGGCTCGGTTCCCCCAGACCTGGACTGGAAGGGCCAGCCCCCTGCACCGCCCAAGAAGGGACTGCTGCAGAGACTCTTCAGTCGCCAGGTAACCCCTAGCAGTGTCCTACCTGGGCCCCCAGCCTGGCTGGCTCCAGGGGACGGTGGGTGGAAGGCCGAGCTGGTGCCCACATGTGCTGTGAGTGGGCCTCCTCCAGCCTTGCCAGCGGTGCCAGGGTCTCTGGCCTCATTCCCGTCTGTCCCCCGCCCAACCCTGGCTGGGCTCACGGCCTCTTTTCTCTTTCCAGAGGTGAGCAGTGTGGGCTCCCCGTGGGGTGGCGTTGCTGCCTGGTCTCGGGGAGCCACAGGCAGCCCTTCCATGGCAGAGGCAAGATGTGGGCGAAAGAAGTCCGGTGCCCGCTCCCCACCTTCCCCTCCCCCCTGCTTCCATTCCCTGCACCCCGGCACTTTCAAGCTGCTAGCCTTGCTTAGCCATCTTGTCTCCCCACTTCCTACCTCCACTGGCCCCAGGGGAGAGGGTCTGGACAGGGCCTTGCCCTCCCAGAGCCTGGGGTCCACCTGGTGCCCCAGACTTCAGCCTCTGGCCTGAGCTGCTGCTCCAGGCCCCTCATTGGGACTCCCCTCTACAGAGCATGGCCCTGGGCAGCTCCTGTCCAGTGACGGCACTGGTGGCTAACAGCACTTGCTCTGCCTCTCTCCCTCCGTGTCTTCCCTGCTCTCCAGGATTGCTGTGGGAACTGCAGCGACAGTGAGGAAGAGCTCCCCACCCGCCTCTAGCCCTGAATCTGAGGCCCCCACCGGCGATTGGCGGTAGCAGCTAGTCCCAGCGCTGTTGACAGTTTTGCACAGTGGTCCTCCCCATTGTCCACTCAAGTCATGGCCTAGGGAACACAGCTGGAGCTGTGCCCAGCCCCTCAATCCCTGGTCTGGCTGAGTTTGGCAAGGCCTGGGCTGTCCCTAGGACAAAGATGCGTCCCTTCAGCTCATGCATGGAGCTTGGGGCTTTCTGGATTTATATATTTGTACGAATGTAAATAGTGACTAGGCCATTCTGAGGACCCATGCTGGAGCTGGCAGAGGGGCCACTGCCAAACTCAAGGCTCCTTAGGCCCCTGAGGCCCCAGCACTATGCTCACCATCACCGACCTCTGAGTGAGACTCGTGCCTGCCCCTGCTGCCCTGGGTTCAGGCCACCACTGGGGCCTGATGTTGTCCCTTCTCAACAGTTGTCAGAGCTGGATCTGAGGCCTCACCATCCCCTAGGCCTGTGCCAAAGTGTGACCAGAGATTGGGCTGACCCTGGGACCCATCAGTCCACTGCCCAGGCTGGCCCAAATGGGTCTGCCTCTGCCTTCCAGCTCCCAGGGTGCCTCATCCCTCATGCTGGGCCCTGTCCTGAAGTCGCCTCTTACAGAATTGCCCCATCCCAGGTCAGAGGTGGGGGTGGTCCCTGGCCAACCCTCAAACATTCCAGCCTCCTCATAACCATAGACACTTGTGCCCAGCAATAATCCATCCCCTCCCTGTGTGCCTGTAGGGTATGTGTGTGTGTGTGTGTGTGTGTGTGTGTGTGTGTGTGTGCCCGTGCGTGCGTGTGAGTGTGCATGTGTATGAAGGAGGCAGGCTGAGGCTGTGTGCTTGCACCCCAGACCCCAGCCCATCCCTTCCCAGACTGATGACTGTCCTGGTTCCAGTGTTGGGATAGTGTGAGGCTACAGAATCCTGATTTTTCCATATTTAAAGCCAATTTTTATTACTCATTTTGTCCAGTGTAAGCTGCCACGTGTCTCTGTGTGAATACAGTTAGAGCACAAACCTGGCCGGCTACCCCTGCCTGCCTCTTTCTTGGTCCTGGTGCTCTAGGGGTCTTCCTGCTTCCCTGACCCTGCTGGAAGTGGGAAGGGGTTGAAGGTAGGCTGGCAAGGGCTGCCCTTCCACTAAGGCTGAGAAGCTCCCAGGGCTAATCTTGGGGCAGCCTCTCTAGGCAGCCAGGCCTTGGTGGCCTTAGGGCTTCTCAGCTTAAATGGCATGAGGCCTGAGGGAAGAAGCCTGGTTTCCCCCCGGGGGGAGGGGAGTCTGACCCTGCCTGTGCAGGAGAGGCAGGCTAAGCTGGCCGTGTCTTCTCCAAGGCCAAGGTGGCCTGGCCATCACCTGGGGCTTGGAGCAGCATGGGGAGCCAGGTGGGGGAGCAGCTGTTAGGAACACCTGCCTGGTCTGCCTTACCTGGACCCCTGCTGTGTTCCCAGTCCAGGGCCAAGTGCATATGTTAGAGCCACCCCCTTTTCTGCCCTTGAAGCAGAAACTGTGTCTGGGCAAAGGAGAGACAATGGTGATACTGGGAGTTAGGCTGTAGTAGGGGCAGGTAGGGACCAGCCATGTGGACATCAGGGAGGGTCCTCTGAAGATAGTAATTAAGCTAGGCATTGAAGGAGACATTCAGCTGGAGACAGAGGGATTGGAGGAGTATTCCATTCCATAGCATTCCACTTATGCTAAGATTTGGGGGTGGCAGCCTGTTGACTACAAGTCTGTTCTAGACTTAACAGACCTATCACTCCATAATCTCCCAGTGGCCGCAGTCCCCCCAAGGATTCCCTGTAACCACCATGTATCTGGGCTGGGTACCCCATTCCATAAAGGCCACATGAGCTTTGCTGTCAGTTCTGGGTTTAAATTGCAGCCTGATCACTTTCAAGCTGAGTGCACAGTCCCTTGCCTTCTCTGGAGAGATAAGTGTGAGATCTGTCACCTCATAGGGTGGCTATGAGCATCCACTGAAACAGTCACCTCCTGCTTCAAGCCCCTGGGTCCTTGGCAGGCCTTGCCTGCCAGGGGAGTAGGTGATAAGGACCAAGATGACAGCTGTCTCAAGGGCAGCCAGAAGGCTCCAAGCACCAACTTTGCAGAAGGGGCCTCTTGCCCCATCCCCATTCTTGATGGTCAGAGGAACATGCACTGTCACTTCTATTGAGGGAAATGATAGGGTTCTGCCAAGGTCTTCCCACTGGTTGCAGGGTAGGGAAGAAGCCAGCTGAAAATCAAGCTGGATTGTGCCCATGAGGCATGAGGTTGGGGCCCAGGAAGCATTTGTCTCTCTGCTCTAGGCTCGGCAGGGAGAGAGCAGTTAGGAGGTATCAGGATGGAGAGGCTGAAGGCCATCCCTGGATAGGTGTGAGTGGGTACCAAGTGAATAGGTAGGACCCTGGGGGTGCATAACCTACAGTGGGCCCAGATCTCCCACCAAGCTCCCCCTTAGGCTAGGGAGGCATCCAGGGAACTATTTGGCTGGAGTTCATTTTCCCTTAGAGCTCACAGTGGACCCTTGGCAGAGGAAACTCCCAGGATTCACTTCCTAACAAGCTTTCCCTAAGCTCACCTGCCCATCCAGCTCTGAGGTGAGAGCTGGGGATTTAGATGGAGACAAGGCCCCTGCTAGCTTGGAGCTCAGCCTGGTAGGGAGGCAGACATGGGAACAGTGGGACCGGTGTGATCAACACTGGCAGAATTCTAGAGCTGCCAGGGCTGGGGCTGGAGACCAACACCAAGCAGGGGAGGCGCTGTGGCAATGAAGGTGTCAGAGTTGTTGCCTTCCAGGACACAGGACCAGATGTACCTAGGAGGAGCCAGCTGGATGGTCTAGTGGTTTAGAATGGCTGAATATGAGGTGGGGTGGCTGGAGCTGAGGTCAGGAGACACAACTATACAGGGCTTTGAAAGCCAAGTAAGGATATTGGGCATCATCTACCCAAGTAAGGCAGTAGAGTCCCTGAAGGGTTTTAACTGGTTGTGTTAGGGTGTCTGCCAAGCATGTACAAAAGCACCCGAAGTTTTTTGGGGGAAACCCCCACTCAGTCCATGTGGTTTAGATGAGGCCAGGCTTGTACATCTCGAGTCATGACTCGGGTAGGACTCTTAGGGGTCTTTGGTTGAGAGTTAAAAAGCTTAAAAAAAAAAATGTATGTGGGTGGGGCTAATAGACAGGAAGAACCAGGGTAGCTTCCCACTCTTACTCCCAGACCACATTCTCATCAGGGCACAACCCCCAGAAGCAAGATGCTACTGCCACATTTGTGTCTTTGCATCACTGAGCCCGACTCCAAACCCAAAGAATTTGGAACAGCTGGGCTGGAAACCTACCAACTGTGCATCAGGGGAGCAGGACACTTGGGTTCACAGATTCAACACAATGGCACCCCTAGGGTGCAGGGATTTTCCCGGATGAAACAAGGCCCCCAGTTAAGAGGCTAATGGACAGCTGGGTTCAGACACAGTCTCGACAATGGGACCCTCACTGAGGCTCGCTTCTGTTCCTGGGGATGAGCAAGTTCTATGGAGGCCAGTGATATGGATCCTGTACTAGGTAACCCTCCTGCTACTTCTAAGTTGGCATGTGGTGATGTAGGATTGCTGGGGACACAGTGGGAGGGCCTGTGAGCTGGGAGGGGGGCCACGAATTCATGAGCTGGAGCCACTTTGGGGGTATCTGCCTGCTCCAACCCACTGCGTGTGTGCAATGCCTGTCAGTGTGTGGCTGGGGCCTGGACGTGTGTGCACTCTCCCAGCTGAGCTGTGTCTCAGGGTCTGGACCTCAGCTGCCTGGCTGGCTGAACATCCCTTGTACTTGACCGATTTTGTGCACCGGGCCCACCTACACGTGCCCTGCCCAGACAGCCTGTTGCCAGAAGGTCTGTGGCGTGGCGTGCGCATTCCTTGTGCAAAGCGAGCCTGGGGAGGCAGATGGGTGCGAGTCCTCTGCCTTTGGCTCCAGGGACTGCCTCCACGGCTGCGAGGGCCTGGGGGCGGGGGCCCTCTGCTGGCAGCCGCGCGCGCGCGCACGCTGGGCACGGGACGCGCCGTGTACGCGCCCGTGCGCGCGCCCCGCGGCTCCAGCCCAGCGCTCGGATCCGCCTTCGCAGCCACAGTCAGCTCCCCGGGGCCGCCGCCACCTACCCCAGGCCGGGGGCTCTGTCCACCGGGCCCACGCCGCTCTGCGGGAGCCAAGAGGCCAGCTCGAGGATGCCTGGGCCCGTGAGTACCGCGGCGGCGTCGGCGGCGAGCGGGCGGGCACCGAGTGCGGGCGGAAGAAGATACCGAGGCCGGCCCCTCCCGGCGGGCGGCTCCGCTCTTCGGCCCCGGGTCGCCGCCCCAGACCCCCACCCCAGCCAGCCCCTCCCCCAGCCCACACCAGAGGGAGGGAGAGAGGAAGGGAGGGAACAGGAGGGCGCCAGTGAGCGAGGGAGTCGAAGCAAGGCGCGAGCAGCCACCGGTTCGCTTGGAAACGGTTGCCACAGCAACGGGGTTGCGCTCCCCGGCAACGCTGCTGCGGGGCGGCGACGCCTCCTCCCACCCCTCCCCCACTCCACGCGGGGCTTCAGCCCCTGGGTGCAGGGAGAGAGAGGATGCGGGGACTCCTCCTCTTGCCGTGGAGGATCCGTCACCCCTCTAGCCCATCTGAGTGTGCCTGCCTCCACAGCCCGTCGATGGTGGGGGTGGGGAGCGAGAACTCGATGGGCACGATCTGGCTCCCACGTGGCTACAGTCGTCGCAGCAGGGCTCCTGGGGTGGCTGAAAACGTGGGGGTACCCTGGCCTGGGGCAGCAGGAGGTGGCATGGAGGCAGGGTCTGGGGTCTGTGCCCTGCCACCCCCATCGTCAGTATACCACCGGCCTGCCAAATGGCCCTACCCGAGTTGGGTGCCCCCAAAGGTAATGTTCCTTACCAGAGAAGAGAAAAGAAGCTCGCATCCCTCCTCCTCGTGGCCAGAGCATGTGCCAAACCCGGCTTGAGCCGGTGGTGGGTCTCTGCTCCGTTTTCCAAGTCACCATTCTCCAGGGAGGGGTGGGTGGGAGCAGCGTGGGCAGGGGCAGAGGAAAAGACATTGCTGACCTGGGGAAGCCGAAGTTGGATCAGATGGGAGCACCCCAGCCCATTGTCTGGATCACAAGTATCCCTTTCTTGTCTGAGCACAAAGCCCAGGCTGTGCCGGGTGGCATGCAGGTTGGTGGACAGGCAGGCTAGCGCCACATGGAGATGTTCTAAACCTCCAGGAGAGCTCCTCTGGGAGGAGAATGGCTGCTGAGTCAGAGGAAATGACCTCTGGCTCCCCTCCCAACCTCCCCTCAGTGGGCAGCATGCTGGGGAAAGGCCCTCTGACCAGCTCTCCCGGGCCTGACTCAGCAGATGCCAGCCCCTACCGACCACAGGCCTCGACCACAAACACCGTTGGCTTTCTTTTCCCATCCAGGGCGGCATTCTGGGCACCAGAGGTTACCATTACCCTGGGCATTTGTGGCCTTGGCATAGATGCTCATAGGTGGGTAGTGGCCCAAGTCAGGCCCCAGTCTCCCTGCCACAGGCAGCTATGCCTTTGGGATTACTCACAGACCCCTTACATTCTCTTCCTGCTCTGTGTAAGGGCTCCGCATCCATTATCTCCTAATTTGTCAATTGTGCACAGTAAGTTTATTATCCTCATTGTAGAGGTGAAGACTCCAGGGTTCAGGGAGGTCGTGACTTGCCCAAGGTCATACTACTAGTTAGTGTGGAGCTAGAATTCCAGTGCTGGTTTCTCTGCTGGCGCAGCCCCTCCACCTGCCCCACATCTCTTGTCAGCCAGGCAGGAAAGAACTGTAGAGCCTTCTAAAGGAGTATTCTTAACCTTTCACATTCTTCCAGTGAGCAAATGCCATATTTCCAGCCTTGGTTCACCTTTCCTTCTTCGAGAAAAATCAGCCAGATTCTTGCTCCTCGGATGCTCTTTAGGACTGTGCTGCTGCCGGGCTGGCTCCCTTCTTTTCTCTCTCCATTTTCTCTCTCTGGGGAAGACCAAGTGGCCAGGGCTGCCTCAGTCCCCTGGGAAACCCTTGAGGCCCTAGTCCTTTGTTTGTGGGCTCTGTGACCTGATCAGCTTGCAGCCTGGCTGTAGGAGAAGGAATTTAGCAAAGATGGGCCCTTGCGTCTGGTCCCTGTAGGTGCTCAGTCTAGCTCGGGTTAGAGACCCAAATGCTTCCAGGCCCAGGACACAATGGAATGAATGAGGTGGGCTGGCTGTAGTCTCTGTTACCATGTGAGAATGTGGATTGAGTATGACCAGATTGTCCAATTTTTAAGATGAGCTAGAAATCCAGACTTTTATATAAAATCTCTGGGTTTTTAAATGTTGGCAACTAATCAGAATATTTTAAAAAATTGATTGTGGGCCAACAAAACACATCCATGTACCATGTCCAGCCTGAGTCATGAGGCCAAAACCTCTGGTCCCTGGTAAAGTGACAGCACTTTTTACGGGCCCACCCCTAGGCTCATGTAAATGTAGCGCAAGAGGCCAGTTTCCACCTTTGAGCCTCCTGAGGCTGCAATGTACTAGCATTTTTTTTTTTGTCACATGCAACCAGTACACTGGTCTTGAACTGTTTTCACCTCCCTCATCAGTTTCGCTCCTCCTTTGTGCTGCCAGGCAGGTCTCATCATCCGTGTCTTACAGGTGAAGAATCTTCAGCTCAGGCACGAGAATAGCCAGGATGGGGTCACGTGGCCTGGACAGGGCAGGGCAGAAGTGGGACTTGAACCCGGGGCTCCTCCTTTAATGTTCTACTTGTTACAATGGGTTGTCCCTCAGAAGAGGGGCTCCTCATCCCCCTGCCCTCCACCCCTGAGGTATGGCTAGCTCCCTCAGAGGGACAGATCTGAGTACAGTAGATACTGACCCAAGTAAAGCCATTGTGCCCACAAGCCCCTGGAGCACGTCTCTGTTGTCCTGTTTGCAGTTCCCCAAGTCCTGGGTTCCTGGCCCAGTGCCAGGTTGGGTCACAGAGATTCCACCTACAGGTAAGGGTGCCAAGCCTTGGCCTAGCTGGAAAGGAGGTTCTGGCCAGCTTCATGCCTGGCTGACTATAGCAGCTGGGACAATTCCCATCAACTCTCTCTGGCCTCAGTTCATCTGTCTGGGTGTGGGAGGTATAAAAATGTCACCCAGTACCTCCCTGAAATGTCCTTCCTGCCAGGACAGCGGACTTTGCCGTCATCTGGGCTTCACAACCACCTGGCTGTGTAGGCCTGAGCCAGCTCCAGCTCCTTGTCTGTAGAATGGGGATGGCAGCAGCCTCCTCCTGGGTGTCACTGAGATAATGAGTGTATAGAGGAAACCAGCAGGCCTAGCATGTGCAGGGCACACAGGACAGGTTAGCAGCCAGGTTATTTCACCCCACTCCTCACATCATACTCTCCTCCCTCCCTCCTCTGTTCCCTCATCTGGGTCCTGTCTCTTCATCTGACTCGCAGCTCTGGTCTCTAATCCAGGGAACCTCATGACCCAGAGCCCCAGCTTCCTGAGATTCCCTCTGCCCACTCCAGTGCCCTGGTATATGCCCCTGTGCAGTCTTGTCCGTTTACTCACATAGCTATATGGTCCTCAGCTTGCTTATAAACCACCCTACAAAGGCCGAGAGCTTGTCTCTCAGTGACATTTTGATGAGTGGCTGACATTTCCCAGGAATGAATTAGATGCAAACCCAGCTCTTGAGGTGTTCTTGTCCCTATGTCTAAAAGACCAAACAGGTAACCAAACACCTCTAAGTCCCTCCTTCAACAGTGATTTTTTGAGCTGCTGTGTGCCAGGTGATCAGGACAGATGCAGCCTCTGGTGTGGACACAGGCTACTATCGAACACTGCGAGATTATTGAGCTTCTCGTCCAACCCTGGGGGGTGAGGTGATGAGACTGAGTAGTGAGTCCTAGGGCAGAGCAGCATGGCTGTGTGGCAGGCCCCTGGGGGAGAGAAAGCAGAACTCTGGACAGCATGGGATGGGGACATGGTGCACTGAGAGAGGTGAGGCTGAAGAGGCCTTGGCGGAAGCTCATCTCAAGCCATGATCTAAGCCAGTAGATCTAGGCCTGGGCCAGAAATTTGTTAGAAATGCAAGTTCCACCCTGACCTCCAACACTGGGAGCAGAGGCCAGCTGTTTTAACAAGCCCCCTACCAGCTCTGATGTTCACTCGTTTGAGGGGAACCCATCTAACCATGTTAAAGAGCTGAGCTGTCACCTGAGGCACTGGGGAGTCACTGGAGGGTTCAGGTGACAGAGGACTTGGGGGAAATGGCAATGTGGACAATGGGTAAGCCAGGTAGGAGCACAGTGCAAAAGTGGAGCACTGGCAAGCATGGTAATAGGGACCTAAGTGAGAGATGCTGGTGGCCTGGCCGAGGCAGTGGCAAGGAACCAAAGGAAATACACAGATGAAGGCATACTGCATTGAGGGTAAAAACAATGGGACTTGGTGGATGGACTGACTGGTGGGCCCTTTGCTAAGATAAAGGATCCAGTAGCAGATCTCTGGGGTCTGAGTTTGGAGTGCTGGGGTTCTTCACGTGGAGGGGCACTATGGTAGGTGCCTGCAGGGATGCACCAGGCCCAAGAACGAGAGATCTAGGTGACCTTGGGTGTCATTTAATCTCTGTGAGCCAAGTGTTCTCTGTCAAATGGGAAGAATGCCAACTCAGTTTGCAGGATGATTGCTAGAACCATCTGTGATGTCCAGCCCTTGGGTAGGGAGTGCCTTAGGAACGCACACATCTCTGCATCCCCAATTCAGAAGCTTCCATCTTCAGTGATGTTTACTGAGCATCTCCAAGCCCTTTGCACAGATTAGCTCAATCTTTACCATGATCACTGAGGAGGATACTGAGGCAACATGGAGTTTAAGAAGCTCACCCCGTGGGCCTCACTTTCATCCCTGTTGTGCTCCCAGTGGGCATGTGGCCTCAGAAAACCATACAAAGTGATACACTCACAAACTCTACAAATAAACTGAGGTGGAATCCTAAAAAATGTTCAAATAACATGTAAGGAAAGAGAAAGAAAAGTGAAAGCAAACAAATAAACATTATAAAACTGCAGAGTTAAGGACAAGTCTGCCTGAAGGCACCACTCCTAGCACAGCTGGAGTTGGAGAGAAGCAGATATTTGCAATGAACAGTCTGGACCACCTCACAGAGGCCCAAGGGGCAGAGAGTCAGCTCCTTGGAGAGGCCTCAAACAGCTTGGCCTGGTCGGGAAGCACATTTGGAAAGGTCTAAACGAACCGAACATACTGATGATGATGGACTGAGCACCTACTGTGGGTTAGATGAGATGGACTGAGCCACTCCTATGAGCCAGATGCTGGCCAAGGAAGCAGGCCACAGGCAAGGTCCTACCTGCTCAAACTGGGTGTTGGTGCCTATGTGGGATCAGAGGGCCAGCTCAGCTGTGAAACTTCCTCTCTCAGCACACAGTGGCCTAGTCTGTGAAAATGCAGCAGTGGTTCCTGCCTCTTGGCTGAAGTGCCACAGTGGCATCCAGTATGTCTTGGGCATGGCCTGCCCCCTATTTGCCCTAATGCCCTGTCAGTTGAGCTCAGGGCATGGTCCCTGTCCTTTGTTCCTGGTTAACCCTGGAGCTTCCAGTCTGTTTCTCGTCCACTCTCTAGCCTTTTCCCACTCTTGAGCTAAGGGCCTTGATGGAAAGGAACAAGAAGGCACATTTGGCTATAAGCTGCCAGTCTTCCCAGTGTCCCCGTGGCTGCCAAGTCCTTATGTACCATTGCTCACGTGCACTGGGCTTTTTGTGTATAGCTCAGTTGTCATGTAGGGTAAGGTGTTTTGACACAGACTTTCAATTCAGACAAGCTAAATCCTAGCTCCTCCATTTATTAGCTGTGTGACCTGAAGCAAGTTCAGTTTCCTCTCTGAACTTCCTTTCGGTCTCATCTATCAAATGGACCCCCAGTTAGAAGACAGTGAGTGGAAAGGCCCTAGAACAAGGCCTGACACCCAGTAGTGTCCTTGGCAGGTGTTTCTATTTCTAATTCAGCTAAGCTCTATCACCTCCAGCCCAAGAAGTGCCTTTTTTGACCCAGAGTTGTTCCTGCTCTTCAGGCCAATGGGCCCCCTAGTTAGTGCCAGCTTCCTGAAAATTCCTGTGGGCTGAGGAAAAGGAGAACAACAGATTTAATTAACTCCCAGTGACTGGCAGCATCGTGTTTTTATCTGGGCTGCGTCTCCATGGCAGCCTCATGGCAGGGTTGTCAGGGGGCGGGTGGAGCTATTGTTCCTGCCATTGTCTGTTCTGGAACGCAGGCCCAAGAGAAATGGATTGGCACGGGCATCAACTGGCACATGGCACAAGGCAGCTGTGTAGTCAGAAGCCATCTGGAGTAGCCTGTGGCCTGGCTTCCCCCCATTTTCTGCCAGACCAGCTTGGGGATCAGGCCCATTGTGGGCCCCACAGCTGAATTTGTGTGCCTTGGACATGCTGAAGATAGGAGCATCCATGGGACTCCTGGAAGAGGCCCACAAAGTAGCTCAAGAAGCAGCAATCTTCTACCCCAGGCTAAGATGTTGTGGCTAGGCTTGGATTCAAACTACAGAACTGCCACCTGCCATCTACACAGCCAATTGCTTACTCCCTTTCCTTATCTGTAAAATAGGAATAATTCCAGTTACTCCAAAGGGTTGTATGTGAAAGCCCCTGGGTATGAGGCATTCAAGAAGGGCTCATTTCTGTTCTTCGGGGGTGGTGAACAGTCGCTTGCCACCTGTCACTCCGCAGTCAGGGCACCCTCCTACACACCTCTTAGGATGCAAGGTTCCTCTCTCAACCGTGGCTATGGAGAGGAGGTGGGACATGAAAAGCCCATCTGGAGTGACAAGGGACCAGGAGGTACCAAAGACAGCTACTATTCCTCCCCTCTGTAAAAAGGGGAATGGACTGAAGGGAAGCGACCCGGTATCCTGGAGCTGAAAGGTCAAGACTGAGAGGAGCTGCGCTGGGGTAGAAGGCGATGGAACTGGGATCCGGCGGGCGGAGGTGCCTAGAAGAAAGGGAGGGAATGACCCACACGGGGCAGGCATTCGGCACAGACGGGCAGGTGGCATGCGGTAGCAGCCAGAACCACCCGCCAGAGCATCCATGTAAGAGCGGCGACGACTGGGAGGCCGCAGTGTGGGCTGGGATTTTCCACGTTTGGGGCAGCCAGGCGTGAGCGGGTACGAGACCTAGAGCGCCAGGGCTGCCGGGCACTTGCACAGGGCTGAAGCACTGGGAGGAAGGCTACCCTTTCCCCGCCGCCAAGGAACCATGCCGAGACTCCTCTTCAGCGTCCTGGGTCTGCCGGCGGTCCTCGGAAACCCTCTCCGAACGGAGGTACCCTGTGTTGCGGGGATGCGGATAACGAATCTCCCTTGCTCAGAGGCCGAGTCTGGCCTTTGCACGCCCCCTGCTGGCCGGCCTGGAGTCCTCTTGGCTCAACGGCAGCGGGCGGATTCTAGATCCGGGAAAACCCTATCGGGGAAACCTCAGGTCATGACGTCACCCTCCTCGGTGACGTCATCGCGCCCCCGGGGAGTGCGGGGGTTCCGGCAGAGGAGGTTTCCCCGGGACTGCGCAGGGCACGGGCGCGAGCTGGGAAGTTGTCGGGGGCTGCAGCGCGCCTTCACCGCGCCCTGTGTCTGTCCCACAGGTCCTGCGCGGCCCCGGGTGAGGTCCGCCCGCACGCCTGCCGGCGCCATGGGAAGGAGCGGGCGTCGCTGCTGCTGCTGCTGCCCCCCACCGGCGCGCGCACGACTTGAGCCCTGCCGCGGGCAGCCCCCGGCCGCGGGTCCACAAGTGACGCTGGCGGCTCCTGGGAGCGTGGCGCGGGTCCGGAGCCACGTAGAGGAGCCCAGTGTCCAGTGAAGCAGCCGAGGACCCGCCGCCAGCGCCGCCGCCATGGTTATGTCCCAGGGCACCTACACGTTCCTCACGTGCTTTGCTGGTTTTTGGCTCATCTGGGGGCTCATTGTCCTACTCTGCTGCTTCTGCAGCTTCCTGCGCCGCCGCCTTAAACGGCGCCAGGAGGAGCGACTGCGTGAGCAGAACCTGCGCGCCCTTGAGCTGGAGCCCCTCGAGCTCGAGGGCAGCCTGGCCGGGAGCCCACCGGGTCTGGCGCCGCCTCCGCCACCGCACCGCGGCCGCCTCGAAGCGTCGGCGCACGCGCACCAACACGTGCACGTGCACCCGCTGCTGCATCACGGGCCCGCGCAGCCGCACGCACACGCGCACGCGCACACACACCACCACGCGCTGCCTCACCCGCCGCCGCCGCCGCACCTCTCGGTGCCGCCGCGTCCATGGAGCTACCCACGCCAAGGTAAGTGCGGACATCCACCGAGGGCGACCAGGACCACTGGGGTGGGCGGGGTCATGGCTTACCCTCAGGCTTCCACAGGACTCCCCCCACCTCCACCTAGAAGGGAATAGGTTGGGCCTGGGGTTGGCGGCTGGCCAAGACTTCTGTGGGAGGCTGGGATGGGTGGCCTCACGCCCTCGGACCACTTCCCACTCTACAGCGGAATCCGACATGTCCAAGCCACCGTGCTACGAAGAGGCAGTGCTGATGGCCGAACCGCCACCGCCCTACAGCGAGGTGCTCACGGACACGCGCGGCCTCTATCGCAAGATCGTCACGCCCTTTCTGAGCCGCCGCGACAGCGCGGAGAAACAGGAGCAGCCGCCGCCCAGCTACAAGCCTCTCTTCCTGGACCGAGGCTACACATCTGCGCTGCACCTGCCCAGCGCTCCGCGGCCTGCACCGCCCTGCCCTGCCCTCTGCCTGCAGGCGGACCGCGGGCGCCGGGTGTTCCCCAGCTGGACCGACTCGGAGCTTAGCAGTCGTGAACCGCTGGAGCACGGAGCTTGGCGCCTGCCGGTCTCCATCCCCTTGTTCGGGAGGACTACAGCCGTATAGAGGGACGCCCGGCGTCCCAGACCCCACCCGCGGACTCCTGGCCTGACTGCGGGGCTTTTTAAATGCTTCCCTTGAACTGCGGGGGAGCGGGAGGGAGGGATTTCTTACCCCGTTTGTTACATTTTGAGGATAATAAAGGTGTGTGATCTGGTTTGGTACAAACCGAGAGGACACCCACTGCTTGTGCCCAAGTGTGCCTGCTTGAGCCTTGGCAGGACGAAACATGAATGCACTTTTCCGCTGCAAAGTGGCAAAAAGTGCAGAACTAAACCTGTCGGCCTGCTTCACAGGCTGGTTTCCTCGAGAGCCTCAGATCCCACCTTCCCTGCCCATGAGATCAGGTGAGGGCACCCCCTGCGGCTTTGGAAGTGGGAAGAGTTGGGGATGGGGGTTAGGGCAGGCGGCCCACCCCAGATCCACCCCTGGAGGCCGGGAGCAGCAGGCCCAAAGGGATCTGGATTTCTTTATTAACAGACATGAGCACGACCCGTTACAGAAGTTTGTGCTTTCCAAAAAACAGTTACTGAATGTGAAAAAGGAACCCAAGCAAAGGAGTTGGGAAGAGGCCACCCTAGCCCCCGGCCCCACCCATAGCCCTGACCTGAATCGCGCCTAAGGCCTCCGGCCTGGGACCCGCCCAGCAGGAGGGGGTAGGAAAGGGCTGGGAAACTGAGGGGCCCCAGCTGGGTCTGCTACTTCCTTTAGGCCAGGTGGGAAGGGGTCAAGAGAAGGGTGGGGAGGGGGTCCCAGGGAACCAGAGCCCACGAGCCATTTATTGCCATGTTTTCAAATTCGTGCAAAATATCTGAAGCCCTGGACAGAGAATACAAAGTGATATTTTTCCAAGAAACAAAACTAGGAAAAGATGGGACATTTTCCCACCAGACTCCCACCCACGCCAGGCCCCAATCAGGGTGAGGCCTCCACCCTGGCCAGCTGAGTGAACAGGGAGGACTAAGCGCTACAATCTGGACCGGGCGGGGAGGGGATGGAATTTGCAACAGCGTCTCAACTACCAACGGGAGGAAAACCAGTCAACTGTACAAGTCTCCTATCAACTTTTTTAAAAAAGGGAGAGAAAAGCTGTAAAAGTCAGGCCCTGTGGGTAGGTAAGCGGCCAAGTCCCCGGCCAGGGCCGGAATCTGGAGTGAGTGCCAGGCAGAACTGCTTCGAGTGCAGGTGCAGCCGGCCATCTGGCCAGAGGCCGCGCACGTGGGTAGCCTTGGCAAGAGCAGCCTGAGGGCGGTGCCACGACTAATCTCCACCCTCGAAGCCCTCCTCCTCTTCTGGCACTGGGTCCGCATCCCAACAGGTGATGTCGATTTCTACGGTGTTGGGAAAAGAGGAGAGTTAGGAGACAGCCAACAGATCCATGGCTGTCTCCCAACCCCTGGGAGCTGTGTCAGCTACGGGGGTAGGGATTACCTGCCCACATTTGAACCAGAACTCCTAATTCCGCCCCATCAGCCATCGCAGTTACTACCTGGAGGCTTGTTGTAGAATACAGGAGGCGGAGCCTTTGCACACAGCTCTTCTGATTGGGCGAATTCCTCCTCCTGTGATTGGCTGAAGTACCCCTCGCTGGCCTGCAGGAGGAAAGCACCAGGTCACTGGGCCCCACCCCACAAGAGTAGGGCTGACCTACCAGGCCTGAGCCCGTTTCCCTGGCAACCAGTGATTCCACCCGTGGTTGCCAGGGAAACAGATGCCTGCCTTGGGAACAAAAGCAGAGCTGGCCTGGGGAATGAAATGAAGCTTTCCCCAATAATGTGGGTCACAGAGAAAGAGGGGTACTGCTGCAAGCATGAGAAACAGCTGGGTCAGCTCCCTACTCCCACCCCTCCCCCACCAGGCTGCCCTACTCCACCTGGGTCCCCTCTTTCTGGGTGGTCTCGCCATTGGTCAGCAGGTGTGGCTCGGGCTCTGGCTCCAGCTCCGGTTCCTGATCCAGCTCTTCTAGAGCAGAGGGCAGAGTTAGGGCCTGGGGGGCAGCCAGGGGCTCCCCTTCTGCCTCCTCTGGGTCACAGAAGGTAGCTGGTGGCTCAGGCAGCTCATCAAAATTAAGGAGATTGGCACAGCCTTCACCTGCTGGCGGCAGTGGCTCCTTAGTCACCTCATCCAGCAAGGACACCTCCGCCAGAGTGACCTCAGCACCCGAGGGTGGTGTTGGGGCTCTAGGCTCAGCCTGGGGTGCGGAGGCCCCTTCCCCATTGCCAGGCCACAGGTCAATGAGGCTGGCAGAAGTGACGGTGTTGACAATAGCGGTGTCAGCAGCAGCAATGTTGGTTTCAGTGGCAGCAGCTGCCAGGGTGTCGGCTGGAGCAGTGTCAGCTACGGCAGGCTCCAGAGGAGCAGCCAGGACAGCCTGCTCTGGAGCCACCATGAACATAAAGTCCTCCATGGGGCTGCCTTGCCCCCGGAGAGGCTCTAGTGCCTGAGGGGGCTCCTCCACAGGGCCAGCCCAGGCCCGAGGGGCTGTGGCTCTGGACTCCTTGATGGTCTCTTCGCCATCCGGGCTGGGACCAGGCTCCTGGGTTTCTGTTACAACATAAATGGAGGAGACGGATGGGACCAGCTCCCTCAGGAAAGGATGCAGGGCCTGGGCAGCCACCCTATCTACCCTGCCCACCCAAAAAAGTTGGCAACCTCTTAGAAGATGGTCTCCACTAAAGGCTCTGTGCAGACTGCCCTCCAGCATCCACTGGACCCCAGTGCCTCTTTACCTAGTGTCTTTAAGCCACTAGGCAGCCCTGGGAAGAAGGCCTGATCCCCCCCACTCCAAAGAGAAACTAAGCTTCAGAGGACAGGTGTGACTATGACACCAGGGCTTCTCTTGGCCACAACCACTTCCAGGACAGTGCAGCATGGGTGATGGGTGGCCTAGATCCCTGGGGAGTTATTACGATGGCCACATAGGGTTTCCAGCACAGGGACTGGTAAGAAGCCCAGTGCAGCTAGCACCCCTCACTTACCTTGGGCTGGTGGGGGCGGTGGTGGCAGTGGTGGAGGCTGCGAGGATGTGACCTCATCCAGGGCCCGCTCAATCTGCTCAGAGACAGGGGTGGAGGCTGTACTGGAGTCAGATGGGCTCCGGGCAGGTATAGGGGTGGGTGCCATCCTCCGGTGGCTGTCCAGGTGGCTGCCTGTAGAACAAACCCCCAGGCTGATCAGTGAGGGCCAAGGAGCCAGGTGGGACCAGGATTGTCCACCTTGGGGCCTGGCCAGCACCTCTTCTCTGGAGTCTGGTCTGGGTTAGGGCTTGGAGCTCCCCAGGCCCCCACAGGGGCCAGACCACAACTCCAGACCCTGTAAGCCAGCACCCCTTCAGGGTCAGGGAAGAGGCGGGCGGTACCTGCTCTGGGGACAAACACCAGAGATCAGCAGTCAGGCTGGGGGAGTAAGGGTGGGGGGCTGCTGGGAAGCGGGGCCCTCCTTACCCCCCTGCCCAGGCCTGGGGCTGCTACCTACATGGGAGGGAGGAAGAGAGATTTGGGGTGCGGTGACAGGTGATATAGGGAAAGGGAGTCCGTGGAGGGGAGGAGGAGGAAGAGGAGGAGGAGGAAGGCCCACTGTCCGATGCCTTTATGAAAGGGCAGTACGGACGACCTGCCAAGAGAGACAGACAGAGAGAGAGAAACAGAGGACAAGAGAGGGTCAGTCTCCCCCACCCCCACCCCAAGGCCTCACCCACCCCCAGGGCTGGCCCTGGATGTCCAAACTGCCTTTGGCCACGGTGCACATTCAGCCAAGCTGGGCTACAACCTCAAGCTGTCACAGGACTCCCACAAGCACCAGCCACACACAGCAAGGAGCCTGCCCCACGGAGCCAGCCTCTGCACAGCACACACCCAGGAACAGCCTACCCCACACCTGGAACCCCAGCACAGGCCAAGCACACGCAGGGGGCAAACACTCAGACCAGCAGACAGGAAGCAAAAGGGTGCTTCAGGGGGAGGCGGAAGCTGCAAGGAGAATTCTAATAGGGAACCTGGGTGAAAGCCCCAGGGCCAGGGCACTAGCCCACCCCACATGCACCACAGCCCTCAGGCAAGGCCTGGTTCAACCCCAACAGGGCTGCTCCTCACAGCCAGGGGGCACCTTAGCCCAAGCCAGGGCGGACCAGATGGCCTCTAGCACTGCCCATTGCTTAGCCAAGGCCCAACATTGACCTCCTCCCAATCTCAGCCTTCTAGGCCTGCCACCTGGGAGGTGGTGGGTGGAAGTACATCTGATGAACAACTTTGCCTTCTCCAAGGGTCCTTGGGCAAGGCTTCCCTTCCAAGAAAGAGTGCCAAAGAGGCTCAAGGCCAAAACCTGAGGAGTGACGGTCGAGTGGGGGTGGGACCTGGGACTACCTGATCGGTGGTTGAAGGGCAAGGGCACATCACAGCTGCCCACGGAGGCCGATGCGACTCGTTCCTGCTGCTTGAAGAACTCCCGTGGGTTGTCAGGCCGCTGGGCAATAATGGCTGCTGCCTCCTGGGGACACAAGGAAACGGTCAAGGCCAAGCTGCGCCTGGCTGAAGCAGGCCCCTGCAGGCCTCACCTGCTGTCCTACCAGCTCTCACCTCTACCTCTGATTCTGACTTCTTCATCTGGGTCTCTTCCTCTTCATCCCGCTGGTCACCCTGGAAACAAAAGGGACAGGGTCCTGGGCACCCCCAACAGAATCTCTTGTCTTCTTGCAGCCCGTTTCCTCCATGATCTGGCAGGAAGAGCCTTGGAGGTGGCACCTCTCCTCCCTTCGCCACCCAGTCACACAGTTCTTTCTGTCCATCCACAAGGCCCTCAGCCTCCTTACCTCCAGCCTGGACAGGTACCTAGGCACCCAGCACGACTCCTCCCGCTCCTTCACAAAAACATCCAACCAGGCACCTAGGGCCTCCAGGAGTACGCCCCGCTTTGTAGCCAACTTTTCTTAAACCTACCCCAGTGCCTGGCTAACTGTGCCCGTCACTGCTTCCTGGATCTCAGCATCACCCCATTAGTCCCCTGCCTCCGTGCTCTCCTCCCCTAATTTCTTCTCTATAAACCTTCAAAGAACCTTTCCAAAATTCAGATCAAACCTCGATGCTTCCTAGCTTAAAATCCCTCAGGGGATTCTCATGAATCATAGTGAGTACTAGCTGAATATGGCCCATACATGACTTTTGTTTTGCCAGTATGTTTTTAAAACATGTTAATTAGTTGCCTCCACTTAAGAATCAGGAAGTTTCATACTGAAATCAGGATCTCCAGTTTCTCTTACCTGGCAACACTGGCCCACATGCCCCCAAGCAGCCACTGGCCAGAGCTGCAGCCACCCTCACATCAGGTGTGTGCTATCCATTTTGCCACAGTCCCCACCACTCCCTACTGCCTTTCACCTGCTCATTTCACTTGCTGTTTTCAGACTGCAACCCCAGGAGTACAGGCAGGTGGGGCCCCTCATCTGGGCCCACATTCTCTCCCCCTGCCTGACTTAGCCCATCACCTCTCCAACATCCCCCTCCCACCCTGACCTGCCCACACCCCTTGTGAGATTATATATAAAGTCATCAGTATGACCCAGTAACTATTCCTGGAACATCCATGCTATTTCTCACCTGGCATGGGAGATGACTCTCTCTTGTCCCTAAGTGCCTGATCCCCACCCCAGCTCCAACTTGTCCTGCTTTCAGCCTCAGCTTGTGAACTGCCTCCTGGGGAAGTGGTCCCTGGCCCATTCAAGTTATTTTCTTTTCTGAGTCCCCACGAGGTGTTCCAGGCACACACCACAGATTACACTATGTCAGAAATTTCCTGTTTCTGGGATCATCTCTTCCACCCTCTGTGGGTGACACCAGCTGAGAACTCAGGCCTGTGTGTGAGTGACCAGCACAAGGTTGAGTTGGTACATGTTTGCTCAGCTGAACTCACTACTACACCGAAAGCCTCTTAATCAGTGTACCCTGCTGCCTCTGTACCAAATGGGGCAGGAGAGACTGAGGGGAGAGAAAAAGCTGCAGGCAAGGTGGTGAAATAAAAGGGCTTCTTTGTTTTTTGAGCACGTAACCTACAACTTAAACTTTTCTGTCAGGGTGCATCAGGAGAATGGCCCTTCCAAGTATCCACAACTTCATGTCTTCCAGAGTTAAGTCTAAACTCCTGACCTTGCTGCTCTCTCTTCCCAAATTTCCTTCGCTCCTCAGCCCACTGGGCTCCAGGCAGGTTCCTTGCCTTCCCCTAAATGTACATCCCACCAGCCTTTGCTGATACTCTGTCTCCGCCTAGTATAACCTTCCTTGGTTCCTCTGCCTCACTAAAAAAAAAAAAGACCAGAGGCAATTTACCACAAAAGCTTTAACTACTATGGATGTAAAAAACACTCAAGTTACGGCTGTGGGTCGGGGAGAAAGATCAACACACTAACCATAAGGGTGGACAGCATTGCTGTACCTGAGCATCTCCAGATATATGGGAGCTCCCTGGCAGCCCTGGCGTAAAGGGAACCCATACAAAGAAGACAATTCTTATCAGAGGAGAGAAAGCAGAACAGCTCTTTAAACTGATAGAAGGCATTTTATAGTTCTAAAGGGCCAGCTGGAACTATAAAACAATAGAATAAGTTCCTGAAGACTTTGCTTGAGATGTTGACAATTGGTGAAGACAAGTGATCAGGTCAGGGGTTTAACTATACTATTCTTTCTATTTCACGTGCATGTATGTGTATGTGTGCCACTTTCCATGAAAAGCTTTTTCAAAAAGCCTTTGCTCTGAATGAATAAATGAAATATGGCATATAGATAAAATGGAATATTATTAGCTTTAAAAAGGAAGGACATTTTAACACATAGATAAACCTTGCTGAGTGAAATAAGTCAGTCACCAAAGGAAAAATTCTGTACGATTCCACTCATGAGATACCTAGAGCTGTCAAATTCATCAGACAGAAAGTAGACTGGCAGTTGGCAGTGGCTGCAGGGAGGGGAGAATGGAGTGCTAGTAGTGTTAATGAGTACAGAATTTCAGTATGGGAAGACGAAAAAAATTCTGGAAATGAACAGTGATGATGTTTGTAAAATGTGAATATACTTAATGCCACTACATTATACATTTAAAAATGGCTAAGATAATACATGTCATGTTATGGATATTCTGCCACAACTGACAATAAACCCATTGATTTATTTAAAAAGGCTTTGCCCGTCTTCTTCTCCACCATGTTTCTAACACCTGGCACATGGCAGGTGGTGACAGGGGTTTGCTGAATAAATCACTGAAGCTAGGGCTTACCAACTCCACATCATCTCCCATCTTCACCAGTCCAGGAGCTGATGGGGTTGGAGTAACCTCTCACAGCCATTTAACGCCTGTGCCTGCAGGGTGTTCTGCCTCCTTCCTCCCAGTCTCCTGTGGGTGCGGCCCTGAAGCTCCTTGGAGTCCTCAGGGCCCAATATCTGCCCATGACAGTTCCAATCCAGATGAGTATCACCCACCTCCTGTTCTGAACTATACCATGTTCTGCCCTCTTTGAAATACAAAATTCAATTCAAAGCATAAGGATCTGACTCTATTGTGGTTTCAAAAGGCCAATCCACAGGCCCTATGGGCCACCCCAATGTTTGGAGGTTCAGACAGCACTCGTGGAGCAAGGGGCTGCTCTGAAGGAGACACTACATACAGTGTATTAGATGCTCAGAGCACCGGCCCAGATTCATTTGTGTGGCTCTGCAGCAGTTGTGTGGTGGGGACCAAGTCTTGAGCCCCCTACATGCAGGAAGCATTTCTAACCCACCCTGAGCCCCTCAGGCCCTGCTGGGAAGCGACAGGGGAGCCCGGTCAGTTAGGGTGTGGGTCAAGACAGACTTCTCTCTTTCAGTCTAAAAGTATAAGCTTCTCCAAAGTCTTTCCACAGCCAGGGGCCAGACCCCACGTGATCAAGCAGTAGGCCTGAAACTCCATGACACCCCGCCAAGGGGTACCCAGAATACCCATCACTGTCCCAAAAACACTGATCTCCCCACGAGGCCCAGGAAAACAGGGGCCATCCTCATCTCCCTGACCAGGAGACTGGGAGCTCTGGCTAGAAACTTACAAAGATAGATTGCTCCTTCAACCGCCTCTTGGCCTCCTCAGCTTCTAAAGTCTGCTGTTTCCTCCTAGAACGATAAGCAGGCATGCACCCCTTAGGGCAGGCCCACATGGACCTGCTGGCATGGAGCAGGGCCTGTACAGGGTGGGCTGGGCACACCTGTGCTCCTCAATCTGCTGTTCCCGCTCTCTGTAGCGCCGCTCTCGCTCCTCCTGCTCCTGCCGCTCCTGCTCCATCCGCTCTTGCTCGAACCTGAGTCTCTCATCCAGGGCCTTCTTCCGCTCCTCCTCCTTCCTCAGCTCTTCCTCCTTCTGCAACCACCCATGCCAAAGCAGTGTAGGCCCTAAGCCTGCCCCCTCCCACCTCCCACCCTCCAGCCCATCCCCAACTCAGGGCAAAGGAGGTATGGGTTCTGGGGAAATAAAGTGAGCCTTCCGGGCATAAGGCTTGCTCTTTCAGCAGGGGGAATGCATGGGATGGGACACACTACTGAAAGGAGAACTTGGGGAGAGAGGTCCAAAGCTACCCCATGGGGTCAGGCGCCACACCTTGGCCTGCTCCCAGAACTGCTCGCGGTTAAGCCGTTTCATTTCCACAGCTGCATCAGTTTTCTGATAGGTGGTACCCTGCAGAGTCAAATGGCCTGACGTGAGTGCAGAGAGCAGGTTGAGTGCTCCAGGAGCTCTCACAGCAAAGGCTGAGGACTGAGAGGGCAGGGGTGGGCCCAGCACCAGGCAGGGCCAGCTGTCCCCAGGGGCACACTGACCACCGGCTCCGCATTCTCATCCTCACGCAGCCTCAGTCGGTGCAGCACAGGGCTAGAGAGCCGTGCCAGCCCGTTGGAAAGCCGCTGCCCAATGGCGCCTGCATCTATGTCTTCCACGCTGCTGGCATTCACGATCACGTCGACGCCCTGCAGCAAGAAGGTGTGTTCAGGCAGCATAGCTCCCTCCCGTCACAAGCATATGGACCCTGCCCTGGGTGGCTGGCCCTGCCCTTATGAGAGCCCTGGCCCCACTCGCACCTGGAAGAACTCGGCCACCTTAGCCACGTGGCTGGCACAAGCGCATTTGCGGGCATCAGGCACATCTTCACCGACCTGCAAAGTTCCCAACGAAGAGAGAGTTAGAAAAGACAAGAGAGGCAGCAGCCCGAAGCCCCAAGCTCTCTTCCCAGCCGGTGTCAGTGGGTGAGGCCGGGTGGAGGGCAACCGCTCTGGGGCTTCAGCTCCCTTCCCCGGCCCACAGCCACATACCCAGTTGATGAGCACGTATTTTGGCAGAGCAGCCTGGGAGTCCTTGACACTGCAGAAGCCGTACATCACCTTCTGGTTCTCAAAGTGGCCTGAGAGCTCCTGCAAACCCCCATCTGGGGGAATCAGGATGGTGTCAAGACTCCCGTTTCCTGAACCCTTACCCTGAAAAGGGCCTGGAACCCAAAGGAAAGACTCCTCTTATGGGATCTACAGGCACCCCTGGGGACCTGAGGTCTCAGAGTCCTGTGATGGTGTAAGAGGCGGTGTTGGCTTTGCCTCTGAATCTTCCAGGGACTGATTGGGGGTAGGACTGAGGAACTGCTTTTCTTCACACATCATCAAGTCTCACTGCCCAGCGCTGTAAAATAAAGCTTTTGGGCTCTGGAGAAAGTGAGGATGATCTGGGCCATCCCAGCCAGAGCCCTCCCCTCCAACTGTGTGACTTTGGGCAAGTCACTTTCTCTCTCTGAGGCTGTCTTCCTATAATCAGTCAAGAAACAAGGCTCCCTCCCTTCCCACCCCGGGAATCTTAGGGATGACCAGGAAGGACACCCGTCAGACAAGTGTGGGTCTGCTGGATATAGTCTAGGAGGTGGCCTGGAGCCAGTGGGGTGGGGAAGAAAACAACCAGAGGAGGGGGTGGAAGAGAGGGTGGAAGAGGAGGGGAAAGAATGGCTGGAATTCTTACCTCCTGACGCTGCAAGCTTGAGGTCATCCGAGCCATCCTCATATGTATACAGAGCCCTGGGGAGTGGGAGGGGTGGCTCTTAGAACTGTCAGGGCCCTGGCCACCAATTTTGGGTGGAGACAGCTCTAGGGAGGAGGTAGGGGGACACAGAGGGGGCAGGACAGGAGAGGGGTTCTGGCCTAGCACTCTGCCTGACAACTGGTGGGGGAGTGCTAGGACCTGGTAGAGGGGGGCCTGGGTCAGGTAAGAAGTAAACAATAAAAGGGAGATAGAAATCGCTGCCCATGTGTCATGTCTTCCGAGCTCGGAGCCCTGGCCCTGGCAGCCTACAACCCAGCAAGCTGGTGTGAGATGGAGATTCCAAGGCGACGGTTCCTTGGTTACTGTTCCCTGGCTACCATGCTTCTAATCCCCCATTGGCTGTTGCCGGGAACCTACCTGGCGCTGCCTTGGTACCCACTGCCCCACCCCCCACAGCAGGGAATGGGGAGGAGAACCTAGTGCTCACTCCACTCAGGGCATCCCCTGGTAACCATGGCAACCCAGCAACTGCCACAAGACTAGCCCACCCTAACTGCAATCTCCTAAACACAAAGGACCCCGGGGACACGCCCAGGACCTCAATCTCTGACTCTCTGAAATGAAGATGAGGTCACCCAGGTCACTCTTGCCCAGAATCTGACCCCTGGGTGACCCATGTCTTCCTGGATTTCCAAAGGACAGCTAGGCCACCTCTTTTCCAGCAGAGGCCCTGGCCTCCTGGGACTGCCACCCTTTCCTTCCACCTTAGCATTACCAGAAAGCTGACCTAGCACCCGTCTGCCTTCTTCCTCCTCCCTAGCTTTTTCTCCCCAGGCAGCCATGGCACAGCATCCATTTCACGGAAGGGAAGGCAGAGATTTTGGCTCCTGAGGAGCCCCTGAGAGGACAGGCCTGAGGCAAGGAAGAAGGGCCTTGTTCTGGAGGAGGCTCAGGAGGGCTCAGCCCCTTTTCAAGCTCTCCTTTCTCCACTGCCAAGGCAGGAGGCTGGGAGCTGGAAGGAGGGAAAGCAAAAGCATAAGGGAGATGGAGAAGAGAAAGGGAGGAACAGAGTCAAAGAAACTGGGCAAGGAAGAAAAAGAGAGAAGACAAGAAAAAGAAGTGAAGGTATGAAGAGAAAATGAAGGGAGAGAGGGAGGGAAGGGAGAGGGAGGAGAGAAGGAAGAAGGGAAGTGAGGAAGCAGGGAAGGAGGAGGACCCAGACACACACACTTCCCGGTTCCTCTGGAAAGGGACGGAAAGGGATGCAGGTGGTCTGGGAGGCCGGGAGCTCCTGGTCCAACTGTTGCCCAGGCCACAATGCTGGCAGCTGCTTCCCAGCACAGCTGTCCCACCACCTGTCCACTGCCCTAATCCACCATTAGGAACAAAGGGCCCTCAGAGAAGAAGGGTCTGCCCCTCTCCATTCCACAGATGAGAAACTGAGGAAGAACTCCAAGATTCTGGTTTCCATACACTGCTCTAGACAGCACACCTCCCAGGGACAACTGTTAGCCTCTCTCAGGCTTTGAGGGCCCTTGCTACTCCCAGGAACATCTGCCCTGTTCCTTTCATCCTCCACCCTTGCTTACCCACCTCTAGCCACCTTTCCAGCCACAGCCCTGACCTGGCAGAAACCACAGCTAACTTCAAAGCCTTGGTCAGGCCTTCAACCCTGAGCTCCGCCTGCCTGCTTTTCTAGCTATACCTCTGTACCCATACCACATACTTGGGTCATACTGGATGGCTCCCTGATGCCAGACACAGTTCTGGATATTTCCCACCCTTAAGCCTTTGCACATGTGGTTTCCTTCACAGAAAGGCCTAACCTGTTTCTCCACCCGCTGCCCAACCCCGGCAGAAACTCCTCAGGGCCCCAATGCCAGCTCCCCAGGAAGCTGTGCCCTGAGCTGTACTTCCCCAGAGCACTCACCACACCCCAGCAGGGATGGGAAGAGGCATCTGAGCCCACCCCAGGTCTCACTAAACCAGTGCTTCTCAAATACATCAGAGGTGGCCTGGGCAGGTGGGAGTGAGTAAAACCGCACAAAGACAGGCTGGGGTAACCAGGAATCCACATGTCTCTCCAGCTCCAACCCCTAGAGACAGACACTGCCTCAGTCAGACCTAAGCTCCGTGGAGGCGAGATGTCTGACTCAGTCAATCGACACACCTCACTCTCTGGGTCCAGTGTCTAGCACACAGCAGCAACCAGTAGGTATTTGTGATGCCAACATAAACTCTGAGAAACCATCTAGGCCAGAGAAACTGGACCGGGGTGAGGTGGCAGCTGGGATGTTGCAACTCCATGGAGATGCTGGGGTCAGTTGAAGTGGGAAGCTGAGGGCAGGTGGAACCCTCAGAACAACCACATCAGGATTTTAGAGCTGTGACATCCTGGAGGTCCTAGATATGGTTGAGCCCAATACCCTTTTCTTTTAAGGACCAGAGAGGAGCAGGGACTTGTGTGTGGTCACACATAGAGTCATGTTACATCCAGGGCAACACTGACTCTTCCTATTACACATTCTGACTTCCTGGGTCCTCTGTTCCTGCCTGACACCTGGGCAGGGTTCCATTTCAGAGACCCTGCCATCCTAGGAGTGAGCTTCCCCCATCCCTCCCCACACTGAGAAGCCAGGTAAGGGAGGGCAATGACAAGTCCCCTTTGCCCAGGCGGCAATTTTACCACACCTTCCTCCCACCTCTGAGTGCAGGGTCTGCACCTGAGTCCTGAGACCTTACTGTATCCTGGCTTGTTGCTGCGGGCCCTCATGTCTCCCTCTGCAAACTGTGATCCTCACATCCTTTTTACAAAATGCTATCTAGGCCCTTGGGAGTGAACAAATGTGTGCATGTGTGAGGGTGTGTGCGTGCATCTGTGTGTCCCACACACAACCCAGATGGGGGGTGACGCACACTAGTGATGAATAACTTGCTTTGGCCACATGGATGCTGCTGGGTGGTGGGAGCCCAGGCCTCTGCTGAGCAAGATGTGGGCCAGCAATGGTTGTGTGGACCCACACTGGGCCTCCAGAGCTCTGCTCTGGAGAAGTTAGGTACAATGGGGTGATGGTAGGCGTAGTACCCCCCAGACTGAGGGCGAGGGGGCATTCCAAGATGGACCATGCCCCTCTTCAGGCAGGGTCCGTCATATCCCAAGGCCAGCTCCTCCACAAGGCCAAGCCGGGCCCTTGCCCTGAATTCCTCCCATGATCTCAGCTCCCAGGGGCAGGGTGGGACAATGGGTGGGCCGTCTGCCCACTTAGCCTGTGCTGGCCTCTCCTGTGAGTGACCTGCAGGACATGAGAACTTGTCTCCCGCGTCCATCCCTCCAGGCCTGGCTTCCCGCCAGTGCTGCAGTACCGTGGCATAAACGGCTAGCCATTTGTCCCCTCCTCCAGCCCCCAGGTCAGTGTCCCTATCTCAATGCCCTCCCAGCATGAGGGTGAGGCCAGGTCAAATGAAGTCCCTCAGGCCTGCCCTCACTCTGTGCCTCAGTTTCCTGCCTCCCTGGGGAAGAAGAGGCCTGCAAACTAAATGGGCCCCCGCTCCAAGAGAAGAGTATTGGAGGGGAATGATTCCTGATTGGGGCAGGGTGGAACCCCTTGGCTTTCCTACTACCCTGGGGACTCCAGCCCAGAGCAGGTGGTCCACCCCTCCCAGAGCTCAGAGGGAGGCAACAGCTGGGAAGGGGGAAGACTGCAGCCTAGCTCCTCCCCCATTAGGGAGTTGAGAGCCCCTTGCCACTGGGCCTTGGAGCCAGGGGCTCAGTTTGTCTGCTCAGGCCCTCATCCCTCTCTGGGAGCTCTCTCGATGCTTGTGCGCTCGAGGACTGCAGCGCCCGAGGACTGCAGCCCAGGGTCTCCCGCTGGTCCCCTAGACAGGCAGCTCGGCCCCCTTGGCATCTCCCAACCCAGGTGCCCAGCCCCTGCAATCCTCCTTCATCCTTGCCTCCTCTGCGACTCCTGAGAGGAACAGGAGTCACTGGGCGGTTGCCATGTGGCAATGAACGTCTTTCCATCACACCCCAACTCCTAGAAGGCCCCCCTGGTGGGCGGGGCGCCCCGGCCCCTAGCCCGCTCCGCTCTTCCCCCGCCCTAGCGTTCCTTTGTGCTGTGGCTGGCCCGCCGGTCGGGCTGGGCTAGGCAGGCTGAGTTGGCTCCGCTAGCTTGGTCCCCGCCCTGTGCCTGCCCGGTCCGCGCCCGCTGGAAGGTAGCGAAGGTGCCCTTGGCCGTCCGGTGCACACCTGTCCCCCAGGCCCAGGGCGGGGGAGGGGGCGGAAGATGGGCTCCTGCAGGACCGTGCGGCCCCGGGGCACACGTCCAGACCCCGCGTCTCTCCGGTCCGCATCCGGCCACTGCTCCCACAGCGCGACTGAGGCAGCCTCGGGGCTCTTGGGCCAGCAGCGCCCCGCCCGGCCCCTCCCCCGGCGCTCACAAAGACAGCCCCGCCCGGCCCTCCAGGGCCCCTGCACCATTTCGGGGTCGCCCCCTCCTTTCCCGGCAGCCGGGCGGCAGGCCGAGTGGAAACAAAGGCGCGGCAGCAGCGGCGGCGCGGGGACAAAGGGGCCGGGGGGCGGGGGCGGGGGCTCACCAGTCCGCCGCGCTCTCCTCCCGGATCACCTCCTCGTACGCCGCCAGCAGCTCCAGGCGGTGACCGCTGAAGCTGACGCCGGCCATGCTGAGGGCCGGACCGAGGGCGAACGGACAGACGCACAGACGGACGGACAGAGGAAGAGGGAAGGAACGAGAGTCACCGCCGCCGCCGCCTCGGAGCCTCTGCAGCGCTGCAAGCCGAGCAAGCCAGCGGCCGGGGGAGGGGAGCCGGCCGGCGGGGGGCGGGGGGCGCTGGCTCCGCCCGGCTCGTCCCTCCGCGCTCGGTCCTAGCGCCGCCCCGGCCCGGCCCAGGGGGAGGCCCGCCCCCCCCTTCCCGGCCTGCCCCGGGCGCCCCCGCGCCCCTCACCCACCGCCTCTGCTCCCGCTCCGGGGCTGATTTGCCCTTCGCTTCCGAGGCCCGCCTCACCCGCGTCCCAAACCCTCAGCTACCGTGTCCCCAACCCTTGGCGCTCACCCTCTTTCTCCAGCCCCATCCCTACCTCACCAGCCCCTGTAAACCCGGCTTCATTCTTATCTTTATCAGCTCCCAGTCCCAATCCCAAATCCACTTCATTCCAAACCCGCCCAGCCCCATTTCGTGCTTAATTTATCTCCATCCTGGCCTCACCCCCATCCCTGGTCCACTCCAACCCTCGGCCTCAACCCAATTCACAGGTCAGCCTCCCCCTGGCTCATCTGCTGCCCATCTCTGAAAGGCCCATTCCTAACCACTGTCACTGATATCTGCGTCCCAAACCCAAATCCAGCCTCATTCCCAACTCCATGCTTAGCATGCAGTCCCATTCCCCACACCCCATCCCAGGCTGCATCTTCCTCAGTCCAACTTAGCTTGTTTCTATTCTGATCCCAGTTCCCAACCACACCCCTACATCCCTGCCTCCTTGACCATTCCCAGCCCCAGCCAAACTCATTACACCAGCCTTGCCAGCCTCTTCTACAACCCTGCCCCACCCCTAGGCTGAGCCCCTTGCCCTTACCAGATGGGGCCAGCCCAGGAAATCTTTTGCCTCCTCTCGCAAGTCTCAGGCCTCTTAGAGGATCTTGAGCAGACTTCCTTCTAGGAAGCTGCATCTAACCTCAGACTGACTCCCAGGGAAGGGTTCCCCCAGGACCAGCCTCCTGGCATCTGTTTTCCAAAGCTCTCAGTACAGAAAGTACTGGGGCCTCAGAGGAGACCCCTGCAAGGGAGTGGGCACCACTGCCAGAGCTTCCTGAAACATCTCCACTCATTGCTGAGATGGGACCCTGAAACCCTCCCCAGCTCTCAGAAGCCTTCCCACCCACCACCTACAAAGCCTCCCATTTCCGTCTTCTCAGGGGAGGTGGCAGAATCTGAGCAAACTTTGCCTAGTACAATCTGGGAGCTGGAGGAGAAGTTAGTCCAGCTGGACCTCTGAATTCTGAGTTGGCCAAGAGAAGGAGAGCATTGATCTCTAGCAGTGGTCCCCAGCACTTTGGAGTAGGAAGACCCTCTTAAAACAAAAATATTCCACAGACCCCTGCCTGTGCCCACAGGACCCTGGCCCTGGCAGTTTCTCCACAGCCCCAACTTGGAGCAAGGCCCAGACAGGGTCAGTAGGATTCTGGAGAAGGAGGAGACCCCACAGCAGGGCTGAAAATGGTGTGGGAAAGGTAGGTAGAGGGGATCTCAGGCCTCAGCCACTTCCCGCTTCCTTTGACTTGTCCCAGCTCAGAATTTGTCCCACCTCCCCCTCCCTGGCCCCCTTCCCAGCCTCCTGCTCACTCAGTTTCACATCCACCAAACAGAAGCCCTGCATGCCTTCTCTCCCTTCCTCATATTCCTGCCCCCCTCCAGCCACCCACAAATTCTCTCCAGCCACACCCACTCTCACCTCTTTGCCATATATATTTTTAAATAAAATTCTAATTTCAGAACAGTTCTAGATTTACAGAAAACCTACAAAGATAGTACAGAGAGGCCCCGTATGCGGGAGCAAGATGGTTACCTGCTTGGCTGCCTGGAGCCCACTCTTTCCAGGCTGGAGGAACCCTTCCCTGGGAGTCTGGGGTTAGATGCTGCTTCTGGAAGGAAGTCTACTCAGGATCCTCTGGGGTCCCTTCCCCCTCCACATCATCTTCATCCTATAATTTGTATATCTGTAATCTGTCTTCTCCAGTCCCTGTTGTATCTGGAACAGCTCTGGCCATGGTCACCAGTGACCCCTAACCTGCCAAATTCAGTGGCCCCCTTCTAATCCTCAGTCTCCTCACCCTGTGGGAGTGGGGGGACCACTGATCACTCCTTCCTCTGTGAGCCAGCCTTTTTCAGCCCTGAAACCCCTAGCCCTGGTAGGTATGTCCTGGGTGACTTCTTGAAGATCCTCCCACCAGGCCTTCATGTCTACCACCCCCAGCACTGATCACCCTCTAAGCGCAAACATATTGGTCTCTCTCACCCCCAGAAAGTGAGCTTCCCTTACGCATTAGGAGGCTAGTCCAATGGCCTCTGGTTTTCCAGACTGGTAAAGTCAATAGAAAGGGAGAATTCAGACCCAGAAACTGGTCACTTGCTGTGTGACCTTGACTGAAACGCTTTCCTCTCTGAGTTTCTTCTTTATTAACATTTTATGAAGATAAAAATGTGGCTGGATGGAGGTTTGGAAAATGAGAACCCCTCCCTTCCTCCTCACAGCCCCATCCTTCTCTCCCCCCGACCCCACCACCTTTCTATTCCGTGTTCCCCACACCTCTCAGGAAGGCTTCATGGCTGACAGGTCGACCTTGAGACTTTTTCAGCACGTTGTTGGAGCCTTCTCTGCCCTCAGTCTGCCTCTGCAGGGTCCTACCAATCACACTTACAAAAGTGTCCCCTCATCCTTACAGGTACGGGCCAGCCACTTCTCCCACCTTTACCCTGCTCCTGATAAGCCAGTTGCTTCCCAGACCATGCTAACTGTGTAACCTTAGACTTGTTGCTCGACCTTTTTTGTCTCACTCCAACCACAAAACAGTGATGATAATGATGATACCTACCTCATAGGGTCTGTTTGAGGCTTTAAAAACAGTATATAGCAAGTGCTTAAAATGGCAACTGCACATAGTAATGCAGTTGCCTGCTATTACTGTTTTACAGATGGGAAAACCTACACTCAGAGAGGGGCAGTGACTTGCCCTGAGGCACACAGTTGGTGCTTGGCAAGGTCTGAATGGGAACCCAGGTCTGTCCCACATCACTTCAGCATACCACATATCTTTCCCACTTCCCTTACTAGCACCCCTATTTCCACATGTGGGGCTTGGCTTGCCCTGGAATTTAATCAGAAGTAGTTCCTCAGGCTACAGCTGCAAGATCTAGGGGAGGAGTCAGGGGTGGGCAGGGGGGCTGGACATGGAGGAAGGGTGCCTAGTGCAGTAGACATCCATGGTCAGGCATTCCTGTTATGTAAAATTTCCTGGAGCTGAGACTGAAGAAAAAGGCTGACAACTCCAGCATAATATCAAGACTTTATTAAGGGAAGTTACATAAGAGGCGCATCTTGGGTGGCGGCAAGATAAGATGGATGTCCTCCCAGCTATGTGGAAGGCACTAAGGGATTACATAGGACAGGGTAGGATGGCTGAGGTACTGGGGCGTGATCGCCCCAGATAAGGAGAAAACACTGTACAAACTTGCCCAGGTGGAACAATGGCCTGTTCCAGCAATGAGCAGGAACCAGGACGAGGTGGGGCATAGGAGAAGGGCTGGTCAGAAAGTCTCTGAGAGGGTTTTCAGGAAGCAGTATGTGTTCTGGCCCCGATCTAGCTAGATCTAGCTGGAGGGTCCAGCAATTGTCATGTCATTGAACAGCCTCCTCTTTAGTCCCTGTCCCTGTCTTCAGGCTGATTTTCCGCTATAGGCTCCAGAGGGCAGCGTGTGATCCAGGTCTGTGGGTCAGAACCAGTGACTGCTACAGGTATGGACACATAACCCAAGTCAGTCCAATGGTCATTGGCCCCAGGATTTTTGCTGGAACCATTAAGAAAAGGTTGCTGAACTGGCAGGATGTGGGCCTGGAGCTGGCTGAGGGGTGTCTTTGCCTGAAAATAAAGTTAGTGCTGAGAAAAGCAGTGCTGAGAAATGGAGAAAGAAAGAGTCCTGATAACAAAGTAACATCCTGCCACCATATCTGAAGTCATTAACCTTTTTAGTTAAATGAAACAAATTCACCTGTTGTTTCTGCTTAAGCTAGTTTGAATTGCAGCTGAAAGAATCTTTCCTGATCTACTTCATCAACAGGTAGTGGTCATTTTTGTCAGTGGCAAGGGAAATGGGTGAAAGGTGAATTGACTCAGCCCCTTATGACTTGAGTAGGAGACCCAGGTTGGTCTTAGGGCTCTCCCTGACCACTCTGTAGTGACCTCACTGCATGACCTCCCAGGGCTGGCCCCGGCTCCGTGAGTTCTTCCCAGGCTCCCAGCAAGCTGCTCCTTATCCCACCAGGGCCCCCAGAACCCTGCCTCCCCCTTTAGGCCCCAGTTCGGGAGGGGCCCGACCTCCACTCTTGGCGACGGCTTTGGACGCAGGCCCACTCGGGTGGGAACCAAAGCCTGGCTTTCTGCTCCCTGTGTGCTGTGGGGCAGACCTCAGCTTCCTTCCTGTAGAAAGGCTGCATGGAGGGGGCCACAGGGTCGTGTGTACCTAGTGTGTGTTCCAAGGCCACACGGGCTCCAGCACTGAGGAGGCAGCACCAGTCATCAGCTCCTGTCTCTATTCTCTGTACTCTGGTGAAAGAGTTCCTCGCCCTCCACGGCCTCTCTCCCTGCTGACTTCAAATGAGCTCTAGCTGCTTTGTACTGGAAAAAGCCCCTCTTGCCCACTGTCTCTCCAGTTGCCTACTCAGCCCTCTGCCATGGGCTCTGCCCCCTCAGCTGGAGAGACTGCACTCTCCAAGGGCACCAATGGCCTCCATGGCTTGACGGAAAGACATTTCCCAGTCACCATGGATTCTACCCACACAGCTCGCACCCCAGGTTTGGAACACCATGACTCCTACAGCTCTGAGTGGGGGTGGGGGAGTGGGGAGGTGTAGTGGGGAGCACCTCAGCCTTTGATCCTTGGAGCACCAGACCCAGACCATTCTGGCTTGGCGGCTCTGGACAGGTCACTTTCTCTCTCTGAGCCTCAGGTCCCTCATCTGAAACATGCCTTTCATGACATCTTTTTCAGTGATTAAATGACACATAGTGATTGCTCTGTGGGTCCTGGCAGATGTGACTGTATAGAACAGTGGCCTCATGATTATTTTTACTTCCACCTAAGCAGCTTCACTTTTCCGAGGCTCAGTCCCCGGCTCTGCTCTTCACCCTCCCCTCTCCTTATATACACCTCCCAACCAACTTCTCCTTCAGCCACTTTGCCTTGGCAAACACCTCTCAGCTTCCTCGCTCTACCCCTCTCAGCCCTCAGCTGACCATGAGTGGCTGCTAGTAGTCCTCCTGGTCACCACACCCCAGCCTTCTAAGAGAGCTGTCTGCACCCTCTTGTCCACACTCTCCTTCCACATCCTCACCACCCCCTTGTTCCTCTAACCCTGGCAGCTACCCCAGCTCTCTGCTAAACTGATCTGGCAAACTTTACCTTGTTGTGAAATGCCATTGGGACTCCCTGGCCTTATCTGCCTGGTTGACACTGTTCTGAAAATACTCTTGCCGAGCCCTGGCTACCCTGCCTGACCACCCGGCCTGGCCACCTGGCCCACAACTCTTGGATGTCCTCGGCCTCTGGTGGCACCAGCTTTCTCAGCCCAGCACTGTGATGCTGGTGCTTTCTGGTCTCTCATCTCTACTCTATGTTGGGGTCCTGGCTGCCCTGACACCTGATTTGACCCACGTTTATTATTAATTTTAATAGAATTTTTAAAAAACCTAATTAGTTGCCAACATTAAAAAAAAAGACTTCACATAAAATCTGAATCTCTGGATACTGTCAATAAACTAGCAGATTTGGCCACAGCTTGGCATTCCCATGCAGCAGCCCTTGTTTGAGGCCAAGGGTGGCTGCCCTGAGAAGCTTGTCCCAGAGGGCTCCCAGCAGCACTCAACATCTGCCCCTATGATCTTGTTCTCTTGTATCCATGGAAACCAAGGGTGGACTGAGGGCTTCACGGTTCAAGAGAAGTAGGAGAGTACATTTCTTTGTGGAAGTGAAAGATACTGTTTAATATGCTAGGGATGTCTAGATTGAAAGAAAACCATATCCCACCTGTTTTCCTCCTTGGGTAACCCGCCTGGTCCAGCTCCCCAGCCCTCCCTAGGCATCAGTTACAAGCATCTGTGAGGACTGTCTGTCCCAAACTCATTCCAGAATTGAATCAAGGTGAATCTAGACTTGAATCTTCAGCTGCTCCCTGAATGTCTCCTAAATGTTCCACAGGAACCTCAACAAACATTTATTGGCCATCCACTATATGCCAGGCACTGTTCTAGGCTCTGGCAAGACATCATGAAAACACAGGAAGCACTGCACCTGAAGAGGACACAACAGACCCTTCTCTTAAAGGGGATGGGCCCAGGAACCTGTTGATTCAGATGTTCATGCCAGCGTGCCCAAAGGACAGGTGGTCACAAGCATGCTAAGTTGTCCTGGCCCTCTCCAGTCCAGGGTTTGAAACAGGAGAGATGACAGTTCCCCTAAAGTGGTGGAGGGTACCATTAAGAAGCAAAATATGGGGCTAACACCAGAGTCAACAGGCATTTATGTACCAGGCAGAAGTGAGCTTCCCAGAGGGGTCCTCACTGGTGAATGGTGCTCAGTGCCAGCCAGTCCCAGCACAGAACAAACTTCAGGCCTGGCTTCTAGCCTGGATCATGGTTCAGTGGCTGTGCGACCAGGTATCCTAACCTTTCACCTATAAAATGAGAGTAACTGCAGATACCTCACAGGACTGCTGGGAGGATTATGAGACAGTATAAGCAATGGCTGATATGTTAGACACCTAGCAAATTTGCCTGCCTTCCTCCCCTCACCCTTCATCCCCTTGGGACCTCCCTGGGACCTGTCATCTGGTTCCATCTCTGTCACATCACATTCTGCTGCTCCCTTCCCCTGGCCCCTACTCCTCCTCTCAGGCTCCTTCCCTTTATTGACCCTGTTCACAGCCGGCTGAGCCTCTTTCTGTAATACAAGTCTGAACTGGTTGCTTAACTATTTCAAACTCTTCTATGCCCTGACTTCCCCATCCCTACCTGGCCCAGCTCCTCAGCCTGCCAGTCACTGTGGCCTCCCAGGACCTGGGGCCCACCCACTCCAGCTCCACCTTCCTCTGCAGCAGTTCTCTAGCTGACGGATGGCAGTTGGCATCTCCAGGTCCCATCTCTGCAGATATACCCCAACTGCTCTCACCTCCACACCAGGCCAAACCAGGTCCCCCCACTTCTGAAGGCATCTGGGCACAGCACACAAGAGCCCCTTTCCTCTCCTCCCACTGACCATAAACCCTCTATGTGCATATCACAAGGATCTCCAGGATGATCAGCCCTAGGAAAACCAGCTTAATCTCTACCCTGCTATGTGCCTCAAACCCCACCACTCCTGACGCACAGAGGGCACACACACGGGACACAGTTGGATACAGATTTATTGTGACTGGGTGTGAAAAGGGGCCGGTGTGGCCAGCACCGGTGTGCAATGGTGGTGAAGGGAGTGAGGGGAAGTGAAGGGGGTGGGATAGGGCCCAGGGAACCCCAGGCTCGGGCCAGGAGTCAGGGTTGGAGTGACCTTAGCCACCCTACCCAAAAATCCGGGGCGCTGACTTCAGAAAGTGACCCCTCCGGCTAGGTGGGCAGGCAGCAGTGGACTGGAGGGACTCACACGTGGGAGAAGGCATGGCTCTTGCAAAGGGGCTTGTCCTTCTTGGAGTAGAAAGTCTTTCCTTCCAGGTTGATCTGACATATCTGGGGACAGCCAAAGTCTTGTCACATTGGGTTGGGGTTGGCAGGAGAGGTTCCTTCCCAATCTCTCATGAATCCCAGAGGCAGGTGGTACAGGGGTGATGGGTGAAGAACACAAGGCACTGGGGGTGGGGTATGAGTCCCAGGGGGCACTCACTGCACATACGAAGCATGTGTCATGCCAGCTAAAGCCCAGCGCCTCCAAGAAGCGGTCCCCAGCATCGATCTTGAAGTCACAGCCTCGGCATTTTGTGCCAAACATCTTCTCATAGTCTGGGGGAATGAAGGCAGAGAGGAAGGGGGCACTGAGTTCTCTCTTGTCTTCGCCCCGCCCCTTTCACCTGGCCATGCCCCCTTACCTCGCTCGCAGTAGGGTGCTCCCTCTTCCATGTAGAAGGCCCTGTTCCGAATGGGTGTCTTGCAGGCCGCACAGGTGAAGCAATGCACGTGCCAGGTCATCTTCAGGGCATGCATGATTTCCTAGGAGGAGGCGACAGTCACCTAGCAGCTCAGCACCTCCTCTCCAAAGTGGCACACACACTAGCCTCCATGCCCCTCCTTCTCCTCCTACAGACTGATGTCAACCCAAGCCAGGCCACGTTCCCCTCTGCTCCACACTTCTCTGAGCAAGAGCTAGAGCCCTGTGAAGGGCCCACAAGCTGGCAGGTCTGCCCTCTTTCTGCTTCCCCCACATAGCATCTCGCCCATGGTTGATGCACCAGGAACCCCATCTTGGGGTTTCACACCAGCTGTCCCCTCTGCCTGGATTGCTCTGCCCCTGGTATCTGCAAGGCTCAGCCCTCACCTCCTTTAAGTTTCTGCTCAAATGTCACCTTCTCCACCAGGCCTACTCTGACCACACTGGTTCATACTCCATCCTGCCTTCCCAACACCATGCTCCTAAAACATTTAACTCTGCGTTTTCCTCTTCCCATACACTTCTTGCACTAACACACTATTAGGTTAATTTACTTATCATAGCTATTGCTTGTTATCTGCCTCTCCCCAATTCTTTCTGCTCAAATATAAGGTCAAATACAGGAGGGCAGGAAACCTGCTGCTCTGTCAGCTGATCTATCCCACCAGTGCCTGGCCTGAGGGTGCTCAAGAGCTGAGTTAACCTGCTGCATGGTGGGGAGGACACAGAGGCTCATGGGCGAGGCCCCTCCAGCTAACCAGAACAGCAACATTCAGAACTGGAGCAGGCAGAGAACAGTGTGGAGCCTTGAGCAGGGTCAGATCTGTGGGTTCAGCCTTTCTTAGCTTGGGTGACTTGGTCAACAGCTTTACCTTCTCTGATACTTGGTTCCTGCCTTTGTGAACTGGGAACCTACTCCCAGCCTTAGCAGGGTTGCTGAGGATAGCTCCTCATTTGAAGGTAGGAACCCAAGACCCAGTGCCTGCCATGGACAGGTGGTATGTCCATGACCGGGCATGGTGGGGACTGTGGCATGGGCAGCACCTGTTCTGCCTGTGGGGTGGCGCTGACCAGTTCATTCAAGAATCCCTGAAAGGCTCAGGTTGAAATCTATGTATTAAAGTAAAATCTAAATTTTAAATGCTGGCTATTCATTTTAAAATGAAACAGTGTGGACCAAGCTAGACTAAGTGTGGGCAGCATCTAGCTCTCTGATGGTCTGTGCCCTCTACAACATCTATCACATCTCACAAACACCTCAGAACCACCTGTCCTGAACTTACTGCTACCCTACCCCTATTTTAGTGAGACCCAGAGAAAGTGACTTTCCCCAGGTGATACAGCCAATAGATGGCAAAAATGGCCTTTGTGCCCATGTCTGGCTGACTCCAAGGCTGGCTCTTCCCACTGCCTAGTATTGCCTCTTTTTAAGGATCAAAGGGTCAAGGTAAAGGAACTCAGCTGTCAGCTGGTAGGAAAGGGGCTTGGGCAGGAACATGGCAGGGTCCAGAACTGGGTCCAGTGGGGATATGGCAGGGATGCAGGCTTCTGTTAGTATCAGAAGAACCTATGAGCCAGTTATCAATGCTATTTTACCCCCTAGTTTCCTAAAGCTGTATGCCTTTCCCATCCCCACTGCCCCAGCCCTAGCAACCTCAATTCCCTCTCTAGCTTCTAGTCCTGCCCCAGAGGAGGCTTGCAGAGGCATCCCTGACTTCACCAGCCTCCAGCTCCAAACTCCTAACAGGACCCCTCCCCACCCTTCCGCCTCAACTCACACCTTCCCAGGTGTTGCCTTGTGACACAGCTATCCTCTCTGCTTACAACACTCTCCCTGATCCTTCTCCAAGCTAATTTCTACTCGTGTTTTAAGTCAGCTTAGAGGACAATTCCATTCATTCCTTCAAGTCTTTACTGACTGCCTCCTATATATGTGCACAATATAAAATGTGAATAAAATGGCCCTGGTCCCAGCCCATGGAGTTCACACCTGAGGAAGAAATGGGACAATAGGACTGGGGGGTAGTGATTAAATCGTGGGGCATCTGGCTTGGTGGAGAGGGTGAGCATTAGGGAGGGTGTTGCTAAGGAAGTGATATTTGAGTTCCAGAAGAGAAGGAAAGAGGTGAGAGGGTGCTAAAGTGTTCCTGGTAGAAAGCAGCCTGTGCAAAGGCCCTGAGATAAGGGGGGAATAGCACGTTGGCAAAATGGAACAGCACCTGTGGTTGGATTACTGGGGTGTGGTGGACTACAGGGGGGCTGGTGGTGGTGAGTCCTGAAAGCATAGGGTCCCAGATGGTGCCCCTCTATTGTATCCCCCCACCCCAGGGCTTCCCTCCAACTCCAGTGAAACAATCTAATCACCTCGTGTCTCTCTCCATGTTCCACACTGAACTCTGAGAACAGACATAGTCTTCAGTGCTAGATGCAGGAATGGCACAGAGCCCATGGCAGGTTGGGGAGATCAGCTTCCTGCCCCCTGACCAAGGGTTAGGCAGGGGCTCTCTGGGGTCTGTCAGGCCCTGGAACCTCTGCAAGAGGGAAGCTGAGGCCTCAGGGCCACTCTGTGGAACTACTGGCCCAGGCCAGGTCAAAAGCAGAGTTTGCCATCAAAGCTTACTCCAGGACTCAGGAGCCAGCCTGTGCTGTGACTCTCAGGTCCTTATCTGTGGTCAAACCCTGCCCACTCAGGACCTGGGGGAGGGGGCAGGACAAGAGTGTAATACAGGTAGAACAGTGGGGCCTTGATCTGTAAGAATCAGCTCAGGGAGGTCCTGGGATCCAGCCTAGTCATCTAGAGCAGTCCAAAGGGGTGTGGCCTAGGCTGACAGGGAAATATCTGTGATCTTGGGCAAAATTCCCTCATCTATAAGATGGGAATAACCAAGCTGATTGCACAGTATGATTGTGAAGCTGGATGTCTATACGCAGTAAGTGCCCCACAACATGAACTGTCACTATAATGACCAAGACTGATAATATCCATTCTCTCCTGTCTAATGATGGAAACCCCACTTTTTGCTGTTCACATGGTTGCCCAAAATAGACTGTATTTGCCAGCCTCCCTTGCAGCTCACTGGGGTTATATGACTGAGTTTTGGCCAATGGGATGCAAGTGGAGGGCTGGGTAGCAGCATTCTCTAAAGGTGGCTGCCATGGGCCTTCCATCCCTCCCTCCCCTCCAACTTCTTGCTGGCTGAAATATAGAAATTTTGGCTGAGCCTCCAGAGTCATGGAGTATGAATGGTAAGTAAGCCTGTACTGAGAATGGCTGAGCAACAAGATACAGGAACTTGGATCTGCTTATCAGTTCTGGGCTTCCCACCTCTGGACTTTCTTAGGTGAGAAATAAGCTGCTATCATTTTGTGTTTTCCACCACTCGTGGTCAAGGTAACTCTCACTAATATATGAGTATCGCCACTGGGTTCTTTGGCTATGCCTGACAGTTCTGCTTCTGGATCCAGAAATAAGAAACATGAGTGACAGGAAGAGCCCAAGCTGGAGTCTATAGGGCCTGAGGCTGCTCCTGGCTCAGCCATCCCACTCTGTGCAGCCTTGGGCAGCTTCTGCCTCTCTCTGAGCTTCAGTTTCCATGCATGTGCAACAGGAACCCCCACATCTGTCCCTCCCTGCCAGTTCTGCACCAGTTTCCCTGGCTCTGCTCTCAGCCTGACACCCTCCATGATCCTTTCCCAGGGTGAACTTCTGGGGACAGGACCCACATTTGTCTCTTCTCAGTGTCCCAGCATGGGGCACACTGCCTACACTTAACAAAGGTAGATAGCCTGTCACGCTTAGAGATGACAGGCGATGACCAGAGTCTCAAGCTGGCTCAATGGCCCCACAGGAAACCCGGCCAAGCTATGCTGCATGTGTAGCCTCAGTGGGAAGACTAGGATTTTGAATCAAAGTTTTTGAATCTGAATTTCTAGCTTTGCCACTCAAAAGTCCTGTGTTTTTCCAGCATATCAAGTCATCTCTCAGAGCCTCCATTTTCTCATGCATTAGGGGCATTGATGTTATGGATCATCCTCTCAAAAGCCTTTCTCAACTAACCCCCTTCTCTTATGGAGAATGACAGCTAAAATACTGGGTTTGCCCTGAGGCCCAGGTGCTCAGAGGGTAAACAGTTCCACCACTGAGATAAAGCTACATAATCCTGGTTTTTCTTCCAGAGTTAAAAGGCAAAACCTCATTTTAAAAAATCCCATTAGAAACTTATTGGATTTCGTTAACCAATGTCTCCATTAAAAAAAAAAAAAAATCCCATTTGCCCCTTCTGCTTTCTTCCTATCTGCAACAAGAATACAAGGCCTGGGGCTTAAGCAGTTACCTGGTGACCATGACAGGATAAGCTTGGGAACAAAGGCTTGTGTGCTAAGCATTTTGGAGCAAAAAGGCAGGAAAAGCCTGAGGTACCCTTGAGCTGTTGTTACAGACCTAGAATCCTCGTGATTGAAGAATAACCCCTTCTGCTTAAATCTCTGCAGTGGGGTTTTCTGATATTGCAACTGAATGCAATGTCACTGACACAGTAGCGACCTCTTGTTTTGGCCTGACCAGCACTTACTTTCCTTCTTTGGGGAATATCGTGCTAGTTTTAATTCAGGGAACCACTCTTCCCTCACTCTAGGCCCTGGTTCAGGTGGGGCTGCCCTACTAAGGTTCTGGGGGAGTGTCACTCAAGCCTGGCCAATCAGAGTCACAGGGCTTGGGTCAGAACTGGCACGTGACACTAGTTAGGCCAATAAGCAGCAGCACAGGGACTCTTGATGCATCAACTGGCCCAGAAAAGAAACTTTCGTTCACTCTGGTGCTTAGCTGGGGAGACATAACCTGGAGCAGCGGTGGCTTGCCTTTGACGCCTTCTAGGGGAAAGCAAGCTGGAAATGAAGCCAATATAGATAAAAATAGAGGTGAGGGGTAGAAAGAGTCCTGATGACTTGGGGACCCACAGTCAGCTGGGCCTAAAGTTAGGGCACACTGTGCTTGCCAGTTCTTTGAGTTAACACATTCTTACTGGCTAAGAGGATCCTGGTTTTTGCAAAGTGAGGCCAAGAGAGCAGTCCATTTATTAGGCTGCAAAGGGCACCACAGGCTCACACAGGGAGATCCCTGGGCCCGGGAGTTTTTCAACCGTACTCCTCGGTGCTGCTAGGGTCAGCTTCGCCTCCCCACCCACACAACAGCCCCACTCACGCCTGTGATCTTCTTCTTGCACTTGGCACAGCTGGGTGCGTAGCGCACATCATAGCAGGGAGGACAGAAGATGGCACCCTTCTCCTCAAAGAAGCCCCCCTCTTCCAAGACCGTCCCACACTGGCTGCACACAAACTCCTCGGGGTGGTATGCGTGGCCCAGTGCCACTAGGTAGCGGCCCCTGAGGCAGAGATAAGGGCAGTGAGAAAGACTGTATACAAAAAAAAAAAAAAAAAAAAAAGGCCTGAGCCCAAATGAATCTCTCTTCTGAAGCCTGGAAGGGGAAGTTCATCCTCCCCATTTCCCAAAGAGGGGAGAAAATAGGCTTGGGAGGTGACTTGCCCAAGGTCACACAACAAAGATAATGAAGCTGCATTGCTTTGTGACAGGAGATGAGGAAATGGGGCAGTGTTGGGATAGGGAGGAGTGTTATACTGTGTAGGGCTGCTGACTTGGGTCTAATGAGATAAACCCAAGTAATCGGAGCCCGGAGGGCAGGAGGTCCAGTGTGCCCATGAGCCCTGAAGGCCAGGGAACACCCAAGCCAAACCTGGTGCCCACCTGGTCCTGCTTGTCTGTTCCATCTGGCCTGGGGAAGGGCCTATAGATAATGGCGGTGCTCTGCAGCACCTCAGAGCTGAAAGGAGTTGAGAGCAGGGATGGGGCTGGGAACTAGGAAGACTCCAGAATCTGGTACACTGACTCTGGGGGCTGTGTGACCCTGCTGGGTCCCAGGGAGCAGTGAAGAGAAGGAGAGGCCTCTGGCTTGTCTTCTCTGAGAGCAGAGGCTTAGCAGAGTGAGACTGAGCGAGCAGGGGGGGAGAGACAGAGGGGCTGGGAGGGGCAGAGCCTTCCTTGCCCAAGAGAAGCAAGTCTAGAGGTGCTGCTCTGATGTGTCATTGGCCACTTCCTCCATTTCACTGGGGGAAACACTGATAAAGGCTAAAGGCGGAAGGAGTGTAAGATTCAGAATCTGAGGATCCAGCCAGGTCCCTACCACCACTCCAACTGGGAACTGAATTCTTATCCTCCTGTAGTGGCAGCTGAGATGACTAGGGAGACAGATGGGGGAGCAGAGGTTGGAAAGACACAAGGATCAGGCGTCAGGACAGGAACAGCCAGGGTAGGAAAGAAACAGGACCACCCACCGGATGACCTTGTGGCACTGGTGGCACACGGGAGTCTTGCCATCGCTGCCACCGCACCCTCCTGTGCCCCCTCCAGCGGCCGCCTGCACGATGGAGGTGCGGTTCTGCAGAGGCGTGGGTATGGCGGGCTGACTGTGGCGGGTCAGCACTGTGCTCGTCTTGTCTGGGGCATAGCGCTCGGCAAATGCAGGGTCCACGGCCCAGGGTGGGCGGCTGGTGGAGCTGGGGGTGGTAGGGCCTGCCAGGGCCAAGGAAAGTGGCTCCAGGGGGTACCCAGGGACCCAAAAGGACAGGGGGCAGAGCCCAAGGCAGCTTGGAGGAACCCGCCACCCCCATGCCCCTGAGGCTACCCACCCCTCCCCAGACCCAAGCCCCCTATCTCACCAGGCCAGGGTTCCTGGGGTGTAGCTGAGGCTGGGACTGGGGCTTCTGTCCTGGGCACCTGGCTGTAAGATCTGCCATTCAAGGCCCTGCACAGCTGGGGCACCTAAACTGGCCCCACCGCTCAACCTTGGTACTGCTGGGCCCCATGGGAGATGCCTAGGTGCACGAGAGCTGCTTGGCTGGACTCTAGGTCCCACTGGGGATGGGTAAGGCAGCTTCTCCTAACCAGGTTCCAGTGGTCTGTTGCACAGGGCTGGAAGGTGGCACAGAGCTCTTGCTTCTGGGGCAGTTCTTGGGGCTCCCTCATCCTGACATACAGCTCTGATGACAGGGTCCTCTTTGCCAGGTACGCCCTCCCACTGAGACCCCGACTGACAGGGCCCACACTGGGTCTGAACCATCTAACACACCCACACCAAAAATACAAACCCAGCCCACAAAGACAGAAAACAGAGACAGAGAAAGCAAGGCTGAGAGTGTTTATTTCCATGCCTGAGCCAGCACAGACCTGGCAGACAGCAGTATCAGAGGGCAAAGAGGGAAGGCAGTGGCAGACGAAGCCAGGTTCTGCCAGGTGGGCAGCCAGAGCCAGGTCAGCAGGAGGCTTAGTCCAGGGGCAGGAAAGGGGTGAGTCAGGTTGGCAGAAGCTAGAGGCACCAGGGGGCGCTCTGGGCAGCAGGGACAGAGAGAGAGGCAGAGAGGGCAGCTGCTGGCGAGCGCTGTGCTACGACTGCACGTTGAGCACGTGGGCAGAGCGCTGGTGGTGCCAGTCTCGGAGGCGGGTGTAGCGTGGGCTCTGTAGCTCCAGGACATACTTTTCCCTGAGGAGTAGAGAGAGAAGGAGGAGGAAGTGAAAGGAAGGAGAGATGGAAGGGAGGAAGGGAGGGAGGGAGGGAGGGAGGGAGGAAGGAAGGAAAGGAGAATGGAGAGACCTGGCTGGGGACCCCCAGGAGCACACACAGGATGGTAGCTGGAATAAGAGCAGCAGGAGATAAAAAAGTGGCTGGTGCACATCCTCTTACCTTGACTTCTTCAGATGCTCCTCATCCGGGTCTTGCACTGAGAGGGCAGAGGCAGGCATTGACCAAGAGAAGACAGAAGGCTACCCCAGCCCTGCTCCCTGGTAGAGGGTTACAAGGTGCCGAATGGGCTCTGGCTAAGCCCAGGTCCGGGCTGGGGCCAGGAGGAGAGTCTGCCCTGCCCTGGTCTGCCACTTACTGAACTCGGTGCCTGTGAGGTGGGCGAGAATGCGGAAAGAACGGGACTGGCCTGTCCCAGGCCGTGGCCGCCAGTCTTCCGTGTCCTCCATCAGCCGCTGCTTGCTGGCATCTGGGACCAGCGGTCGGAGCGGCTGTCTGTGGGGAGGGTGTGGCTCAGAACCTCATGCTGGGGGTGGGCAGCAGGGCAGCCCCTCCCTGGAATTGGTCTATGTGGGCTATGGTAATGGGAGAGTAGGGAACGCAAGGCCAGGACACAGCTGGGTGGATGGGGATGGGTAGATGGGTAGATAGGTGAGAGGGGAGGAGGGCAACCAGGGTGAGAGGAAGCCAAGGTGGTGGGGAGGGGCCACTGCCCAGAGTGCCAATAGGAAGAAAGAGAGGGACAGGCAGAGGAGGCTCACTGACTTGTCAGGGGTCTGCACCTGTGAAGAAAATAGACAGATGGGACAGATAAAGGAACAAAGGGACAGACACAGGAGAAGAAAATGGCAAGAGGTCAGAGTGGCCGAGGGCAAGGCTGCACTGAGTGTCTGGGGCTCAGTGGGCCCAACACCACACCCCAACCTTGGGCCGCGGGAGGACTGCTGCCTGGCTCCAGCCTCCCAGAGGGCAGTGCCTAGGCAGGAGCCACACCTTTGGAGGGGCCCTGCGCCTGCAGAGCCTGACCCTGCCGCCAGGGGCCGCTGCCGCACGGTGCTGGCAGGACCTTGATGCCGAGCAGACAGAGCAGCAGCGGGTGGACAAACAGATGGCGCGGGCGGTGGGCAGGCAGGACGTACCCATTCTGCTGTAGGGTGCTGTCAGCGGGCGGGGGCGCCCCGAAGGGCCGGGCTGTCTTGTTGAGGGAAGCGCTGGGTGCAAAGGTGTACCGCGGGGGGTCCGTGGCAGGTGCCAGGACCTGGGTGGAGACAGAGCAGGGCAGGGGGTGGGAGGGAGGGGAGCTGGGCTAGAGTTGGAATGGGAAGGAGAGGGGCACCCCGCTGGCACCTCAGAGAGGACAGCTGGGCTCCAGCCCCGCCTCCATACATCTGGATGAGGCTTGGGGGAGGGGGCGACTTGGGTTTCAAGGGGCTCACTTGGGAGTGATGAACAGCAGCCCACAGTGCAGCCCACAGTGCAGCTCACAGCGCAGGAGGCAGCATGGACAAACATGCAGACGTGCATGGTGCCTGGACGGTGCAGCAGCCTCCCAGTCAACTCCCAGTTCCCCACACTCTCCCTAGTGCCAGCTTCGGCCCCCTACTCCCAACCAGGGATGTGGGGTACTGACCCAACAGGTCAGGCCAGCTGGGAGTCCAATCCCACCCCGCCCACTGTGGGGGGAGAAGGAGGGCTGTTGCCTACCTTCTGTGGTTTGCTCTGAGCCAGCTGGACCCTAGAAAAGAAGGGGAAAGAATGACAGCGGGCCAAGTCTGAGGATGCCCCCACCCTCGGGGAAGACCAGAGCCCACATACCTGCTGAGACCCAGGCTGAGGCGTTCTCCGCAGGCTCGGATCTTGTTCTGGGCTTCGATGTGTGTGAGGCCCCCTGCATTTTCACCATCAATGCTCAGCACCCAGTCGCCCACTGCCAGGCCAGCCTGTGCAGCTTTGCCTCCAGGAGCGAGCTGTGGGGAGATGGAGGGTCACTGGGGCACAAGGATACAGACCAGACTGAGATCAGAAGTCAACCTGCCTAAGCTACCCCACCTCCAGGACCCATAGGCCTCTTTATTCAGCAATATTCTGGGCAGCTGCTAGGTACTAAAGCCATCTGGGAGGGGTGGGGCTTACCTGAGTTTCACAAGCATCCTGCTTATTTAGTCACCTCCATGACCCTTCTCATAATCCAGAAACTATGATGTCAACAAGCAGCCACCATCAGGCTAAACCCCAAGCTTCTCAGCTCCAACTACAGCTAGACTCTTGCTTAGGGTGTTCCACCCACCAGACATACCCTTTTGACTTATGCATGGTTAAGTTCCTCCCCCACAGCCCTCGGTGCTCTCACTTGTCCTGGGGCCATCTGCAGGGATCTGCCAGGAGCTTCTGAGAGCCAGGAATAGGCCTCATCATCTCCAGCTTCCCAGTGAACAGTGCCTGATTAAAGGGGGCCCACAGTGTCAGCTGGGGGCTACTTGGCTGTAAATGACTGCCACCCCAAGCCTTCATCTGTCACATCACCCTCTCCTCAATTTTTTAGGCTCTGGTTGGGGATCCCTGGTTACTGTGGCAAATGAGGAGCAATAGTAGGTTGAAAGGAATGGTAACCACTAGCGTGAGTGGAGACCATAAGAGATGATTTCTGGAAGTAGTGGGCCTTGGGACAGGAGTGGGACATGCTGCCCAGGGGGTGAGAGAATCTATTTATGAAGGCCTGAAGGCTGGGGAAGAAACTGGGACTGGGCCTTGAGGTTATGAGGGGCTATTAGCAGTCTGAAGGCCTGGGGCGGAGTTATCTCCCAGGTCCTTGATAGCCATTTCCCTGACAAACCCTACTGGGCCCTCCCAGCACTCCAGTCCAGTGTCTGGCCCTCTGACAAAGGGCCTGACTGTTGAGCAGATTTCTGTGGGGAAGTGCTGGAAGGAAGATTCAAACTTAACCGTTGGGGGTTTAGGGGGTACAGGCTGCCCACAGCCCCAGGAGGCTCCTCAGGTGGGCCTGTGTGCAGACTCAGTTGAAGCAGTGAGGGGGAGGCAGAGGGACCAGGGGCAGATGACAGCACTGAGGCAAGGAGGGAGAAATGGGATTGACAGCTCTATTTCATGATTGGGAGGTTGGAAGGGTAAGACACTGGGCATTGGGTGGCTTGTTCTTCACCTGCTAAATAGCAAGAATATGGCTCACATTTATCAAGCATCTAGTATTGCCACATACTGACACTGAATCCTCCAATAATCCTATGGAGTAGTCTGGGGTTATACCCATTTTACACATTCTGGGAAATCTGCCCAGCTAGCAAGAGGTAGGGCCTGACCCTAAGGCTCTACTACACCAGGCCACATCTGCTGAATGTTTGGGCCCAACTTGGAGGTCAGCCTACCTGGAAAGACCCCTTGACCCCCTGGCTGGGTTTGAGGCCTGGATCCCTTATCTCACTTTTAGTTCAATCCAACTCCTTATAATGGGCATGGGGAAGTGACACTCTTGAGAAGTAACTACTCAAGGTCATCATGAGTCAGTAGAAGGGAAACCTGGTTTAGCCACTCCCTATCCACAGGGGTGGCACCTAGGGGAGGAGGGGGAGCTGAGCCTGAGGTGGGTCTTGGGGTGGGCAGGAGCAGCTGGCTCCCAGAGTGGGGGTGGGGAGTTGGGACTACTCCCTTCCCAGGAGTGGGAGTGAGGAAGACAGGAAGCACAGGAGGGATAGGGGAGTGTTCAGAAGGGTGGAGAGAAAAACAGGAGATGGGAGGGCAGGAAGAGGGGGTGGCTGGAGAGAGAAGCAAGGAGGCCTGAGGGACTGAGGGGAAAAAAGCCAGGGGGCTGGACATTACATGGGGTGGTGGGGGGGGGGGAGGGGGGGGAATGAGTCAGCTTGAGGGCTCCACCGAGCAGCCCAACCCCCCAGTCCCAGACGTTACCTCATCTCCCAGGCCTGGGCCCACAGCCAGACCTAGCCCCTCCTTCCTCCCTCCATGCTAGGGTCAGAAGAGAGGGAGAGGGCCCACCCAGCTCATAAAAGACCACCCCATCCACCCACTGACTAGGGCCCAGGGCCAACTCCACGGCTGTGTTCAGATGGTGGCCCCACCCACATGCTGGGGCTGCTGAGAGGACAAAGAGTGCCCCCAAGAGGCCACATCTGAAAATCCATCCCCCAGGCTACTACTATGTTGCCCATCCCCTCCAATGAAAAAAACTGAGACTCAGAGGCCAGCCAAGACCTATGGCTCCCCAGTCACACTGGCCAGCACTTTCCCAGGGAGGGGGAGACAGGGTAGGTGTTCAGGGCTGGCAAGGCTTGAGGACTGTATAGGGGTGGGTGGGTGTGGTGGGGGCACCACTGCTCTTAGCTATACTGATCGCAGGGCAGTTTCCAGGGGAACCTCTTGGAAAAGTCCCTGGGAAAAATGGTGACCACCTCCCTGCTCTGGCTACCAAGCCCAACTCCCACAGACAGACTCCACCTTGGGGCCCCTCAGGCTAGGCAGTGCCTGGATAACCTTCTGGCCCCTCCTGGCTGTGCTTGCCCTGGGCTTCCTGCCAAAGGTGCCTGCCCACCAGGCACCTGGGTGGGCCTCTCTGGACAGGCAGATGTGTGGACAGGAAGTTCCCACCTCCTCCTAGCCCCCAGACCACAGTCAGAGACACTAGCCCAAAGGCCAGTCTCACTGTCTCTGGGCAGGCAGTTTGTTCTCTGTACCCCACAGCTGACCCTACAGCTGGAGCCATGGCCTGGTGGACACCAGGTGAGGCATCCACTTATGGGGTTCAGGGGTTCAGGACTAGGCCAGCCTTTTTTGGCTTTGCAGACTCCAGCCACCAGTTAGCCATCTCAGTGTGGGGCTGCATTTTTGGGCTTATAAGGCAATCCCCCTGCCACAGAGAGGAGCCAGCCCCCAGCTCCGCCCCCACGATGGCAGGCTCTCAGGAGCTAAAGTCAGAGCCCTAGACCTCATTCCACACCCGCTTGGGGTCAAAGGCCACTGCACCCTGAATGTGAACAGTAGATGGGGATGGAGATCCTCACATAGGCTGGGGAAACCCCCGCCCAAGTTCTACTCCCCAAAATTGCAACCATCCCAGTGCCTGAATTCTAATCCTAGCTTGACCATGGAATCTGGGAAAGACCCCTTCCCACCTCTCAGCCCTGAGGTCCCTCATCTGGAAAAACAGGATAATGGCTATTTCCTAGGTGGCGATGAGGTTGAAGTGAGAGCCTACAGTCAGAGTGCCCCGTTTGGAGCTGGTTCCAAGTATTGCTCCCACACGCAGCTTAGACACTTCCTAGAGACCTTGGTTCCCCTCCTACAGAAAGTTCAGCCCGAGGACCTCAGAGGTGGTTCCAGGAGCTTTGTGGAATGGCACCAGTTACAAAGCAGCTCTAGAGAAGTGTTCGGACTCTTCTCCTAGTATCCTCCTAGGTGAGAGTCCTTGAGGCAGGTGTCCTCCACACCTCTGGATCTGAATACCTCCTGGCCTATTGGCCCTGGCTCACTCCTGCTCAGACTCACCACCCCCCAGGCCTGAGCACCCACAGACTCCTGGAGGAGCCCCTTCCCCCACCTAGGCTTACCCGGGAGATGGAGAGGGGCACATTGAAGTCCTTGCCTCCCTGTAGCCGAAAGCCCCAAGGTGCTGGCCCCTCCAGCACCACCTTGAAGGAATCCATGGTGCCTGCTAATGAAAGGAGAGAAGGGTGAATGGCTGGTATGGTGGGTGTGCAGCTTGGTACACTGGCCTGGGACTGGTGCCGGCCAGGCACCGGGCAGATGCTGAGCACTCCCAGGTCACAGGTAGGCAGGTACCTTGTCAGGTTTGGCTGGGCTGTTGGTTGGCAGGTCTCACTTTGGAAAAGACAGAGGCAACTCCCCTCTTCCAGGGACTGGGAGGGTGAGGGGAGCTCGCATCCAGGCTTGAAGTTCTTTTCATTCAGGAGTACAAGGCAGACTTAATGTGACATGGCCACCCCCCAAGCCAGTCTTCAGGCTCCAGCAGAGGGGTGAGTCAGGGGCCATCGCTTGTCTCCCCCGCCCCCAGATCCCAGAAGGCAGGCCGCGGCTGGAGCCTGCTCGGACTATATAAGGCGTGTAAGCTGACACTGTGCAGCGAGCCAGTGGAGGGAGCACCCAGGGGCTCGGGACTCAAGGGGGAGGGAAGGGAGGCTGCTGGAGCGTGTTCTAGCCATTCGGGTACGGGTCGAGGCTGCCAGAAGCCAGAGCAGGACCCCTGGACGTTGGTGGGGACTGGGCAGGGGTGCGGCCCCTGCAGAGATCGGTGGGGGTTGGGACCCCAAGGAGTGGCCAGGAAGGGGATTCGAATCTGGGTGGTGCCTCTCTCACAGGACTGCTACTAACCAGACGTGACTCAGTTTCCCTCTGGTCCCCCCCCCTCCCCCGCCGCCGCCGGGGCCCCATGTATTGGTCAAATCCCGGGGGCAGGAAGCAGCGCAGGCGCCAATCGGCCTCGCGGCAGCCGGCTTCACCGCAGGAAGGCGGAGGTGGAGGCGGGGTCAGGGGCAGGGGCCCCGGCCCACGAGAGGAAGCTCAGCGCTGGCCACGACCCCTAATGCCCTCTTTGGTCCCCAGCAGCTCCCTGCCCCGCAGCTTGCCCAACCGAGACCCCCTGCACGGCCGGTAGTACCTGCTCGGCCCCGCCGGGGCGCTGCTCGCTGCGGACTCCAAGGAACCGCGTTGGGATCGGCCGCCGTACTCTCACCCCGCCCCGCCCGCAGCCATCCGCTTTGAGCCCGCGGAAAGGGGCGGTACCCAAGGCCACGGCCCGTCAAGGCCACGCCCACTAGCGGCCTCTCCACCAGTGGGAGCCCCACCCAATCCTTCCGGCCCGCCCAATCACGAAGTTCCATCACGCTCTGAGCTGGAAAGCACGGCCCTCCCGGGGGTCCCCTCTGTGGAGCGGTGTCTGGATGGGACCTGGGCGGGGTATGGGCGGGACCTGGTTTAGCGACGCGGTTCGCACGGCCCTTTCTTCTGCTTCCCTCTCTCCTAAAGGAAAGAAAACAGCCTTCGGAAACAATTGTCTCTGAACCTAAATTTCTTCCTCGGAGAAATGGAACAATAGTACCCGCTTCGCACGGCCTCTGTGAAGACAGGCATTGTTTGGTGTAAGGCTCAGCCATCAGCGGCTCTAGAATTTCTAAATCGGTGGGACTTGGTGGGGGCCACACATCGAAGCGGGGTTAATTGAGGGAGCAGGGGAATTCGAAGCTAGGTTTGCAGAACACTGACTCATGGAAGGCAGAAAATAAGGGCAGTAGAGGACGGAAGTGGAGGGGGCCCTTGGCTGGGCCTCGAGCCTGAACTTTCCACCCACTCGTCCTCCCCCCACTGACCTCGGCAGTCAGCAGCAGCTGCCCTGCGACCACAGCTCAGCGTTGACCCTACAGTTGAGATGGACTCTGTTCTCGTACCCGGGAGTTCCAGCGGGAGTGTCAGAGTCCCCACTTTGCTCCCCACCCCTGCTCAGCCCAGGCGTCTAGGGCACGCGGAGGGGGAAATTGAGTGGGGACGGGAGTATGCGGCTGAGTGAACAACGTCCACCGGTTAGCTGCTACGACATGGCCGCTGCTCTTCTCCCCCCTTTGCCATCGACACATTCCCCCCTCTTCTGCATCATTCCCCTCACTACACAAACTGCTATAAGAGTCTCCTGTTTAAAGAAATCCTCTCGACCCCACCTCCCTCTCCAGTTATGGCTCTTTTTTTATTCTACTCCCCTTGAGAATGAAATTCCTCAAAGGAGTTGTGTGTCGCCCTGTCTCGATTTGCTTTCCTCCCGGTTCTCTCTTGAACCCACTCCAGTCAGGCACTTGCCCCCCCACCCCCCACTCCGGTCTTATTAATTAATTCCCTCTTATCAGGTCTCAGTGACCTCTGAGTTATCACATCAATGGTGTTTTCTCAGCTTTCCTCTGACTCTGCCTAGGAACAGCACTGGTGCAGTCACACTCCCTCATTCCCTGCCTCATGCCTCCTCTTGCCCCACTGCTGCTCCTTCAACACCTCCTTGGAAGGCTCCTCATCTGCCTCCCAACCTGGCCCTCTTTCAGCTCTACACTCACTCTGAGACCCCATCGTGTTCTGTGGCTTTTTCTTTCCTCTTTCTCTCTCTCTTCCTTCCTTCCTTCCTTCCTTCCTTCCTTCCTTCCTTCCTTCCTTCCTTCCTTCCTTCCTTCCTTTCTTTTCTTTCTTTCTTTCTTTCTTTCTTTCTTTCTTTCTTTCTTTCTTTCTTTCTTTCTTTCTTTCTTTCTTTCTTTCTTTCTTTCTTTCTTTCTTTCCTTCCTTCCTTCCTTTTCTTTCTTTTTCTTTCAATAACACCTATATGCCATGGACTTCCAAATTATATGTTCAGCCCTGACCCCCCACACAAGAACTCAAGACTTGAATATACAACCACTTGTCCAACCTCTACTTGGATGTCTACTAGATATCTCAAATAATCATGCTCCAATTTAAACCTGTGGTTTTCCCACCTCCTTAACTCCTTCCTCACCTCAGTAAATGGCACCACCATTTATCTGCCTGGTCCAGTAAAAACTATGAAGTTTTCTTTCCTTTCTCTTCTCTGTCATAGTCCAGATTCTGAAAATTCCACCTATGGAATATGTTCCACATCTGGCCACTACTGCCACTATTGTTGCTGCCACTCGTCTTGTGCCAGGACACCTTAACAGTCAAGAATCTTTTCCACGCGGCAGCCAAAGTGATATTTTTAAAGCAGAAATCATTATACCACATCACCCTCAGCTTTTAGCATTCCAGTAGGCTCACACTGCACCTAAAATAAAACTAAAGTCATTAAGGTGCACATGACACCAATAAACTGGTTCCACCTTTCACCACTCTCCTTTCTCACTCCACTCCAGCCACTCTGGCCTCCTCACTGTTCCTCCAACACAGTGAGCATATTCTTGCCTCAGGGTTCCTTGCACTTGAGGCTCCTGCTCGAAACAGTGTTCCCCAGATATGTAAACAACAGGCTCTCTCATTTTGTTCAAGTCTCTGCTCAGATGTTGCCTCTGAGGGGCCTTCCCTGATCAATGCTTTCTAAAACAGCAGCCCCCTGACACCTCACTGGCATCTTTTATCCTTCTTTATTTTTCCCATGACACTTATTACCATCGACGTCATATTAAGTTTTTGTTTATTTATTTTCCTTTGTTCCCATTAGGATGTCAGTCCCATGAGATCAGGGGCTTGTATGTCTCATCCACCATTTCCCCAGTGGGAATGAAGGAAAGACAGAGAGTGAATAGCAAATGTGCAAAGGAAGAAGGGGCAGGCTGGGGTCCTGGCAGTCCTCCAGCCTAGAGGACCCCAGGGTCTGGTTTCTTAGGTCTGCACAAGGCTCAGGCCTGGATGGAGCCCTCATATCTCCCTGCATAGGCAGCTCCTGCGTAAGAACAGGCCCCAAGCTAGGACACAGTGCCTCCTGGTGGCCAGGATGACTGTAGCTCCAGGGCAAGTCCCCTAAAGCATCTGTTCCCACCCAGCCTTTTTGGCACCAGGGACCTGTGCTCCTATGAGACTCTAATGCCTGATGATCTGAGGTGGAGCTGAAGCAGTGATGCTAGCTCTGGGGAGCGGCTATAATACAGATGAAGCTTCGCTCACTTGCCAGCCGCTCACTTCCGGTTATGTGGCCTGGTTCCTAACAGGCCACAGACCAGTGGTGGTCTATGGCTCTGGGGATGAGAACACCTACCCTAAAGTCCTGGAAGTTTCCAAACTCTTCCAGTCCATTTGGAACCTCACAACAACTACCATGAACAAAAAGGCTTAGATTTATAATAAATGAAAGCACACCCTATTGGGTACCTAGAGTTCTGGGTCCTAGTTCTGGCTACGTCCTTGACTCTTAGAGTAATCTACAGTGTGAACTGGGACTTGCTGAGCTGGTGGAGGAATCCCTGCTGCAGCAACCCTGACTGGGAGCCTCCTGGTCTCACCTTGTTCTATGGCGGGCAGCCTGATAGCACATGGGAAGACATTACCATCAGGAGCATCCGTAAGTGGGACCAAAATCTGCCTCCCTGTGGCTCCAACCTCCTTCCAAGCTTCACCCTTTGTGGCCACAGACACCCTGGGACAGCACTGTGCAGAGCTGCCTCCCCTCAACCCCCCTTCACACATGATATTTGGAGATGAATCTTAGACACCCAGAACCTCGCACTGTCATACTCTTAAATCCAGAGCCCGTGGGAGAGGTCTCAGCTGAAGATGTGCTTTTGGTTTGTGAGACATGGAGACAGGATTGGTTCACTTAGGGCCATGGGTCTCAACCCTGGACACACACTACAATCACTGGGGAATTGAAGAAATGGCCCTGCTGGATTGAAGCCCCAGCCCCTGCATGTGGGCCCAGGCATGGGCAGTTTTTAAAGGCTCCCAGGTGATTCCATGTGCAGCCAGGGTTGAACCATACTGTGACTGAGGCCAAGAGTCCCAAGTGAAACTTGGGCAGAAGAGGCAGGAAACCAAGAAAGACAGTGTGTTGTGTCAAGGAGAGATGTGTGTTGCTGAGAAGTCAGAAGAGTCCACGTCACAAAGGGAATCTGAGTTGCTTTTTTGGGGGGGAACATGTAGGTTGCTGGTCCCAATGGAATGGCAATGGAATGGCATGGTGAGTACAACTGGGAGACTGGAATTAGTGAAGGGAGAATGGAAGGTGACAAAGTGGAAATGAGAGTAATCAACGACTCTTTTGAGGACTTTCTATGTGAAGAGGAACAGAGAAGTGGGGAGGTGATGAAGGAGAATTTGAGGTCGAGGGAAGGTTTCTTTTAAAGATATGACTTTATGAACATGGTTCCATAGTGTAACAGTTAGCATGTCTGCTTTACATGCAGAAGGTCCTGGGTTTGTGCCCCAGTGGAATCACGGCCCATGGTCTATGGCCATGCCACCCTGAATAAGCCCGATGTCTGATCTTGGAAACTAAGTAGGGTCGGGCCTGGTTAGTACTTGGATGGTACGTTAGTACTGTAGGCATAAATAATAATAGTAGGAAAAATAAAATAAAGATGTGACTTTACAGAGTTTGTTGATGTGGCTGGAAATGATGATGTAACAATGGAATTAATGGGTTGGGGAGAGAGGGGGCAGCTCCGTTTGGCAAGCTAGCTGAGAGGAGGTGAGAGGAGCTGGGGTCAGCACAAATGTTTGGGGAACAGACACTACTTCTGATGCAGGTGAGGTGGAGGGAGGTGGAGGTTGTTCACTGTCAGTTACTATTTGACGGGATCTCTGCGAGGTAAGGATGGGCAGGGATGGAGCGAAGAAGGTATGAAGGTCTTGGGGAGGAGAAAAGCAGTAACTCTGATATGCAGGATCTCTGGGTAACATGGAGAACCTGCCTGTATGAGGTTTGAGATGGTACTAGTAAAAAGAATGCAATCAGCCTGGTTACGTGAATTTCTCTGGTCATGGGCAGCTGCCAGGCACAGAGGAGGGCTGGGTCTGCCCAAAGCAGGGGCTTTGCTGGACAAATAAGATGGAAAGAGAAAGGAGTGTGTTGCGGGGGGGCGGGGGTGGGTGGGCGTTGACTCCATTGGTGGAGTGTAGAATCTAAGTGAGACAAAGAACTGTGGACAGCAACTGTACAGACAGTAAGAAGAAGGTCAGTGTAGTTTCTGGCAGCTGGGGAGTCACCATATGTGCTATGTTAGAGGAAGTAGGCTGGAAGGAGAGGAGGAGGAGGCCAGAGGCAGATGCTTGGAAGTAAAATTGTGTCACTGTGAAGTGGCAATACAGTGTCACTGTCATGAAAATGAGGTCCAGGATGTGCCTGCCAAGGGTATAGGCAGCTGAGGCAGAGTTGTCACCAAGGAGCCAGGAGATTAGGTCCTCATAGGCATGATGCTCATGTACACGGAGGCACCAGGGATGGTGACAGGAGTAGCATGAGGGGAGGACAGTAAAGCAAGCATTAAAGTCTTCATGAGACTTGCTTATCTCCCTCTAGGACACAGGCTTCTTGAATCTGGCCATGTCCCCAAGGCAGGTGATAAAACAGGCAGTAGAAATTGAATGAATGCATGCCTGGTGTGTAATTTGATCTTTGGCCTTGATAGTTGAGGAACCTGACACCAAGGGTTCCCCAGAGCATCTACACAGCTATTTGTCTCAGCAGGGAGCAGGGGTTTTGGGTGCACAAGTCTTTGAAGTCTCTTCCACCTGCCCTTCCCCCCACCTCCTCCTCAGCCAGGCTCCCCAGTCTATAGTTTGGGCCCCAAATTCAGCCTCTGCACTGCTCCTTCCCTGGTCTGATTGTCCTTTCAAGCTTATTGCAGGACCGTCAGGCCTCTAATACTCAGCCACCAACTCCATATCAGGCCTTTGGAGCCTTTGTGTACATATTCTTCCCTTGGGCTCTGGACTACCATGACCACCCTTGGCCTAGAAAGCTCTGGGGCTCCCTGCCCGCCCAGTGCAGCCCTGCCTACCCTTCACACTCCATCCTTCCAGAGGGTGCCCCTCCCACAAATGAACCTCACTCTTCCTCTGCCTGACTGTCCGACTCATTTCTGCTGCACGTGGAACCATATTATCTGCATCTTGCCTGCCTGCTAGAGTGGATTTGAGCCCACTGGTAGTAGAGGTCAGGTCCAGATCATCCATGTCCCTAGAATCCAGCAGAGGGCATTGATGTTTGTTGTAACACATGTGCAGGAGGGTCTGTGTGCCTATGTGAACCCCAAGTGCACTGTCAGGAGCTAAAGTGAGGAGGTGCGGGCTGTGGGCCACAAGGCAGGACCAAGAAGAGAGCTGAAGGCTTTATTCTCAGAAGACCTATACACTACACACTAGGAGGTCAGCAAGTCTCCTGAGGGGCCTCCTCAAGTCACCTGCTGTGTCCCCGAAGGCCAGAGTGGATGCAGGGGTGTGTCCCCAGATGTCCATTGTTTGCCCGCCCTCCTGTCCCATGCTAAGGCACACCAGGTGCTCAGGGCCTATCGCAGGGGGCTGGGCCCTTCTTCCGCTCACGGCTCAGAAGTGTCACCAGCTTGGCCTTGAAGCCCGTATGAGTACCTGGGCGGACAGAGCCCCCAGACTCTTCATCGTTGTCACCCAGCTCCAGCTCCAGCAGCCGTCGGTATTGGGCCTCCAGGCTGGTGTCCTGGGCTGGGCTGGGCCAGCCCAGGTCCTCGCTGTTGTGGTAGATGGGGCTGGCTGGGGGACTATGGCTACTGGGGCCCTCCTGCACAGAGCCCCTGAGGTCGGGCAGTGCATGGCCAGCCTCCAGCGCACACAGGTTCTCGTAGAGGTGCTCAGCGGTGCCTGGGGGCCCGCTGGCCCGCTTGCACACAGCTGCGTAGAGCCCAGACTCAGTGGGCAGAGGGGGCAGGCTCTGCGGCCCAGCCTCCGCCAGGTGCGCCCTCCGGGAGCTGGGTGGCTCGGGCCCCAGGGGTACCTCCCGAAGCTCCCCAGGAGGGTCCAAGGAGGGCAGAGAGGTGGCCCGTGGAAGGGGGCAGGGCCGGGGCCCCACCAGTTCAGGCAGCCGCTCCCGTTGGCGGGCAATGGCAGCAGCCACGATCCCACACAGGTCTCGGGCTCGGGGGCTGCTGAAGGCAAAGAGGCCCTCGCCTGATTCACAGCGGCGGCCGGCTTCGAAGGAGAACACACCCTGGGCACAGGTGACATGGGTGGGTCAGCAGACAAGAGGCCACCTGCTACCCCCACTCCCTGCAAGCCCAGCACCTCACCTTGTCAGAGCCGAACTTGCGCAGGAAGTGGTAGGGCCAGGTGTAGAGGGCCTGTGGGCTTGTGGGCTCACTCAGCTTGATGGCATCTTGGCCCAGCAGCAGGACGTAGGGCCCCTTCAGCTGGCAGCGGGCCGCAGCCTCGGTCCTCTGTGCCACCACCGGAAATTCCCCCACTGCAGGCAGAGGGCACAGCCGCCATGGATCTCCCAGAGGTCACAGCCCTGGGTGTGGTGGCACTGAGGCTGCCCCTGCACCCCCTGACTCACCTTCCTGCCAGGAGGAGTAGATGGAATTCTCCTCCATGGGGACCAGGCCCTGCTTGGGAGCTTCCGCCTCCCCTGGTCCAGAGGAGCTCTCCCCTGTACCCTGAGGAATGGGCCAAGGTCAGAGGTTAGAGTCACCCCCACTCTTCTTCCTGCATCTTTTTGATACGGAAAAATATCATCTAGGATGCTGTGACAAGCAAGTGTGCCAGTCCCAGCTCTGCCCCTGACAACACTGCATGACCCCCGGTACCCCTCTGAGCCTGTATCCCCTCTGCAATCCCCTCTGCTTCCCCTGGAATGTGCTGAGAGCCATAAAGCAGAGGCACATAACAGGATGGCCACCTTGCCCTAGTACTAGGCCAGGGACCAGGTCAACCCATGTGTCTCCTATAGCTTAGAGCAGTGAAGGGGTAGAAACTTCAGGGTTAGGATGAGTGAACTGGCCACTCACTCCTGCCCCAGGCCTCTGGCTCCACCTCACCCCTCCTCACTCTTCATCCCCGCCCATCTTTGGGGCTCTGACGCTCAGCACCTCCACCAAGACCACCTTGGCCCAGAGTAGCACAGCCAGGGGCAAATGCAAGGGTTTCCTCACTGATCTTGCTTCTGTTCATTTCCTTTTTTTTCTTTTTTCTTTTTAATTTTTAAACTTAAAACAATTTTAAATTAAAAATATTTAAATACACAATAAAAAAGTTTACAATTTTAACCATTTTAAAGCATATTCAGTGGCTTTTAGTAAAGTCACAAGGCTGCGCAACCTTCACCTTTATCTACTTCCAGAACTTTTCATCACTCTGCATCAAAACCGTACTCAGGCCCCATTCCCTGCTCCCCCATGGGGGACACCAGCCTGCTACCTGTCACTATGGAGAGTACCGATCTCGGGTATTTCATGTAAATGGAATCACACAACAGGTGGCATTTTGTGTCTGGCTTCATCACTTAGCATAATGTTTTCGAGGTTCATCTCAGTGTAGCATGTGTCAGTGCTACATTCCTTTTTGTAGTCAAGTAATATTTCATCATATAAACAGATTACATTTGGTTTATCCATTATCAGCTGATGGATATTGGGTTGTTTGCACCTTTAGGCTACCGGGAATACTGTTGCTCTGAATATTCTCATACAAGTTTTGTTTGAATATCTGTTTCAATTCTCTTGGGAATTGCTGGATCATAGAGTAACTCTGTGTTTCATGTTTTGAGGAAATAAACCCATTTCTTTTTGGTCCATCACAGACCCCATGAAGCTTTAAAACTGTCTCTGACTCAACTCCCTGAAAGCTTCTCCTCTCACTCAGAATAAAACCCCAAACTCCACATGTGGCCCAAGGTGGTTTCAGCTAGCTCTCACTGAACTCTCCCCCTCCTGGGCCCTCCCACTCCTTGCCCTCCAGCCACACTGCCTGTTCTCTGTCTCTTGAACACAACCTTCCGCCTGCCTTAGGGCCTTGGCCTATGCTGTTCTTTCTGTTCAGGATACTCCTCAGACCTCAATATCTGGGATACTCTCTCCTAAGATGTTCGACTGGTGGGTTGTCCTTGAAGACTAAAGCCTGTTGTCCCATCCTGAGAGGCCATCCTGGGCCATCCTGCCTAACGTCCTCTGGTCTACTTCCGGTCCCACCCCAGCCTTTCATTTTCTCCATAGCATGTATGGCCATCTGAGATTTGTTCTGTGGCTTCTGGGCTGTTTCCCAGGCTTGCAAGTACTTACTTGGCAGGTATTTGCTTAGTGACAGGATGTGAATGAGCATGGAATTAATAAGGTGGCGGTGAAACAGTCCCCCCGGGCTAGCCCCTAGAGGCCCTGCCCACCCACCCTATGCTCACCGGGAAGGCCAACTGGCAGATGGAGCCCATCCATGCCTGGCGATGCTGTGCAGCCAGCAGGTGGCTTCGCTCCGTGGTGGTGAGTAGGAAGGCACCAGTGTCCCTGGGGCAGCTCTCACCATCAGCCGGCAGCACGGACACACAGTCAGCCAGGCGGATGACCCGACGCTCTCCCCGCCGGCCAGGACCTGCAGACCTGTCACTTGCTGGTCCCAGGCCACCATCTCGGACCTCCCAGCTCTCCAGCCGTGCCACACCTGATGGGCCTCCTGCATACAGCAGACCCCACACCTTCCGCCAGGATTTCTGGGGAAGATGAAGACTGAGGTGAAGACCTTCCCTGCAGCTCAGCTCAGGACAAGCTGCTCAGCAAATGCTCCTGGCCACTCAGGCTGGCCTCTGCCTCTCCTGGGTCCTCAGGGCCTCAGAGGAGGCCTTGCCACAGCTGGCTGGCCCCACAGGTGAAAGAGTCTATGCTTAGGGTCAGTCAGCCCTGGGTTCAAATCTGTCCCCATGCTTTCCTAATTGGTACCCCCATAAACACTAGTGTCGTCTCACAAAAGGCTATGAAAAGGAGAGGTTGAGGCTTCTACTGGATTATGTCTGTAAAGTATCTAGAGACTGGAACAGTCCACCTGACTCTGCTGTTATGCTGGTGCCTTCCCCCCCGCCCCGAAAAAATCACTTGGGCCACGGGACAAGGAAGGGTGGGAGGGAGACCTCATTTTCATGATGGCAAGGAAGGAAACATGCAAATAGTGTCAAGCAAAGGAAACAGACCGTTTATCTGCCTGGGCAGCAGCTGCAGCTAAGCTGCGGGGGGTGTAGGGCCTGCTGCCTGAGGAGAGGTGAACCCTACAATATGTCCCATGACAGGCTGGGAGGAGCCGAGCCTTCTTCTGTAGGGTGGGGCTCCTCCTCTGGGGGTTCCTCCGGATCAGCCCCTGGCCCTTTGGAAGGTGGAAGGCTGTCGGATCAGCTAGCCTCCCACATTTGCCCTGCCCCAAGGTGTGGATTCTTAGACCCTCCTGTCTCTTGGCTCCCCCATCTGTAAATGGGGCAGGGTCTCGCCAAGGCCCACTTAGGCTCAGCCCACCCTCTCAGGCTGAGGACAAGGTTCTGTCTCACCCCCACACCTGGGTTGGATCCCCCACTACCAATCCCATCCCCATTCTCCAGGTCCGGGTGGGCTATCTGAGGCTGGGACAGAGGCCCACCGATTGTCTTAGGCAGCTGCCTGGCAGCAGGTCCCCACCTTGCCGAACTTGACGTGTTGCTGGTAGAGGATGCCATCCTTGACGGGGGTCTCCAGAGGTTCCATGGCTGCAGTGGGCCCCAGGGCCACCACTCTGAGGGCCTGAGAAGACTGGTGACAGGCTGAGGGGAACTCACACTTCCCCTTCTGGCCACTTCCCCTCCCTCTGTCCAGAGAGGCAGCTACATGGCTGGGGGAGGGGTGCCCCGTCTTCAGTGAAGGAGTTAAAATAGGGAGTGGGTGGATCAGATATTTCTTTCTCAGGGCTCCTGCTGGCCAAAGTGCCTGGCAGGGGCCTCGAACCACCTGAGGACAAACGACCCATGCCTGTGCCTGAGTCAGCTGGGTGTGAGTGTCTGACTCCCAGGCTGGCTCCCTAGTAGTAGGCTCTGACCCCTCCCCTGTCCCCTCCAGGGGCCAGTTGTGCACCCTGGGGCCTCCTCTGACCCTGCCCCAGGACCTTCTCCAGCAAGGCCTGCAAACTCCTTGCTTTCCCATTCAGAATCCTGGTGAGTTGCCTGGTCCTTATCTCGGAATATTTCTAATATTCACTTGCTCTATCTTCACCGACTCCATCCACTGCCAGCCTGCACATCTCTTCTTTGAACCACTGCCCTACCTGGACCCACCTCTCTCTCTCTTTTTAAAATGTCTCCTGGCTCCCCATTGCCCTAGAGTCAAGCCTGGGCTCCTCAGCCCAACAGTCAAGGTGCCTTGTCCTGGGCTCCCCTCTCTCCAGTCCAGCACCCCCAGAGCTCCCCTAACCATTGTGCTCCTCTGGGTGCAGGCCACCTTTTCCCCTGGAAGGCCTCCCCTGACCACGCATGCTGAGAGAACAAAGACCCGAGCAGTATGCCCTAGTCCTCACTGTGCAGCCTGGCCACGTTTGAGTGCAGGGGGAATGCCCCCACTGGGTCCCTGGAGAGTTCTAATGCTCTTTTTTAAGCTTTGCTTCTTGTTGAGAACCTGTTTTTTTTTGTGCCTTGCCGGAGGTATTAGGGCTGTGTGTGTGGATCAAATTCTAGGGACAGCCTCATGGCATTCATTCAATGCCACCCCTGGGAAGGATTGTGTAAATAGGCTGAGGAATATAGTTTGGGGGTCATATACGGGGTGTGTTGTTTCTTGGGCAGAAATCTTTTCCAATGGCCTCCTGCACCCAGTGTTGTGTCCATTGTGGCCGGACAGCCCCAAGCTCCAGCCCCACATACCAAGCCCTCTGCATTCTCACTGCCATTTCAATGATGAGGAAATTGAGGCTCAGAAACATTAAGTAACTTGCCCAAGGCCACACACCAAGTGACAAACATGGCTTGAGCAACTGTCGTCCTGCTGGGATAAGCATGTACATGAAATGCTGGGCACAGAGAAGCTGCCGTAAGTGCTGGTCCTCTGCCTGTCCCTTGCCAGATATTGAAATCCTGGTCCACTTGCCAACGCTGTCATGACTGCTGCCCATGTTCAAGTCTGATCTCTCTCTGCCACCCAACCTGTGAGCTGCCCAGCAGAGACCTGGGCACAGAGCATGCTAGGGAGTGCTTACGGCCTGAGTGGCAGTCTTGTGGCATCTGCTGCTTCTCAGCAAATAGTGAAGGGTTCCCTACTGAAGGCCTGCATAGACTGCCAAGTGGGCAAGGGCGTGAGGCAGAAAGTTACCTCCCAAAGGATCCTAGGAAAAGTCCTGAGCTTCACACAACAGACAGGAAGAGCGGGGCTAGAGCAGGGATGGAGATTATGACAGCCAGAGACCCAAAAATCTGACCAATGTGGTATACCAATGTAGTCCCTCCGAGTCACAAATTCAGCTGGCCCAAAGGGAGCCCCAGCTAGGCTGTTCCTTCTATAATTGAGGTGGTGGAGACGCCCAGGCCCCACCTCAGAAGGGCTCTGGAGGTCAGCAGGTGAGGGTCTGGAAGGCAGGGGGCAGACAAAGTGAAACGCAGAGGTAAGTCTGGGGTGGAGATCACAGAGGCTTGTGCTTTAATGGTAGCTGGGGTAAAGGGGAGCAAAAATAGTAATTCTGGGGGCATAGAGAGCAGGCAGCCAAGCACAGCCTGGCCCAGCCCAGGCCAGCTGGGCCGAGGATGCTGATTTCTTGTCCAGGGAATGATGTGTGGGGGGCGAATAGAACCCAGGGACTGAGGCCTCTCGGAGAGGAGGGACAACAGGCAGCTAGAAATCCATGGAGCTGTGAGCCAGGTAGTCCTTGCGGCCAATGTTGCTGACCTGCTTGGTCTGCATGGCCTCGAGTTTGGGGCAGTCAGTGATCCGATGGCCCAGGCCCCCGCAGAAGGCACAGCCGCGTTCTCCTGGGGACATGGGGCATAGGGGAAGAGGAGTCAGTATAGAGACAAGGCCAGACTCCACGCCCCACATCTTAGCCTCCCATCGGGCCTCCCTGGTCCACTGATGTGCAGGGTGGACTTGTTTTATAGTATTTTGTCATGACCCGCTCTGGACTATTGTCTCCCACTCTGCAGTCACCTCCGATGTCCAACATGGACTCATCCCCGCAATGAAGTACTTGCAGCACAGGTGGCACCTTCTGCTTGGCTTCCAACAGTAGGGCTTTGAGGTCCATCAGCACTGACTCATCTGTTGGGGCAGTGGGGACCATTAGGTCCAACTCCAGGCCCTGTGACCAGGACCTGGAGGACCTGGGAGACAGCTGAGGTGGCCCTGGTGATAGACTCACCACAGGCCTTGTTGATGAAGGTGGTAGCGATGCCTGTATTTCCTGAGCGCCCAGTACGGCCAATTCTGTGCACTGCAGAGAGAGGGAACAGCCTCTGGTTCACTGCCCAGGGCTGGGGCTAAGCCTGCACCCTGATCCCCAAAGCTCCCTCCAAGCTCCTACCATAGTTCTCAATCTCCTCAGGCATGTCGTAATTAATGACATGCTGGATGGCAGGGAAGTCCAGGCCCTTGGAGGCTACGTCTGTGGCCACTAGGACATCCTTCTTCCCCTCTCGGAATGCTTCAATGGCCTTGGTCCGTTCCTCCTGGTCTGGGGAGGGTCAGGCAGGAGCTGTTAGAGTGACAGCAGGAGTCTGGGGAGTAGTAGCAAGCCAGCTAGGTAGGGAAATGGGTTAGGTGAGGGGCTGCAATGGCAGCAGGATCCATGCCTACACATGTGCCACCCTGACCTTTGCCACCATGAATGGCCACAGCCTCGACCCCCTTGAGCAGCAGATACTCATGGATGGCATCCACATCTGCCTTCTTCTCTGCAAAGATGAGCACCTGTCAGGGAAGGCCAAGTCTAGTCATGGGGGCTGCCTCTGCCCGGTTGGCCCCAGCACTCCCCAGTGTGCTGTCACTACTGTCCTCTCCCTTGGTCTGGGCTAGCCTGGTTGGCTGTACTCACAGGCGGGGGGGTCTTTTGCAGGCACTCGAGCAAGTACACCATCTTGGCTTCCTCCTTTACATATTCCACCTCCTGCCATCAGAGGGACCAGATCAGGTGATTCTGAGAGCAGGTTCACCAGTCATGGTCCTGCCACAGAGGTGAGACCCCCTAATCCTGGCTGGGAGGTGACCCAACCTTTTGCTACCAAGAGTTGGGCAACTTAAGAATGTTTCCTGCTAAAGCCAGGGCTTTGAATGAAAGCTCAGTGTTCCAATCAGCTTCAGGGGAGCCTTGCCAGATCCAGCCCTCACAGGTGAGACTGTTCACCAGGGGGACTTGCCTACCTGGATGACATCCAGGCTGGCGGCCCCGGCGCGCCCCACGTTGATGGTGACAGGCTTTACCAGGGCACTCTTGGCAAAGTTCTGTATCTTCTTAGGCATGGTGGCACTGAATAGTAGGGTCTGCCGTTGGCCCTGTAGAAGAGGAGGGCTGGGGTTGAAGGCATGTGGGAACTGGGGAGGCTGGGATAGTGAGTGGGCAGCACAGGACCTCAGGGACCTCCACAGTTGATAAAGATGGCAGGAGAGCCCTAGCCAGGCACAGTTGGGCACCTTGAAGTAGGAGAAGATGGTGCGAATGTCACCCTCGAAGCCCATGTCGATCATGCGGTCAGCCTCGTCCAAAGCCAGGTAGCGACAGATGTCTAGGCTGACCATCTTCTTTTGCAGCAGATCCATGAGGCGCCCAGGGGTGGCAACCATCATGTGCACACCACTGGGAACCAAGGAGAGATCCTGAGATCAGGGACACGTGCTCAGCCAAACAAGGCACTGTGCTTCATCCTACCCTCTGCCCACCTTCCTGATTCTCCTCACCTATCCTCTCCTCATCATGCCCACCACCTTGCCCTATGTATAGCACATATCTCTCCTGGAGAGAGCTGCAGTCAACTTGACCAACAAAGTGTTCCAGAGGTCTCCCTAGCCATGTGGTCACCTCTGCCTTGCAAACCCTTTTCCCTTCTTCCAGGTCATTCCTGTCACCCCCAGGAGGGGGCTATCCTGAACCTCCTGTGCTTCCCCAGCTCACTCTGTAGGCCTTAATGGGCTCACTTTCCTGGTACGCTGAATTCAACTGTTCCGTGTCTGCATCTTCCCTGAAATTAAGATTGCCTATCAAAAATGGGCTGGGGCTAGTCTGTGATCCCAGATGGCTAGTGATATCTGCTGGGGACAGCACTGTGTGGCAAGGGCACAGGTCCAGCCCTGCCCCCCGTGCCTCCACCTCTTTGCTGGACCACACATTGAACTACCCTGGCCTTCCTGGACACCCTAGGTCCCCCACCTCTGTGCCTTCTGCCTGGAATGCCCTAACCCCCTGACCTCCCAAATGCCCCCATTCATCTGCTGTGCCCCTACAGTCCCTTACCACATTCCTCTCTCTGTCTTACCCCAACCGACCTCCCCATTAGACTGGGGATATTTGAGGGCTGTGCCTACAGAAAGCTGCTGCAAGGACCAGTGATGTAACTAAAACGAAGGGTCCTACAGCTTATCTAGGGGCTTTGAGGGAAGCCCAAGGGAGGAGATGCCTATGCTCACTGCCGGATGGTCTCCATCTGCTCTTTGACAGACATGCCCCCAATACAGAGTGCACAGCGCAGGAGTGGCGAGCTGTCCTCCTGTAGCAAACGGCAGTAATATTCCAGGATGCTGTGGGTTTGCCGGGCCAGCTCTCGCTGCAGGTACAGGGGCAGGGGTTGGTACCAGAAAGTAATCTCATTGGTGCCCTGCCCACCGAGCCAGTCTATCTTACCGAGGGGCAGATAATGAGTCCATAGGGCCCTTCACGCTTAGAGAAAGGTAACCTCTTCTCTTGTTCCAGGCAGAACATGATAACCGGCAAAGTGAACACCAGCGTTTTGCCTGAACCCGTGAAAGCAATGCCTATCATGTCACGGCCAGATAGACTGTTGGGAGAGAACAGGCATGAGGGTCAGGTTCAGTAGAATATGGGGACTGCTTCTCCCAAAGGACATCTAGCGACTGCTCCTGCCTGTCATTGCCCTCCTCAGGGACCCCAGGTCCACACTTACATGGTAGGGATGCCCTGGATTTGAATTGGCGTTGGGTGGTGGATGCCTTTCTTCTTCAGGCCTCTCAGGATGGCTGTGGAAAACAACCCTGGTGTCATCCTTGTGTCTCACAGGTACTTTATCAGGCCCCACAGCCTATAAAATTGGCACCATCCTCCCCAGGTTACAGATGATGAAACTAAGGCCCAGAAGGAGACAGAGAGACTTGCTCAAGGCCCCTAGGCTACCTGGAGGCACTTAGGCCTGTCTAAGGGCAACATCACTTGTCCACTGAAGGTCTCTAATGACAGAAACAGTGAATATATACAGCTGGGACAGCTGAAAAAGGAGTCCAAAGAAAACTTTCCTCAATCCCTCCATCCCCACTGGCTTGCTGCGACTGCTGAGCTCAGACACAACCTCGCAGATGTTTGACTAACAAAATGTGGTACCTCTCTCAGTTCCCAGGTACCTGCAGGAAATTTCATTTCCTTGAAACTTTTGATGGGTGGTGGGATACCATCTCCTTCTACCAGGATGTGGTACTTCTTCCGTACCCGCTCATGCCGCTCTTCAGACATGCTCAGGACGTAACAGGGTGGTGTCCAACTGTGAGTGAGTAGACAGGGTCAAGAGAGGCCCTGGGCACAGCTGGCTTTGGGGTGTTTCTGCCAGTCTGAGTCACATCCCATCCCAAATTAGGGGTGACCATCTTTCCGCAGACTAGAAAAAAATACCTGGTTTTGATTGGATCATCGTATGTGATTCCCTTGGCCATTTCTTTCACTGACATCAAGGCTGAGGAGAAAGGTGTGGCTCAGGGCTGGCTTTCCCTTTCCAGGAGCCAGGCTCCTTGAGATATAACATGCCTGGGGGGCGGGAGTCTCGGCCCACTTCCTCCCTGCCCCGGCTACAACCATATACCTCGGCCCTCCGCCACACTCTCCAGGATCTTCTCCTCTTCCTTCAACTGTTTCTCCTTAGCAGACTCCTTGCGGGCTGAGAAAAACAAGCAGCCCATGTCAGGGAGACACCAAAGCAGTGTACTGAGCTGAATCTCCTGTTGCTGTTGAGCCCACCTTCCGCCTTCTCTTTGAGGTGCTGGTGCTGATCCAGGAGGCTGACGTTGGACTGAGGGCCCAGCGGGATGTCATCCTCATCTCCCCGGGGCTCACTGCCGCTGTCCTGCTGCTCCTCCTCTGCAGCTCCCTTGCGCCTGCGCTGCAGCAGCTTCTGGAGCTGAGGTTCCACCAACGCCCCTCAGAGCCAAGCCCAACACAGAGTGGGGCATCGGGCCCAGGGGCTGCGTCAGGATCTTGGCTTTTGGAAGAGGGTCCTGTGCCCCAGAGACCGAGCTGCTCTACCTCTCAGATCAGGTCGCCAGGCCCTCGTGTGCCCGGAAGCCACGCTCCCGTGTACTGATGCTTCAACTCGCAGACCGGGGGTCACCCTCCATCCCACTGAAAATCCCCTACCACCGCCCTCATTTCTTCCCCGATCCCGGGCCCTCACCAGCAGCTGTCGGCGCTGCCGCAACGGTACGTAGGGCACGTAGTCCTCGTCGTCTTCATCCTCCGCCTCGGAGCGGCTTCCTACAGCAGTCGACTCGTCAGTGCGAACCCGCTGTAGAGACACAGAGGTCATGCCTGGACTCCCCCGCCTTCATGCGGCTCGCCAACCGCAAAGACCCCAACCTCGCTCCCACCTTCCGCTCGGGTTCCGACTCCTCCATCCTTTGATGCACGCATGCGCACCACGGCAAAACCCCGCCTCACCTGAGTGAAATCCAATCAAATGTGAAGAAGCGGGCGTCGGCGCCTAGCAACGAACTCCGAGTGCCGGATCGCGCCAAGGGACAAACTTTCTCCTAAGCCGCTGTCCTGAGGTTTGGCGTCATTGCCGCGTATGGTTATGCAGCTGTTGCCGGGGCTAAGGGCGAAAGCGGCGAGCAAAGCATTGTGGGATGCTGGAGGACTTGGAACATGAGCTAAGGGCTCAAACCAAGCCTGGTGGCGGGGGAGGCGCCCGGAATGACGACCGAAGATTCCGCCAGCTGCCCGGAGCATGACACCAGCATGATGTAACCCGGCGCGCCCCGCCTGCGGACATTGCGCTCTCTGGCGGTCGGAAAGCTCAGGGACAGGGCCAGCTGTGACCCCGCCTCGCCGCGGCGGAAGGGTGAAGCTGGCGGAATAAATGACTCAGGCACTGCTACTCTGACTGGTGTCCTCATCTGTGTGACACCTATGTTCAGAGTGGTGAGGGGTAAATAAAATACTGATGACGGTGGTTTTTAATTGAGGGCCTGTACATATGTGTGTAACCAATTGTTATTGTAAATGCTGTGATAGAGCTCAGAGTGCCTCGCTGCCTGGGGAACCACGGGCGGCTTCAGGAGACACTGGATCTGAGCTTCCAGGGAAGTGTGGAATCTCAGTGCAGGAAGTGGAAAGGAAGAAAGACTTCTTGATAGAGGGTCCTGCAGGAATTGTCTGACCACATGCAAGTGCACAGGTTCCCAAGTAATAAAGAGATCACTTGACCCATGTGGCGTGGGGGTAGCCAGAGCAAGGGTCAGTGAGGTAGATTGGGCCGACTATGCAGAACCTCGTCAGAGAGGAGTGATGGGTCAGTGCTATCCTTTCCTTTTTCATGTGTTTAATATGTGTACTGGGTACTGTGTAGTGCTGAAGCAGATAAAGATGAGCAAGACACAAACCTGGCTTGTGAGATTACAGGATAGTTGAGGAGCCAGAAATATAGATAACCAGTGTTGAGGTTAAAGAGAAGTATCAAAAGACAGACAAGGCAGGACTAACTGATCCTCTTAGTAAAGGTGGCCTCTCAACTGAGATGTGAAGGATAAGCAGGAATTCATGAAGGAAGCATAATCTGGGATTAGGGAAGTATGGAGTTGGGAGACCCGAGGGTGCCAAGCCTAGCTAGAAACTGAGTTGTAGGTGTGTTTGGAGTCAATGCTGGAAGCAGGGGCCAGGCAGGGAGGGCCCTGAATGCCACTCACAGAAGTCCTCTGTAAAAAAAAAAAAAAAAGGCTGCTTGAATCAGACCTGCAATTTTCAAATGATGCAGAATTTTAGATAGCTGTGCCAATTCAGCTACAGAACAGCTGCCTGGAGCAAGAGTTGGAGGGTAAGAGGAACACAGGTGGTAAATACAGACAAAGGGTCCACAGGAGAGTATCCACAGTTCCTTGGGGCTCCAGGAATCATGAGCCTGTGGGCAATGCTATTTCACTTTGGCAGAGGAAGCTGGCATTGACTGCCAGCCCATGATGTGGAGGGGAGGGAGAAGGGAGCATTTTCTGATCCTGCTCTTAAGTGACTGGCCATTGTCTCCATTGCTCCACATGAGCTCAAATTGAGTTGGTTTTAGTGGAGAAAACAACATTGGGGGCAAGGAGTTGGGCCAAACATGCGTGTGGGGTATTTTTAGAAACCTATCATATTAAAATCTGAATTTGCAAAGCAGGGAGGAGGAAGAGGTAGTTTAGTTTGCTTTACTTTATGGAAGGGTTATCCTCTTAACTCTCAAGTACTTGAGCTACATGTCTCATTCCCATTGGAAAGTCAGATCCAATTTACAAAAACTGCATTTACCTCCCCACCCCCCACATCCCCTGATAACCCCACACACCCAGGCTACAGGTGCACAGTCCATAAAGGCCTCAAGCGTTCCCTAGGCCCCTTCTCATGTCAGCTGCCCAGAGACCAAGTCCCATCCCTCCGACTCACCCCTCTTGCAGAAAGGGAAACAGACACAGCATGCGGAAGGGGCTGTTCCCCTCCCAACGAAAGGAACGGGCAGAGGTTGCAGTTATCCAGGCCTGTGCTCTAACCTTAGTCAGCCAGACCCAGCTCCCTCAAATCACTTTCCTGTCTTAGCTTTAATTTCCTCAAATATAAAATGGGACAAGTCCCACATAGAACTGGTGCAAAAATTAAGAGGAAACAGTGACAAACCATTAACACACAGTATGTGTTTAACAAGGTTGGTGACTAAGGTAGACCCCATGCTCCTGATTACATCGCTCACCTGGCTCTGACCCAGCCCACACAGGAAACACACCAACTCTGTGTCCAAATGTTGCTTTATCTTTCCCAGGAAAGATCTTCACAGTATCAAAAGTAAAGAATTAAAAAAAATAAAACAAAAACAAAAAAACAAACAGAGAGCAGTGTTGGGCCAGCAGTACCGTTATCCCCCGGCCCACAGGCCAGCTCAGCCCCCAGGCTCTGAGTGTGGAGGCTGCGTAGCACCAGGAGGCGGCTCTGTGGCGGTCCTGAGGGGCCCCAGACCGGCATGGCATCTACTCAGCTTTTGGTCGGTCTGGGACGGTGGGGAGCCGGGAGGGTCTTGGGCAGGTGAGTAGGGATGTGGAGGAGGAAGAAACTGTAGACCTTCAGCTGGCAGTCGGACACCCTGAAGAAGCTGGATCTGGCAGCGGCTGAGAAAACAGAAGAGCGTGGCCATGTAGTTAGTGAGCACGGCCTCCTCAGGCCGCCTCTGGGTCTCCCTGCGTCTCTGTGGAGGCAGGAATGGCAGTCTTCTACTTTTGCTCCCTGTACCAAAGACACTGAACAGACTTCCTCCATCACCTCCAACAGAGGATGAGAGTTAAGACACTTCAAGGAAACAGCTCAGTTTTGTTCTTCTGTCAACAGCATCCTAGATCTCAAGGCATGTGGGACCATCCCTAAGAAGCTCATGGGCCCCTGAAGCAGCATATCCTCACCCAGGCCAGAGTAGAGGAAGAGCCCAGCCTCTGGCACGTGTCTTCCTGGTGACAGGCTGTGGAGAGGCCACCCCTGCGTTCAGACTCCTGCCTCAGGCTCCAGGTACATGGCCCAGGCTGGGTCCTAAGTCTGTGCTACATCTGTTTTCGCTCATACTTGGGGCTCTGCTGTTAGGACAGTAAAGGTCAAGGAGCTTGGGGGAGGGAACAGCTGTCTTGGGAAAGAGGTCAGCCAAAGAGTGGGAGGAGATGGCTGATGATGGGGGCACTGGGCCTGCAGGAGGTGCACCTCTTTTTCCCTCATAAGGGGCAGCAGATGGAAGTGCTTGGGGCACCCAATCATTCCTGGTTCTGGTGGAGGTGAAGAAGAGAGGCAGGAGGGCACCTTGACCCCAGCAGCAGCTCTTGGGGGTGTGGACATCTCAGTTTGGCAAAGGATCAGGGAGCCCAGTCCCTCAGAGCAATGCGTTTGAGGCAAATCTGAAGCCATTTCTGACTCTGGTGACAGGTAGCCCAGCCCTGAAGGCTGCTCCTAAGACGCTGAGGCCAGCATCAAGGGTGGAGAATCCTGATCCAAAGAGGGACAAAGAGACTCAGCCAAGGATCCAGGAAGTCTGCCTCCCTGGCCCAGGGAGGAGGAGGGGGACAGTGAGGACACCCTTCTGGGGTGTCTGTGGATTCAGCTTCCTCTCCCCTCACTGGTCCCAGCCTGCCCTAGGGCAGCTATGTGGTTGCCAGAAAGGCCTAACCCCAGAGACACAGGGCTGAGATCTGGCACTGCACCTCCATCGGGCCCCAAGCCCAACACCAGAGCTGGCCTGCCAGCTACCCTTCTTCCTCAGTCCAGATCATTATCTGACAGGTCAACATTTCAGACAACACGACCTGTGCAGGTGGCCAGAAGGGGAGGCCACAGCTGAGCTGGTGGCCAGGCCTCTTCTTCTAGGAGGCAGCACTGCTATTAATTTCCTCATGGAACCTATCCTGTTTGAGGAGAGCATCCCCCAACTCCACTAGGCCTAAGTGGCCTCCAAGGCCTTGGTCTAGCTTGGCTGCCCATGCTGATCCTTTGGGGCTGGCCCTGGTAGCCTGCATGGAGGAGCCAGGCCCGGCAAGTGAGATTCAACCCTGAGGCTGATAATGTCAGGGGTGAGGGTAGCCCTCTGGGCCCACTGGGCACTTGGGGAGGCAGCTGGCAGTGGAAGTGGAGGTATGATGGATACTCCAGGGGGTGGCAATGCAGGAAGGGGCAAGAGGGCCTGGCCCAGAGGGAGAGATAAATGGCCTAGGAATAAATGGCTGCAGGAAGAGAAGAGATGGGGTTTGTTCCTTCAGACAGCATAGCCTGCTGAGCTGTCACTGTGGAGGTGTGATGGGGGCAGGGCTGCCAAGCCTCAGCCCAACTCTCTGTGCCTCAGAGCATAGGAGCTAGAAGGGAGGGAATGAACATAACACTTGAGGGTCTCTAATACCTCACTGAGCTGTGCTGGGAGCAGTTTTCTTGAGGCTGAAATTGGTCCAATTCACAGCAACTTTCTGTCGTGTTTGCTTTGCAGAATCCAAACAGAACCTGTCAGGTTTGGGGAAGGGAGTACACAGGAAAAGCACAATCAGAGATCCCCCTGCTTCCTGGACTCCTCTTAGACTCATGTGTCCTGATCACTAAAGAAGCCAAGTCAACTGTGCACAACTCCTCCAGCTCCTGGGTGTTGGGGTCTAGCAAGTAAGGGAGCTGTGCTAGCTGGGGCGGCTTCCCGGCCAAAGCACCTACAAGCCCAGGGGACAGTGTATGAAGACAGTGACACTGTCTTGGGATTCAGCCCCCTTCTTACCCTGTATTTCCCTCTAGCTATACTGCGCCCCCTTCTGTTCTAAGAACGATGTGTTTCTTTCACCCTTATACCTTTCTACGTGCCGACCCCACTGTCATGAATACCTTTTTGGTTTTGCTGGACCACTCATTCTTAATCAAGTTTCAGCCTGGTCACCAACTCTTCTGGGAGGGTTTCCCTCGCTGCCCCCACTCTTCAACTTGCTCTGCAGTCCCTTTTCCAGGCCCACCCCTTACTCCCTTAATAGTACTGGACTGGAAGTTTATGCTCTCTCCTCATCTGGACTGTTTGGTTTGCTTCTGCCCCAGAACTCAGTCCAGGTAGAGCAGAGGAAGTACAAGTGAATAAACAAAGTGAATGAGGCTGGAAAAAGCCCTGGTTCTTGGGATCTGATATGCCTCCTTTGCCTGGTCCCTTGTACCCTCCCAGATGCCCTGAACTGCCAAGTGACTCGCTAAGTTCCAGCAGACAGGCTGGTGGGAGAGCCTGGGGGGCTGGAGAGGCCCTCCCTTCAAGGGCGCAGGGCTGAGAGGCCATCTTGAGCCTGGGTGTGGATAGGGCGGCAGACACCCACACCTACCTCTTGAAGTACTCCACCTCCCGGTCAGTCTCATCCATCTCCACCCCATCTGTGTCCTTGGGCAGGAACACATCGTCTAGGAAGACATAGCCAGGGGGGCTCAGTGCCCACAGCCAGGCCTCTAGGTCAGCGCTGCCCACACACGAGGACTGCCCTCCACCCCATGGCCTGGCTGGGGGCAGGGGTCAGCCACTGTTCCTGGCGCACTCACCCAAGGAAGAGGCCGACTTCTCCTGCTTGTTGCGGCTGCGGCGGCTGCGGCCCTTGGCCTGTGGCAAGCTCTGTGGCCTTGCTGGGCCCGGGGGCTGCACAGACTCCTGCTCTGGAGGCCGTGCCTTGGCCTCACCTGGCCAGTTTCGCCATGAGCTGCCCTTCTCCTTGTCAGCTTTGGGGCTGCCAGCCCAGCCTGGTCCTGGCCGGCTCCCCCGGCTCCCTTCTCCGGCCTCCACACAGCTGCCCACTTTGGGAGGCTCTGGGGCCTTGCCAGGTTGCTTGGGGCTGGAGGTCTGGCCCTTGGCACTGGGAGCCTCCAGGCTGGCCAAGGGTCGGGGAGCTGGGCTTGCCTCACTCTTCTTGGCCTGACTGCCCTGCCTTTTGCCTTTCCGTGGCTTCCCACATGAAGCCACAGACTCAGGCAGCTCCTCCTTGCAACTGGGGACTTCCTTTGGGCTTGGTTCCTCAGAGCTGGTGTTGCCTGGCTTGGGTGTCTTGACCCAGATCACCCGGGACAGGTTGGGTACAGTGTTGAGTCTCCTCACTAGCCCATTCTCGGGATTAATACCGGGAGGGGGGCCCCTCACCTCTGTCCATGGTGGGTGGGGGCCTTGCATTTCTGCCCATGGTGGGGCTCGCTCGCCTGGAGCTTGTAACGTGTGGTTCTGAGGGGAGCCCAAAGTCAAAGGGGACAGGTCCAGGTTGATGTCAGGACGGTGCTCTGAGGGGCCATTGAGGTTCGAGGGGGGTAGGCTCTGGGGCTCTGGCTCAACAGCCCCTTCACTGGAGAAGCTGTTGCCGTCGGTGCCAAGCTCACGCGCACTGAAGCCAGTGCGGAGGGAGTCCTTGACGGTGTTCTTGATCTCACGTAGACGGCCACTCAGGAAACTGCTGACCCGATCCAGCTCCCGGTCCGGCCACTCCAAAAGCTTCTCCCTGGCAGGCCTCTGCTCCCGGTTTCCGGAAACACCGCGATTCACCTGCTTCAGAGCTTCTGCTGCCAACTGGGCCTTCTCCTTTTCCTGCAATAACAAGACGCAGTTTCAGCAGGGGCCTGGCAGCTGCCAGGTACAATGTGACACCTGACACGCCAGCGTGGGGCCCAGCTTTGCCATACTGGTTGGAGGCAGAGCCTCAGGATCCTGGCCTGCTTGCCCACCCTGCAAGAGTGAAGAGGAAGTGCAACCAGGCAGGTATGTATCCTGGGGGTGGAGACAGTTATACCCAGAGGGCGGAGTTTTTCCAGCATGGTTGTGCAGAGCTCGTGTTGGTCCTAGGGTCTAAGAAGGTGAGCTTGAAGGAGTAGGAACATAGCTAATTGAATCTTGCCTCCCAGGCTTGAGCTTGACCAATCTAGCTATTTGCTGAGTCTCAGTGGACTCATCTGCAAAATAGGGACAACACTGGAGTGAAGACCAAAGCAAGGATGCACGTGAGAAAGACAGCTGCTACAGAGCCCTTCTCTCCAATTCTGCAGGTAGCAGGGGAAAAGCTGTGTCATTATGCAGGTCATTTAGGAATAAAAATGTGGAACTGAGACTTCTCTGCATGGCTGGGAATGTATGTGCTTTTCTGATGCTATGTATGGGTATCACTGAAAAGGGCGAAGTTCTCATAGGCATGCTACTCATTTCTCAACTGGCCTCAAATAATCAAGGCCATGACTAAACTGTGCACCACAGCATACAATGAAAGTCACATGGACCCCCAGGGCAAGATGTAAAAGCAGCTCCTTGGCCCATGTGAGGCTGGGTCCTGCCAATCTGTGTGGACAGAGCCAGAACTGGAGAACAAACAGGAAAGTCTGTAGGCTGAGTCACCCACTCCTCTGCCCAACCTCAAGCATCAATAGGCCAAGAAGGCCTTTTGAGGAGACAGGAGACAGATGTCAAAGGCCTATGGGAAGGAGGCAATGGTATGGTGTCAGGGGCTAGATGACTTCCGCCATCTCACATACTTCTAGCTGATTTGGGGATGAAGGGGGAGAAACAGGAAAAGGAAAGTGGGGAGAGAAAAGAGGACTTGCCACCACCTTAGAGTCAACTTAAAGCGGGCATGTGTTTAATTTATTCTCGTCTTTTTTGATCACTGGCTCCACAACTGACTAGGACCTTGGACATATCACTTATTCTCTAAACCTTACTATCCTCATTTGTACATTTGGGAGAAAAATGACCTACCTACATACCTCATAGGGTTGCTATAAGGACACCTGAGAAGGTGGACCCCTTTCCCTGGGTGCAAGTAAGGCTAGGCCTTGGCACTGTGGTGCTCAGGTGAGGGAGCAGCTCAGTCTGGATCAGTGTTTCCAGCTGTGTGCCATGCAATTCAAGGTCATGGGCCAAGCTCCAAGGCCGTGGGGATGCACAAAGGACTGGAAGCCCTTTCTCTTCACTCCTCCCCTGCACCAGAATGGCTTTGCTTTTGTTAGAAACTGAGTTCCATGGAAGACTTCATTTGCAGAAGAGAATTCTGCTGCTATACAAAGATGTCTTAAAACTGTTGGTGCAGAGGGAGCGATGTGGGACCGCACACAATTTGGTAGTGAGAAAGGGAAAACACATTTTCTTCAGGCACTATGAGCTTGGTATTCCCACATGTTGTTTCATTTAATCCTCACAACTGCCCTTGCTGCATCATTATTCTCAATTTACAGATGAGGACTCAACTTCAGAAAGAAAAAGGAAGTGGCCCAAGGTTACACAGCTAGTAAGTGGCAGAGTCGGGACAGCACACCAGCTGTAATCTGCAGAAGTTCCTGTGTTTTTCAATCCTGTCTGACAATCAGTTCTTGAACACCGACTCTGCGGCACTGGGCTGGGTGCTGAGAGCTCAGCTGTGCAGGAGACACAGTCTCTGCTCGCTAACTCGAGTCTGCTGGGCAGAGAGACATGTAAACAGGCTGTTTAATTCTGAGTGACAGTGACAAGAGCTACAGAGAAGCAAGCACAGGGTGCTCTGGGAACCCAGACTCAGCTACCAGGGAGTGCTTCCCAGAGGTGGTATCTCTCTGGGTATGATGGCTGAGGGGGACTATCCTGGTGAAAGAGACACAAGCATTTTCCAGACAGAAGGAAGAGCAAGTGGAAAGGCTGGAAAATGGAAAAGCACAATATCTTTACAGGATGCAAACCACTCAGAGATACTGCTGGAGCCAAGATTTCTTTTGGGGAGGTGGGGTGGGTAGGAAGGCCAGAAGGGACAGACTTAGAGGAAGCTAGTGAGCTAAGTAGGGGCTGGGTCCTGAAGAGCTCTGCAGGCTGTGCTCCAGGCTGGGTTCGATCCTGAGGACAATGTGCAGCCACTGAAGGCTTTTAAAGTAGTGGCTGTTGGGTGGAGAGAAGTGGACGGTTTGAGCTATTTGGGGAGGTAGGGCAGCCAGGACTCTTGGTGACAGGTGGGGACAGAGATCGAGATGAGTCACACAAACAACCCGACACCAACTATGCTGCTCTAGCAGCCAGTCAGAATGAGCGCTCACTCTGCCAAACCTTTCCGTGCATCACTCCATTTCATTCTCGCAACAATCTGAGTTATGTTCTACTGTTATTCTCATTTTATGGATGAAGAAACTGAGGCTTGGAGGTTAAGTGACTGGCCCAAGGTCATACAGCAAGTGTGGCAGAGCCAGGTTTCAAACTGAAGTCGAAGTCCAAGGCCCGCTGCTCCCAATCACCGTGACGCATTCCTCCCAGGGTGACACCTGGGTTTCGGTTCAGACAACTGGGTGGATGGTGGTGCATCTAACGAGACAGACAATGGAGGAGGAGGAGAAGGCCTCTTTGGAGAAAGACAACAAGCTCAGTTTTGGATGTGCTGAGTTTGAGTACCTGTAGGACATTGTGAGGAGGTGCCCGGTGGCAGGAGCGGACATCGGTGTGACGTGCATGGAGGAAACAGGTGTCCATGCCCAACCAAGAGGCAACAGTATCTAGATGGCTCCTCTTGCCCAGGGAGATGTGTTCAGGAATGGGGAGAGAGGGGGAAGTAGAAGAGGTACTCATGAAGGAGACAGAGAAGAGGGCAGAGAGGAAGGTGAATGATGGGCAGACTCCAGCACTCCCACTGTCCTTTCTCTGTCTCCCGACTGAAGGCGGAGGAGCGAAAGTACACAATGTCTGGAAAGGAGAACAAACACAAATGGGAGATGTCACCTAGTGGATAAAGATGGCCCAGTAGAATAGGATTTGAATTTAGCAACAAAGAAGTCACAGGTGGCTCTTGGCGGGGGTAGGAGGTGGTGGTGTAGTGAGTGTACAGAAGTAAAGACAGTGAAGCAGGGAAAAAACAGTATTCAAAAATTTGGTTGTGATGAGAGAAAAGAGACGGGGGGCGAGATGGAGGGTTGTATGCTCAAGAAAGTTTGCTTTCAAAAAAGAGAGTACCCGGCAATGGAATGCTGATGGGAAACAGCCCAGGGAAGAGGCTGCAGCCACAGGACAGGAAGTCGGTGTGAGCCTGAAGAGGTGGCAAAGGACTGTGTGGGCCTTAGGAATGGGGTAACTCATCCCTCATGACAAGAAAGTCTACAGGTGGGATGGCTGAGAGAGTGCTTGTCCACTGGCCTTGCTGGGACAGGAAGTAAGGTTATTTGCCAAAAAATGAGGTGGGGGTGGGGTGGGGAAACCTGGAAGTTAGAGGCCTGACAAAGGGGCTGTGATGAAGTGGTGACGAGCAAGAACACTAGGGAGCTACAGAGGCCTACAAGGCAGTGTGGGGGCTCAGCAAGCAGGAGATCCCGTGGCCTGGTGCCACAGCGTCAATGCTTTCCTCGGATCTGGGGGAGGGGCAGGTTGGGGCCGAACCCAGGGCTGCAGCTTTTCTGAGTAGATGTTAATGGAAGGGTAATGGGACAAGGGATTGTGAGTATTGGTAAGAAGTGAGTAAATGATGGTCAAGGGATCTCATCTGGCCCAGGAAGAGGAGAAAGGGGCAGGTGAAAGTCTTCAGTAGATAAAGAGGAGTGGCCAGAAGGTTGCACATGAGAGAGCCAATGGTCAGTTCCAAAGCAGTAGGGGTTAGCCTGGGAAGGGGAGAGTCACGGTCTGGGAGTGTATAAGGGAGCAGAAGAAGGACACTTGCCTTTTTTCGTCTCCCGAGGTGGGAGAGAACCAATAGTCTCTACTGTGACTCCCAGGGGAAGCTGGAGTTTTGGTGAACAGCCAGATCGCAAGCTCAAGTGGAGGGACATGGGAGGAAGCTAATGTAGAAACAGATAATGACCATGATCACCTCTCATATGATGTTGCAACTGCCTGCTTCCACTGTATCCTGGCCTCTAGACTGGGCTGGGAAGACAGCAGCTGGGAAGCAAGTTTCTGAATGAGTGAGCAGTGTGTGAAATGGCAGACTAGAGAGATGTCAAAGGTGCAGCAGGAGTGTAGGGGGAGAAGTTACTTGAGCAAGTCTGCAAAAAAGGAGACATCTAAGCTAAGCTCAGAGGAAATTATCAGGAGGAAAAAGGGATGGGGGAGGGGAGAAGAAAGCACTATTGGTGAAGGAGAAAGAGTTATGAAAAGCACACCAGGCCTGGAGACTGCAAAGCACACTTGCTGGGAGTTAACTGCCTCAAGAGCCCTGGAAAGGCAAAAGAGATCACTGCTGCCTACTGGACACCTAGGCAACAATGGATGAGAGGAAGAAAGTGCCAACTGTTTTCTGAAGGCAGTGGTGGGACCTCTTGGCTCACTGCTGCAGGATAAAGGTCCTGGTTGTCCTTTGGGCTGGAAAAAGATGGAGAACCACTGCTGCTTTCAAGAGCACCAGGGCTGTTTGACCACCCAGGACCTGGAGCTAGCTGGCTGTCAAACCCAATCTCATCGGCTGCCAGGTTCCTGAGTGCAGCACTACGCAGATGCAGCTCAGGGCAGGCAGGTGAAACAGTAATGAGGCGGCAGGGGACGAGCCATCAAGCTCTGGGGCTAGCTTGGAATTGGGGCTGCCTGGAAAGGGCTCACGGGAGTCTCTCCTCAGCCCTCGGGGATGTGCTCCCTCAGCCGAGAGGCTGGGTCATTCCCATGGCTTCAATTACAACTCCATGCTGGCAACTCCCAGCCCCGCGTCTCCATCTCCACTTGGATGTCTCATGAGAACCTCTGAGTCAACGTGTCCCAGCTGAATTCCCGTCTTCTGCCAATCTCATCCTTGCTCAATGAAAGGTACACCATCCTGCCAGTCACCCAAGCAAACACCTGGGAGACAACCCTAACTCCTGTATCTCCCTGTCCTGTAATGAGATCACCAAAGCCTGTCACTCTCCTTCCTCTGAAAATCCACCTCTCCTGCTGCAGCCCCACCATGAAGCATCTCTACCCTGGCCCTCGGCTTTCCTGGAGTGTCACCCCGCCAGCTTACCCTCCCTATTGCCACACAGTAATTTCAGAAGACAGATCTGACCAAGTGCATTCTTCGATTAAAGCTCTCCAGTGACTCCCTCTCAGCTGCAGGATCAAGTCAAAGCTCTCCCGCAGGGCCTACAAGGCCCTTCATCACCTCTACCATCTGTCCTGCCTCTTGTCTAAGCCCAGGCTACAGTGCTGCCAAGAGGGTCCTCCATCATGAATTTGTATTCACTCCCTGAGACCCAACTCTCAAGTCAGCCTGTTGGTACAATTATTTCCAGCATGCCCAGGCAGGATGGGGGTCTTCCCTTATGCCAGTAGTTGTCACGCACTAAAGTGCTCATCCAGTTTGGGTCAGTCTCTCTACTGGAACGAGACTAGTATTTGCAAAAATGTTTGTTGAATGAGTAAATGACTGACTGACTGAAGCACGTCCTGGGCTTGGAGGAATCCAGCAAGTGGCTTCTGAGGCTAGGACTCATTTGTCCACCACTCATTGAGCCCCAGTCTCCCTGACCCTGATGCCTCACAAACTCATTGAGACCTTCCCAGAGTAGTAAGCCACAGCAAGGCCTTTGGGCAGGCAGCACCAGTCATGACCCAGAAGTCCTGGGGTTGGGGTGAAGGACTCCTCGGGGAGAAGAGGTGGTAGAGCTTGGCTCCCCCCACACCCACCTTCTTTTTCAGCTTGTGCCGGGCCCGTTTGGCGGCCCTGGCGCTGTTGGGGACTTTGGGTTCCGTGCTGTTGATGAATTCCAGCAGCTCATCCACATCTCGGTGGTCCACGGCGGGCTCCCCAGGGATCCCGCCCAGGGCGCCCCCCTTCATGGGCAGCTCCTCTTTCCGCCTGGTCAGCCTTGAGCGGAGCTTCTCCCGGATCTCGGTATAATTCCGACTCGTCGGGGCAGCGGGTGGCTGGGGGAGGGGGAGGTGCTGACATTACACCCCAGGCCTGGGAAGCCCGTGGCACTCCCACCCGCTAGCACCAAACATGTGGTGAGAAGCGAGACAACTGTTCTTTCTCCCAGAGCCACAGAGGCCAAATGGCTTCACCATCAGCCAGGCCGGAGCCCAGGCAGTGGTGGGTGGGGAGTGGGAGGCACGTGACAAGTGTTGGGAGTACAATGGCTTGGGAGCCAGGCTTCATCACTTAGAAGCTGTATGACCTTGGGCAGGTCACTGAGTCTTGTGAGCCTCAATTTAGTCATCTCTAAAGTGAGGATAATCCCTAGCTCAAAGGTGACCAGCAATGGAACTACGTCCATTTCTTCCGTCCTCAACTGCTGTCCCTTAGCTGGCGGCTCTTTCCTCTTCACCTTGGGAGCTTTCTGAACTGCTTCCTCCCCCTGTCCAGAGACAGCATGTACTCTGCTCTGAGCCTCTTTCCTGGTGCCATCTGTGCTCCCGGCCTGTCCCTTGGCTGGCTCTCACACCTGGGGACCAAGAGCCTCTGCTGCCACTCTGCCTTCATCACGTACAAGCGTTCACTTCTCTGTGATTACACACGTACACATACTCATCAGAATCATAGCTTTCTCTCTGCCATTTCCTTTCCTTTTGCCTAAGGAAAAAAGTCAATCTTAAGAGAAACCGTGAAAAGAGCAAAGGTAGCAAAATGTTAAACCCCTACCTCATGAGTGTGCTGTGAGGGTCAAGTGAGCGGACGCAGGTGTGAGGATTCACAGGGCCCAGCGTGGTCCCTAGAGCAAGGGGCAAGTGGGCGCGCCTTGGGCCCCTATGGCCAACCCCAGCCCTTGTTGCCCGCAGGCTCACTCACCGCACTGTGGCCGAAGAACTCACAGTAGCAACAGTCACAGAACTTGCCATCTCTCTGGTGGGCGGAGGATGATGTGCAGGAGCTGCGCTCCGAGCTGCTGTCTTCTTCCTCGCCCAGACCCTCGTCTGCCTCGCAGGGCTGGGGCAGTGGGCAGGCTGGGACACTGTGTGGGAACTTGTGTCCCTTGCACCCAGAGTCTCTGCTGATGAGGAAGAAAGACAAGCCCAAAGGTAAGAGAGGGCAGGAGCAGGATGCAATGCAAGCTGGGAAGCAGCCCCATGTCATCCCAATGGCCTTCTGCAGCCCCATCTCACAAGCGCTGAGGGGTCAGGCCTCATCAGGGCCTCTCACAGGACAGGGCCAATGCCCTCACTGTCCCTCATGGCCCAACTCCAGAAAGGTCCCCCATGCCTCCCTGGCCCACACCCACTGTGTGATCCTCCCGGACTTAGGGCACCATGTGCAACTCTATCCTACTATCTATCACACTTTATTGTGATGGTCTGTTTGTCCATTTGTCTCAGAGCAACCATGAGCCCTCCAAAGGCAGGGACCATGTCGCTTCCATTTTTGGGTCTCAGTGTGGAGAATAACCACCTTACACACAGTAGGTGCTCAGTAAGTAGGTGTCTGAACAGATTAGTGGGCTGATGGCTCCCTTGGAGCATCCAAATGTCAGCAGGGTCAGTCTCCTTTCATTCTAAGGCCCTAGGCCTAAGTCTGCACTAGTGGCCGAAGTTGCCTTAGCTGTGGGGCGCTGCAGTTCAGAAAGCAAACATGCCTTGTGGGACACAGACTCTAAGTGCTCCTGTTTGTGCTGGGTGCTGTATTCAGTATAAGATTTTTAACCATCTCCCACAGCCTGCAAAATCGTGTCGCTATTGCCACTGTGAAGTGGAGGAGACAGGCTCAGAGTACCTCAGTGCTTTGTTCAAGGAGTGGTCGGACTCAGCCAGGTCTGTGGGTGAAGTTCACGCTCGCCCCTATACTGCTCTGACAACTTCAGGAAGCACGGCAGCTTCTTGTAATATAGACTGTTTTCCCAGGTAAGGAACAGACAGGCCTGCAAGTTCCCAGAATCGGAGAAGTACCAGAGCCTGGATCCCAGGTCCCTTGGCAGTGGGAGCCCAGTGGAAGGGTGGGGAAGAGACCAGGAGGAGGCTCAGCTCCAGGGCGGGTCCCACATGGGGCACAGGGTAGAAAAGGTGGGGCAGGAACCACTCCCAGTGGTGCTTGTAGAAGCTGACCACTCTTTCATCAACTACATTAGCAAAATTAAAATGCCCAGTGTACCCAAGAATATGGAGACCAGCACCCTAGTAATAGTGCTATGTCATTTTGGAGAGCACTCTGGAAAGCAACTTTTCAATGTATATTAAGGATCCTTCTCAAAAATCAAAACAAAACAACAACAAAAGAAAGACATCCTGACATCCTTTAAACCAGCAGTCTCCAACCTTTTTGGCACCAGGGACTGGTGCTCCTATGAGAACCTAATGCCTGACGAACTGAGGTAGAGCTGTGGTGGTGACACTAGCACTGGAGAGCGGCTGCAAATACAGATGAAACTTTGCTCACTCATCAGCTGCTCACCTCCTGCTGTGTGGTCTGGTTCCTAACAGGCCATGGACCAGTACTGGTACCTAGGAGTTGGGGACCCCTGCTTTAAACCAAGAACTTTTTTCATTCTGAGGGATCTATTCCAAGGAGAAAAACCTCCAAATGAAAAAAGCTTTAGGCAAAAATACCTTTAGACATTATTTATAATGTTCAAATGCTGGAACAACTAAATGTTCAACAAGGGCAGAAGAGCAAAGTGGACTGTGGTGAGCATCCTCCAGCTTGCGAAGCTGCGGCTCAGGAGATCACACAAGATCCAAGTGAGACCAGGCAATGAAAAATTGTACAGAAAGCACCAGCACTGCGTGGGAGAGACTCGACCACCAATGCCGTGCAAGGGAGATACCAAGGGAAAACTGCTAAGAGTGGTGATACCGGGTTGGTAGGATTTTAGGATAGAAAAAGATAAATGCGTAATAAACATAAATCTGATTTATAATACAAAAATATATATCTACCTTCTCCAAAGAACTCTTATCTTTCAAATACATATTAACACAAACTTTCTCAGTACCAAGAGTGACTTTCAGGACTCTAAAGACATAATTCCTAACTCAAACATAGAATTGGGTGCAAATATACTTATAAGCCTTATTAATAACGCTTAAAAACTGGAAATGCCTAAATGTCCAGGAATGGAGGAATGATAAATTATGCTAGAGCTATACAATAAGACATTATGTGGCCAATGAAAAGTTTTTTGAAGAATTTAACTGGGGAAATGATCATGGTATAATGTTAAAAAATAACTGCACAAAAATCTATATAGAACATGGACTTAATTATGTTACATACAGAAATGTCTGTACGAAAAACTACTGCAGCATTAGAAATTTATCCTTAGGATATAAGGACATTTTTTTCTTTACACATTTCTAAATTTTTCCAAGTTTTTAAAATATAATAAACACATTTCCTTTATAATTGGAAAAACAAGCAAACAAAAAACTCATAAAGAATCTACCCTTTAATTTCCAACCCAAAGGTGTCCTTTGCAAAGTATTCCAAAACTCTAAGCCCAAGTCAGCAGGCAGTCTGCCCTTCAGGCTGCTCCCCGGCTTACCTGTGAGTGTTCGGGAGCTGCTGTGAGCTTGGTGCTGGGAGCAGAGGCCCACTGCAGGGCCCGCCACAGGGCCCGCTGCAGTGCCCACTACAGGGGTGGCCACACCCCGAGAAAGGTGGAGGCATCTTCAGAAGCGGCATGCTGGTGGAGGGCAGGTGGGGGCTCTGACATGCCCCTGGGGAGTGGGGGGCGGCAGCAGCAGCCACAGGGCATTCCGAAGCCTGGGCAGGGAAAGGCGCTGCTGGGGTGCTAGGCAACAGGTGTGGGTGAGGCGCTGAGCCAAAGGATCCAGGGTGAGAAGGGATCAGCGATGCTGGCTGGGGGTGGTGGCCAGTGGGGCTGTTGGGTGGAGCAGTGAGGTCTGTGTGCCGGTGGTGCTCCAAGATGGGGAAAACCTCACCTGTGGGCAAATGGGGAATAAGGTGTTGGAGCGGGAGCCAAGACTCCAGGAAAGCAGCCCTGAGGGCCCACTGCCCCTGCTTCCTGCTTTCTGTGACTAGAGAGACCTATCTGGGCACAGCCTCTCAGCAGTGGACCCATGAGCTTTGGGGAATGTCCAGCAGTGCCACCTTGGGCTGGGGGTTTCTCTGCAGGCAACAAACAGCTTGGCTGGACAGGCTGGACGAGCCCAGGCCTGAGGGAGGAGGTACCAGGAATGCCAGCCCCAAGGAAGGCCATACCCCTCAACTGTGGTACAAGGGGGGAAATGCATTCTGTCAGGGTTGCTCTAGAGCCTGCTGGCTCAGGCATTCCTCAGGCCCAGGGCAGGGCTGCAGAAGCCAGCAGAGCAGCAGACGCGACAGCAGGAGGAGGTTCTGCGTCTGGGCCAAGAAGGCTGAGGCAGCCAGGGGAAGCCAGACTCTGGTGGTCCTGAAGTTCAGAGAAGTGAGAAAAGGCTTTCATGACTCCGGGGTTTATACGCCACAACAACTGGAACTAGGTAGGTACTGCTCAACTTGCACAATTCTGGGGTGGTACCCCTCTGAGGAGCTCAGCCCTCCACTCAGAAGTGGACAGGGGTTCCATGTTTACACAGTACATTGGTAACTCCTGATTTCTCCTTCGAGTCTCTAAGGGTTACCTCAGGGTCTAAAGAAGGCTCAGACAGCTGCAAAATGGGCTAACAGTCAAGACAGCTTGCACTGCCAACCTCTTGTGGATGGAAATTTTAACACCTACCCTAGGAAGGTCCTCTGTGCTGCTGGAGGGGTCAGGTGTTAGACGAGCTAAGTCCTAACTCCCTTAAGGGCCCTTCCAGACTTCACTTTCTATTCAGCCAGCACTCACCAGGTCCCTTCCCAGATCCAGTGGGAACAGCTGCCAGAGCCAAAGATGGCAGCAGTTTGTAACTTCAGAGTCCTGGAGAATGGGGTTTCCCCTGCTTCCACCAGAACAGTTCTACTTCCACTTAATTTAATAACTGATCTTCCAGTTCATTTGAGCAAAGTGGTTAGGAAAACACAACATCCACATTTACAGACACAGATCTCTCTGAGTCCAGAGACTCACCGGGGATGGCAGGAGGACTCCCAAGCGAGCTGCCCGGCACGGCCCCGCTGGAGTGTGGGGAGTTCCAGAGGCCCGAGAGCTTATGTGCTGACAGGAATGAGCTGGGATCCCAGTCCCCTGAGTTCCCATGGCAGGACGAGGACGAGGACGATGAAGAGGAGGACGAAGAGGAATGAGAGTCACCCCCACAAGACTGTGATTTGCAAGATGTGTGTGACAAGGAGATCTGGAGAAGGGATTAGAAAAAGGCCTATGACACAACAGCAAGCATCAGAGCTGACCCAATGCTGCCTAAGCTTACCCAGGAGTGCTTCCTCTCCAAGCCCCTGGGCCCCAGCCGGGAAGGGCTATGCTGCTGAGGTGAGGTGAAGTATGTGGGCACTGGTGAGAGACACTCTGGGAGGACTGGTGGGGGGGCAAGACTGTCTGTCAACTGTGGGCCTGTGGGGTGTCCTGAGAGCTGCAGAGGAGAGGAGGGCCTTTAAATCAAGAGTTCTGAAGCTGAACTGACTCTGGGAAAAGAGGGGCTGGCGGGGAAGAGAAACAAGGATGTTGTGACTGCTGTGATTCAGGAGACACAGATTAGCTGGTTCCCAACCTCCTGCAGGCCTTCGGAGACACGCTGCAGACCCTCAAACTGACCTCTGTCCTCTACGTCACACTAGTTGGCTTTCAAGCTACCGCAGAGCTGAAGGCAGCTCAGTCACATGGAAGGGATAGGGTCTCCATCTACCAATACCTACAAGCCGGCCCTCACACTGTGCACAGACTCTCCTCAGGGGCCAGTGGGCTGCCTGAAGCCTCTCTTCTTCCCCTACATGTGAACCCAAGCTGCGAACACTGTGTGGGTACAGCCCAGCAGCCTCTCAGCACCTGGCGTAGGGGCCGCCCAAGGAGAGCCACCTAAGGACAGGGAAGGAACAGCTCAACAGCATGACGTCTCTGGGCAGGCCACCTTCCTGCGCTCAGGGACCCTTCCCAGTGGTTACCTACCGCCACTGCGTGCTCTCGACCTGTCTGCCTTTCATCTTCCTCCATGCTCCTTCGGCAGCTCTGGCAGACCCACAGAGGCATCTCGCCTAGGAGATTCTTGACGAGCTTTGGCATGAAGTCAGGGGGCAGCTTCTCACCCTGCAACACCAGTCCATTTTGGGAAGGACCTTCTTCCCAGCCTTTGCGTTCCCGATGACACAGCAGGCAACAGGTCTGCACAGACTGGCTGGAGGTGGGAGGAACCTGTCCAACAGACAGAAACGGGGTTTCCCAGGAGGAGAAGGCTCTGCTTAGAGATAATACTAACAATACTAATAATGTCACTTATTATATGCCACATACTGGGTTAGGCACTTTATATACATAATTTTAGTCCTTGTAACAGCTCTGCAAAGTAGGTGTGATTATACCCATTTTTTTTAGATGAAGAAACAGATTTTAAAAGTTAAATGAGTTGCCCAAGGTTACAGAGCTAGTGAGTTAGTGAACCAGGATTTAAATCCCAGTGAGGCTGACTCCAAAGCTCATGCCCAAATGCCCTAATGCCTCAATGTCCCCAAATCTTGAAGGTTAAGAAGAAAGAGGTCCGTTCCTCCTCTGATGTGTCCAGAGAGGCCACAATCCTCAGGCTGTCTGTGTAGCTCACAAACCCATCCCTGTCTGAGAGGAAAGGCCCTTCGGTTAATGTTGAGTGGGAGGAGCATGGGCTTCCTGAAGAGCTGTTCATTCTCCTGGAGTCACAGCAGCTTTGGAGGAGGGGTTTGGATTACTACTCAAAAAGCATCGACTCAACTGAAAACTGAGCTGGAGGGAAGGTAAGGCAGACCCTGGTACTTCTGAGAGGCAAAAGGTGTGGCGAAAAGAACCTGGGCTTTGGGGGTCATACTGACCTGCACTCTAATCTCTGTCTGACCACATATTAGCTGGGTGACCTTGAGCAAGTTATTTAACCTCCCAAGCTCTGATTTCCTACCCACCTTGCAGAGCTGTTAGGAGGCTTGGCACATAAACAGGGAAGGTGCCTAGCCCAGTGCATGTCCATAGCATAGTCCCAATACACAACAATTCTTACTTGACTGCTTTTTCCTTCTAGGACCCACCTGACCTAGAAATATAAGTCTACAGGTTTTCTTTCACATTGAGAGCTACTGATTGGGAGACTGACCACATTTAATGACCCCAACTAACAGCTTTCCTATATCCTGCAACTTTGTAGTCCCCTCTCAGTCTGATACTGGCCTTAGTCATGTCACTTTCTTTGGCTCATATTATGTTAGCAAATGTGCTGCTGTCATAAGTTTGAAAAGTGTGTATTTCTATTGCTTCCGTGCAGTGCTGAGCTTGCTGGCTCTTGTACCTCTGCCATGCCACGAGCATGACCAGGCTAGCTGCTGGAGGATGTGAGAAACGTGAGGAGAAAATGGAGTTAATTCTAGCTGATTGGGTGGCAGATCAGATACATGAGTGAGCCCAGCTGAGATCAACCAAGCCGGTCCCTATCGGCAGAAAAACCCAGTCAACCCATAGACTTGTGAGAAGTGATGAATGGTGTTGTTTTAAACCACTAAATTTTGGGGTGGTTTGTTACATGCAATAGTTAACTGGTATACCTTCCACACTTACCCACTACTAGGTAAAGGTGTTTGCAGGCCTAAGCAGAGGAATAATGAGTATCATCCTCATTCTATCAATAAAATTAATGCCATCATCTTTATCAAATAAAATCACCTTCTCACAATAAGTTGGCATCAGAGTATCCTTAAATCTGTAATGTTACAATTACACTGACCTGGGTCCCTGATTTCTAGGAAAAGAAAGGAACCAAACAGTAGTACCAAGAGCATAAGAAACATTTGGGGAGTACAAGGACCTTGGAAGACTATCAGAAAGAGAGAAACCTTACATGTGGAACTCATATGAGATACTAAAAGCCTCAACAGTCTCTGCCAAGGGAATACTTTAGTAAGCAAGGCAGCTGCTCAGTGTTAACTGCAAAAGGATACAGTCTAATAGAACCCACTGGTAGTGAGTCTCTCATGGAAAGGGTGGAAGGTAAATGAAGGAGGATGACGGTCAGAGAAGTCAAGGCAAAGAAGGCCTTTCTGCCAAGTTACCTAGGAAACTTTCCATAGCTACAAGGTGCCATAGTAACTGCAGGGGGGGGGGGAAGTGGGCGACACCCACATCCCTTTCCCTGTAATGATGGTGACCAGAGTCTTAAGGCAAACACCTGGACATATAATTGTATTACAATAGAGGTTCATTTCATTTGGGTGTTAGGTTCTAAAGTTATTACATAAGATGAAAATTTTATATGAGTAAAATTATTTTTTAAAATCTTTATATCGCCTGTGAGGTACAGCATATATGGTTTTTTAGGTACAACCAAGAATTCAAATGTATAATATACAGTATATGGCAATATATAAGAAGGGTTTTGTTCCATTTTCTCTTAAAAGTAAACAGAATTCTTATATGTTAAATGTGTGATCAGTGTGTCAGAGGATGTGTGGGAGGCACTGGAGTGCAGTGGAAATGCTGGCCTTGGCATTAATTTTGGGTCTCCATCGTGTACACCTGATGCCTGGCAAGTTTTACTTCTGTCTCTTTGTCTGTAAAATGGGATTAAGTCCTATCTTGTAGGGTCATCTGTGAGCATTTAGTGTGACAAAGCAACTACTCCAGTGCCAGGCCCATAATATGTTGCTCAACATATGGTACTAAGTATGAACTGGATGGAGCGATAGAAAACAGTATTTAAAATCAGGATTAGGGTAGAAAATATAGAAAATATGGTCACTGTAGTTTACAAGAATGCAAGAATCTCTCACGTACAATGAATCTAAGGTGACTTGTCAGGCATCTTAATCTTTGCCCTCAACTTCATGAAGTCATTCCTTGAGTTTCCCAAACACTCTTTGTACTCTCCTATCTCATGCCTTTGCTAAAGGGAATCCCCTGCTTAAAACCTCCTTCCTTGCCGTGTTTACCAATAGGAGCTAGGCAGGTTTTACATGCCTAGCTTAAATCCAACCTCATCCAAGCTCTCCTAGACTCCCGCTGTTCTGCACGTCTCTTCCCATATCACACAGCACACTGTGCTTTGGTTGCAGCATCGGTGCCTTCCACTTAATCTATTTGACCTTATCTTCTTTTCCTTCTATGAGGTGTGCTCCCAGACGGCAAGCACCAGCTCTGATTCTTGTCTGGCTCCCTCATAGTGTAGCACAGGGCCTAGGCTCAGCTGGGCACATAGAGGCTAAGTCAGATTTCTCAAGTATCCCCACGGCAATACAGTTGGCAGGCAGCTTGGTGAGACAGTGCCTGAAATTATTGCTTCCCACAAAGAAAGGTCATCTCCCCATCTGGACCTCCACCCGAATGGTTCCAATCTCAAGTGTGGAAGAGTGGAAGGCTGTATTACTTGGAGATTACAGTGAGATGCCTCTGTTCATGGAAATACTGTGACTCTCCCTAGAGCCCAACTGGTACACATAATAAATGAGATTAGCCGTCAGTGGAAGTGAATTTACAGGACAGGCTGTCTTTCCATTTAAAGAAAGAAACACAGGGCCTGAAAAGCTAATTAACTCCTAAATGAAGTGGGGACGATAACACCTACATTGCGTAAGGATGCCCAGAGGATTAAGTGATATTAGAGATGCAAAGCTTAGCTCAAGGGATCCATGCAGTAGGCACTCAATCTATCATCTAAGCCCTTTGGTTGTTCTATCCTTAATAAGTCTAGCAACTAGCTTATCTACTGTCCTGAGTTTGGTATACTTGAGTTCTTTCTAGGCCCAGGCAGTTCTGGGGGCAAGCCCCAAAGCTGTCTTAACCTTCAGTCTCGGTGCCTGTACTTGGGTACAATGTCTGGTGGGGCCTGGGAACTTTTCTCTCTGACATTTTCATTTCTAAATGCCAGAGGGTGATGAGAATCCCAAACCCTGGAGATGTTACATTCAGTCAGTACGACCACTGTTTCTTCACGTTTTTGCTTTGGCAGAGACGAGCTTTTGGTTCAGAGTTCCCTTTAACAGCAGTCTCCTGTCATTTCCTAAATTCCTGGCAACTGTGACCCTTTATGCCCTGAAGTCAACCAGGCTTTTGACCAAACCATTTTTCTTCATCACAAAGGTGGATGGAACTGATTCTTAAGCCCAACAGTTCTGGGAAGCAGCTAATTATTCCTTCTCACCTCAGTTTAAATTTCAGAGCCTCTCCAGATATAGGTCTAGACTTAGATAAAAGACAGGGGAAGAGGAAGGAAAGGGTCTAGAGGTTCTCTTGAGTTGGGATCTGCTCAAACAAGTTCCAAGATAACAATTCTGCTTCACGCTCTGAGCAAAATCAGAATATCCGGAGTGCGTGGGGTTACTCACACAGGGGATCCATATTGTAGCACATGCATCCCCAGGGCAGTCAAGGAGCCAGGTGAGCCCTAGACTGTTGCCACTCTCATCCCAGGGGGCTGGCACGTGCAGCCATTAAAACCAGTATCTCTGCTCCCTCACCTGACCAGGTCCCAGACTTTTATGTCTTTGTCTCAGAAGTATTATGTTAGGCATTTTAGTTTTTCCTGGATAAAAAGAGATAAAATCAAAGAAAGAGGAAGCTATGTGTTTCATGGAACACACTTTTCACTTGAAAGAATGGCCGACAAGCTATGGTTATTTGGACTTGAGTACTGACAGACATTAAAAAAAAAAAAAAAAATGCCTGTCAGTTCTTCAAGGAAAACAATTTATTTGTGGCCAATGATAAAATTTAATCTTTTGAGTAAAACTTAGCATTTTGGAAAACTTGTATCTACCACCACGAGCTTGACAACTTCCCAATACTTAAAGACTTTTCTGATGTAATTGGTGGCGATATTAACAAATGTTATCTTTTGATATTATAAAATGAAATGGAAAAATATCTGGAAGATCTGTGTAACTCAGTGAGCTTATTTTCCAAATGATCAAAGCATGATGTTAAAGATTCATACATTGGTTAAAAATCCACTCAAAGTGCTAGACAGATCAACAGATTTCAATGTAAATGAGTAAAAAGACTTAACTGACATGGTCTCAGATTCCATATTGCAAAGAAGAATATCAACAATCATCTGGAAAGGCTATTAAAATACTCCTCCTTCTTCCAATTAGTTATCTGTGTGAGGCTATATTTTTTGATATACGTCAACCAAAACAAGGTATTATAACAGACTGAATACAGAAGCATATATAAGAATCCAGCTTTTTTGTATTATCCCAGACATTAAAAAAAATTGGCAAAAATGAAAACGAGACTGTTCTTTTCACTCATTTTTATTTGTTTTAGAAAAACGGTTATTTCTCATTAAAAATTAGGTTAATATGATAGGTTTAATACTGTTATTCTCAAATGAATTTGTAACTAAATATTTTTAAACTTTCTCAGCTTTAATACTTAATTTGGTAGATATCAATAGATATAACCAATGCTAGCTCTTTTGGGTCCTTAATAATTTTCAGGAATGTAAAAGGGCCCCCAAGACCAAAGAGTTTGAGAACTGCTGATATGAAGCATCTAACGGTGCCTGTCACCCAGTGGGTGCACAACAATCAATGGTGATACACAATGATACAGTCCACAGCATATCTGGATAGCTCTTTGGGAGCATGAACAAATTCCCCCCTCAGCCTTTCTGTCCACAATTTAGGAGCTGTCAGGGTATAATCCACATCACCAGACCAGGACTGCTCAGAGCTAGATCTGATTTCTAGCACTGAACCTGCTCCCGTTCCTCTCATGGATTCTTTACACTCCCAAGAGTTCAGGTATGTTTGTAGAGGGTTCCCCTGAGACACATGTGGTATCTAACCAGCAGCCCTGCAATAGCTTCCAAATTCTATTCTGAAATGGTCCATTACGGCACTCTACTCTCAAGGCGCCCAACTCTAAGAGCCTCCCTGTCACTAAGGCAGGCAGAGGACAATAGTAGCAGCTAAAAATTCCCTTCCAGAAGCAGAGAAATTATGAATTCCCAGCCTGGAAAAACTCATCAGCCCAGTCATCACCACTCACTCTTCCAGTCACCCATTCCTTCCCTCATTTAACAAACATTCTCACAGCCCCTACTTGGTGCCAACCATTGTGCTAGCTGCTGAGACAAACATCAAATCATACAAACTTCCTGCCTCAAGGACACGTCCTTAAACCAGGCAGATTCATGCACTGGGTTGTCAACATTCCCAAACTACCAGGATGCCTCATATACGTTTTAGAGAATCAGGCAGAAGCACCAATTAAAATAATACACAATTACAATTAATACACAAAACACATAAATGAAAAACAACCAATCAGGACACTGGGCTTCTCTGCCTAATGTAAGCCCAGTGTGTGCCTAGCCAGTTTGATGATCTCCCTTCAGCTCCTCTTTCCTACCTCAGTCTCGCTTTGACTTCTAGGCTCCTTTCTGGTTGAGCGCACTACCGTGGCACTCTGGCCCCTGGCATTCATGACTTGACTCCAACTGACCTCTCTGTGCTCCACACTACCACCTGAGAACCTCAGGCTCTAGTCAAACTGTTTCTCAGATATGCCTTGCCCCTTCAAACTGCAACACCTCGGCTCTAGTCCTTGGCAAATTCCTCCTCACCCCTAAGATCCTGACTAAAGGGAATAAAGCTTTTGAGGGACCAGGCTATGTAGAATGAATTCTGTTGGTATTGCATCTATTACACTGTGCCATAGGTATAGTCTCTGTCTGTCCCCAACCCCAGTGGAATGGGTACTCTCTGAGGGCAGGGAATACACCTTTGTTATTTAAGTGTGTCTGGGAACCTAGGCTAGGCTTCCACCTGGCATGGAGCAGGCATTCACCGAATAAATGAACAAATGCTTAAGGCCCATCTGGCTGACGTCTCAGCTGCTCTACACAAAGGATGGAATCGAAAACATAGCTGAACCAGCCCTTTCCTGACGTGTTATGCTAAAGGCATGACTGTATCACTCCGGGCCACTGATGAGAAGGCATCCGTGCTAAGAATTTCAGACCATTCTAATGTTGGCAACCAGAGCTGCAGTTAATTCTCAGGGGGCTGATATAACTGCACCTCAGTGCCCTGGAACTTTCACCCAAATGCCCACCCAGGTTGTTGGCTCAGGTCCTCCCAGGAGACAGGACAGTTGTTTGATACCATAAAGCCAGTTTGTGAAGAATGTGCTCTTATACAAGCTGATCAAGGAGGGCAGGGAGTCTCTCAGACCCCAGTGGCCTTCCACCCCTCCAAGGCTAACTCATCCGTCTAACCTGCTTCCTGGGTATCATCAGCCACAGGAAGGCCTAAGCTGCTGCTTACTGACCTGGAACCTGAGGCAAACCGTATTACCTACTACTGTATAACCCGAGCACAGATATCTCATGGGTGGAAGAGTATGAACTTTGGAGACAGACTGTTGTTACTTCAAATCCCAGTTCTGCCATTTTCAGTATCTTAGGTTATTACTCAGTTTCTTTGAGCCTCAATTTCCTCATTTATGAAATCAGAATAAAATCATACTTTACAGAGTTGTGAGGACAGAAGGAAATAAATTATGTAAAGTACCTGGCCTGGGCCTGGCACACAGTAGGTGCTCAATACCCGTTAGTTTCTTTCCTCTTCTGTCCTGGAAAAAATGACAGGGAAACTTACTAAGTGAGACTTGCCCAATCCAAAGTTATTACTTGAAGCACAGGACAGAAGACTAGACAGGTGACCTTCAAGGTCCCTTTGAACCCCCCAGTCCACCTTCTTTAGCTACAACTTTCTAAAAAGAACATTTAGTGTTTTAAGCCCCTTCTTTTTGCCTTAGTTCCCCTATATTTATTCATTTCAGAACACAGGAGAACCACAAAGGGAGCTGTAGAGCTAAGAGCCTTGTGTAGGGAATAAAGGGGAGATGGCCTATAGAGCTGCAGCTTGGGCACAGAACCGAAGGGTGCACACATGGGGCCTTTCCTAGGATATAAGTACGCTGCCCCTCAGTACTTTTCTGCTCTGCGCATCCTGCCACAAAGAACCATTAACCCTTCCTTTCCCCAAATACATAAAGCACTCATGCCTTCACTTGTGCTGTTCCCTCTGCCTCTTCCTTTTCAGGATCAGTTTGGGTATTACACCTTCCTAAGTCTATAGGCAGAGTGAACCATGCTTCGCTCTGGAATGTCCTAACACTTCTTTACATATCTTCTGAGTACAGTTTGTTGAAATCTAACTTCTCTACAAAACGGTGAGCTTTTTAAGGGTAAGGCCTATGTCCCATGATTCACTGCATCTCAATCGTTTGGCAGAGGTGGCAGCACGAGGTAGGCATGGGTTAGTGTTTTGATACACAAAGGAAGATTAACAGTTGGAGAATATCATTAATAGGGGAATAATAGGGGACCTAGGTAAAGTTTGTTTTTGTTTTTTTTTTTTAAACTAATGCTGTTTCTATTCCTGCTTATAGAAAAGCCTCCCCCTGGGAAGCTCTCTATTCTTTGAAGAATATCCTAGGCCTCAGCAAACATTCTGCTGGCACCCTCAATTTGGCTGTTCCCTACAGTCCCTCAGAATCACCTGGGGCAATTGAACAACAATAGGCTCCAATTCTGTAGGTCTGGGACAGGGTCCAGCAAAGCATAGGGGAGCTTATGATTGGCTAGGCTGGGGTGAGGGAAGAGTTGAATTAAGCAATCACAGCAGCTCTCCCACTGAGAGTTACTTCCTTCCATGGATCAGAGAATTTATTGAAGCATATCACATCTACTTTCCCACTTGAAATCTTTTGTTGGTTCCTCATTGCCTACGGGATAAAGCCCAGACTTCTCGCTGTAGTTTTTAAGAATACTGCTAACCTCTCCAGCTTGACCTCTTACCACTCTCCCATGAGTTGGGCACTTCCTGTCTCTGGGTCTCTGTCTATACTGTTTCCTTTGTTTAGACACTTTCTCCTACCCTGTCATCTGGAGGAACTTCAATTCACCCTTGAAGCCACCCTGAAAAGCCTTCTCTAGACTATCACATCCATGCACCCTCAGCACCAAGCATCTATAATCATAGCTACCACTTGTGTTCAGAGCTTGACATGCAATACTGGCCAAACCTTAATGTGAGCCTGGTATCACTGTCATTTTATACATGAGAAAACAAACCAAGGGGCTGAAATACTTCCAAAGACTGGTACTAGGATCTGGATGTGAACCTTAACTGAGAGGAAGTGATGCTCTCCTAGCCTCACTGCCATTACTATATATGCGTTCTCTAGACCATGAGCCCCTGTGGACAGGGACCATGTCTGATTTCTACATCCCCAGCTAGCCCAGGGCCTGGCACAGATCAGGTGTCCATTAGTGCCTGCAGAAGAAAGGAACACCCAGGTCAGATAAGAGGAAGACTTGGTGTGTGCAATGGGCCTAAATGAATGAAAGACTATCAGCCTGGTCCAGCAGAAGGGGCAGGTAAGAACAAAGTGGTACAAACCTAACTTACTTCTTTTATAATTTAATTTAAGTCATTTTTTGAGCACTTAAGACTATGTACAATAAATACCCCAGAAATGAATTAAAACATAACCCCATTCTCACAAATTCTAGGTTTAGTAAGTAAAGGTGTTAGGATCTTTAATAGTCCATCTGACATCAGGTATTGAGTTTATAGCTCTGGCATGTTTTAAAATTAAAAGTTTAAAAATCTTGGCAGGTAAGTCCTCCTCTTCAAAGGCCTTTTGGCATTTCTACATAGTGAATCTCTACTGGCTTACAAAGAAGATCCAGAAGGATCCCTCTCAGCATCATTTCCTCCTTCTTTCATTGAAAGTACCCAGACTGGGTAGATTGTGATTTAAAGGGAGAGATCTCTGGGTATAGGGACTATTTCACTCATCTGTGTGCCTCGAATAAAGGCTCTGGAACAGAGGTTGTAATGCTTGCTGAGTGGGTCAAACATGAGATGGTTTTAACAAAGATATTGACTGATCATCTACTCCAGTCCCTTGAGGGAGCAGGTTTAACTCTGAACAATGGGGGAACCACGTCTCTAGAGTCCCTTTAAACTAGGCTGGGTATAGTCCTTGGGGATGCTATAGGGAGAGCAGAGATGGGAAGGGCAGCTCAACCCCTATCAATTGCTGGTTTACACTCTAGCAAGTCGCCTGGGGGCTTACTGGGCATGCACTTGGATTACAAACTGAGGAGTCCAAGGGAGATCTAAAGACAGCCAGCAGAGCTGGCAGGTGAGAACACTCAGGGTTTGGATGGCTATCCGGCACACGTACCACACACAACCTCTGACCCCTATTCTTGTGTGAGGAGCATCAAGGTACTATGTGCTATGTGGGTTGCTCCACATTCTCTTGTAAAATTGCCAAAGAGGCTTAGAGGGGGGAGGAGCATGCCCAGAGTCACAAAGCTAGGAGGAGCCTGAGCTTGGAGTTCACCCCAAGTCTGTAACACTGAACGCTGTTTCCAACAGCCTCCTTCAACTGCTTTGTAAGTTTTTTCTCCTTTGCTAATAAGGCAGTAACTGTTTGTCTTTTTGTAAAGTAGACAAGGATTTGGGTTCTGAAGTTAGTAAATCGATATGGTTTCGAGGCCTGAAACAATCCAAAGTAATGCCTTTTGGGATCCCAATTAAGCTCAAAGTCTTACATTTAACTGTGTACAGGTTATGCAAATTAGCAAAAGAGAATTGATGGAACCAAAGTGAGTGGCCTGTGAACCTTAACTGAAAGGAAGCAATGCTCTTCTAGCCTCACTGCCATTGCTATACACATGTTCTCTAGACCATAGGCCCCTCGTAGGCAAGGACCATGTCTGATTCATGATTCACTTCTGTATCCCCAACTAGCCCAGGGCCTGGCACAGATCAGGGTTCCTTCATATGCAAAAGGAACAGACACCACTCAGAGTGCAGATTACTGCCTCACAGGTGTGGGGCCAGCAGCAACAGACTTTTAGAGTTTTAAGAGATGGCACAAATCCAATTTTGTGGGCAGCCTTTTGAATTTAAAATATTGGTTCAAATCAAAACTAAAACAAACAAAACAATGTGTGATTTGGGACATTAGGACCTGTCTCTGGATGGGAAATAGTCTGATTTGCTGTCTCTGGTTTCAGCTCAGCATGGGACACTGTTTCACCTTACTTACCCACTCTGTATACATAAAACAGGGTTGTAAGTGGTGGGGGGAGCCAGAGAGTCTCACCAAAGGCATCCCTGTGGGCAGAGCAATGACTGACCCTTTCAGTGGGTGCTTTTCACCAGGGCACAGAAGCCTAGTTCTGGCATCGATAACCCCCCCTCCAGCAAAAAATTGGGGCACAATCACAAAAGAGTAGTCATCTGTTTCCCCTCTTTGTAGCTACAGTAAAAAAAATGCTGTGTTAAATCCCCCATAGGACACCAAAGTGTCTTGGGGGGCACACTGAGACCTACAGTGGGAGTTACTGGGTAAATGTTTAGTTGTTCTGAGTTTGTTTCTTCATCTGAAAAATGGGGTAATGGTATTTACATCCTTCATTCGTTAACACGTTAATCACCAGGCATGGGGTATAACGTTGATGACGTGGATCCTACACGCTCAGAGTTTATGTGGCTAAGCAGACCAAAAATGACATCAATAGTTAACTCATCACATTTGTGCTAAATGCTGAAAATACAGGGGTAGCGGGGAAGGTTAGAAGTGAGTTATGGAAAGTGCCTGGCATGAATAAATGAATGAAATGGCAGATCAAGCCGTGGAGTAGATAAGAACATGGTAGGAACGCACTGTGTTAATGAGGCTTATAGCTCTTAGGAAAGATGCATCCTAAGTAAAAACTAAATGATTGAGCCACGAATCCAAACTTTCTGGCCATGAATATTTCAGGCTAGCTAAGTGGCAGGTGACCCTAAAGTATTGTATGCTATAAATGAGAAGGGGAGAAAACAACAGCTCCCTGGCTCTCCCCTCCCCCATTCTCCCCTTCTGGATAACAGCACTCCCAAGGGATCCCAGAAAAGAGAAAAAAGGCTAGAAGGGGAAGTAGCTTCAGGTCAGAGGTCAGACCAGGTGAGAGTGGGGTTCAATCTGTGGAGTCAAATCCTTTGGAACCAGTCTCAGCCCAGGATAGGGGGTAGGGGTGAAAGTAGGGAACAAGTAGTGTCATTTTCATTAATTAAAAACTTACTGTGATGAGACACAAAGGAGACCAGTATAAACTGGGTTACAATAAGCACAGGTTCTCAAAAGATTCATCTCTCTCTCATTCACCTAGTTATTTCTACTTGATGTGAGCAAGGCCCAGGACTAGGCATGGAGGACCAGAGAGAGATGACATAAGACTGTGCCCCTGTGGAGTTCACAGTCCAGTGTGGGAACAGACACATCAACAGAATGTTTCATCACAGAATGGGGAGTGAAACCAGAGGGGAGCACAGGGGGCTGTGGGCACAGAAGGGGCACCTCACGCAACTGGGGAGGTGAGGGTAGGCTTTCTGGGAATGGTACCCCAAACGGCATCCCCACTCACATGCACAATTCCAGAGATTCTACTAGAAGGCTGTCAAGAGCCATGCCTTCTGGCTGCACCAGCCTCCCAGAGTCCCCTGCTGCCCGATGCAGTGTCTGCAGAGCCAAACGCATCTTCCGCCACGCCTCAGTCTCATCCGGCGCCGCATCCGACCCTCCAAGACTCCTGCAGGAGCCTGCCTTCCTTGGCAGGCTCAGCCAAAAGACCAACTCAAAACTCTTTTGTCAGAGCAAGCTTAGGGTGAGCCACCCAGCCCCAGGTGCCAAAACCCTCCCAGAGCAACTGTGGCTCATGCCACCCGGGCCTCTCCGTGAACACTAGCAGGGTACCTCCCATTTTCTCCTTTGCTCAAAAGAAAGTGACCTTCCTCCAGGAGACAAGCTGGAAGCTTTGGTGAATCCTCATACTGCTCACTCTTACCAGGATTCGCCAAACCCAGGGATGTGAGGGAAGAGGAGGGAGCCTTGTGGGTCAGGGGTACAGCAGAGAGAAAGGGCAGTCTTTGCTGGGTTTCCACCTTAGTGCAGGAGCCCCATTAGATAGCAGCCTGGCTGGCTATCTGCTTCAAGTGCTGTGCTGAGCAGGGAGAGGAGGGAGGCCCCAGGAGACATGTGCTGGGGACACAGCTGCTGAGGGGGCAGTGGCTGCAGGCAGTGAGGGGAAGGGGTGGAGCCGCTCCCGGGGGAGAGAGGGAAGAGGCTGCAGTCTTCCAGGCCTCAGCGCCCCGAGATGGCCCCTGGGTGAGTGGGTGGGGGAGCAGGTGGGCCTGGAGAAGCTGAAGGACAGAGTCTGAGCTGTGGCCTAGGGATCACTGTCTGGTCCCAGTGTGGGTGCAGCCTATGTTCCAGCCCGGAGGCGGCAGGAGAAGTCAGGCAGTCTGGTCTCAGGAGACCAGGACCGCCCGAATCTCGGCTTCGGAGAGAGGGGTCCAGCCTCCACTCCTGCCCTGGCCCTGAAGGGGGAGATGGTCCATCCCTAAGCCCATCCCGGCCCCGCTCTGGGGAGGTGAAAGCGCCCGAGCAACCAGACTCGCTTCGCTCGCTCCTACCTGCGGGCCAGGCATCAGCTTGGGCTCGTCCTCCTCCCTGGGACTGTCGCAGTCGGGCTCCGCCGGCGCCTCCGGGGGCCCCGCACCCGCTCCCGCTTCCAGGCTCGGCGGCGGCGGGGGCTCAGGCGCCTGAGGCTTCTGCGGCCCCGCGGCCCGCGCCCGCTCGCGCCGGCCCGCGCCGCCGCTCGGCCTGCTCCGCCTCCGAGTCATGCTGCTGCTTGTGCCGCTCCCTCGCTCCTCTCGCTCAGCCGCCGCCGCCGCTGCCGCCGCTCCCCTCGCAGGACAACAGCCAATATGGCGGCGCCCGGTCCCCCCTCCGCCGCTGCCAGCAGGTCAGAGGGCACGCGGAGTCCGCGCCGCCGCACTAGCCCCCGAGGCTGTCTGCGCCATTTTGAATAAGGTCACCACCCGGAGCTATGTGGGAGAAAGAACAGGTGGGGAGACGCCCTCGCGGTCTCGCGACAGGAGGCAAGCCACCTGCGCAAGAAGAGGGTATTCGCTGTGGTAACTGAGCTGCACGGCCCTGGGCGCTTAGTCACTGCCTGTTAAATGGATGCGTGAATTAATTTAGTGTTACAGTATTTTCACACCCATCACCTGACTCTCGCACCCACACAGAGAGTTGGGTACGATCGTTCCCATTTTGCAGCGGAGGAAATCGAGGCTACAAAAGGCGAAATGATTGTTCAACGTCATCCAGCCAGAATTCATGGACTTGTGCACTGCCTGAGCTGAGAGGGACGAAGGGATCGTCTAGTTCTTTATTGGCAGTGTATGGTCCCCTGGGAGTACAGGGATCTGGTGTTTGGGACAGCAGGACTCAGACTCTTCTTTCCCCGCCTCCTCGCCCCGAGTCTGGTGGGTAAAGTGGACACTTAAACCGTTACATCCAGTGTGATAAAGATGAGATAACTGACACGCACTAGGTCAGTGTTTCCAAAAAAGTGGTTTGTGCAGGAGAAGGTTTTGAGTGGTACACAAAGGAACATTTTTAAAAATGTAATAATTATACATTTAATTGTTAAAAATGGGATTTTCTCCCCTTCTTTTTTCAATACATGTAACACATGCACGTGGTACAAATTTTTTACTTAAAAGTTTTAGTCTATGGCCATGGCTCCCTGAACAAGCCGATTTGGTCTGATCTCGGAAGTTAAGCAGGGTCGGGCCTGATTAGTATTTGGATGGCAGACTACCTAGGAAGACCAGGTGCTGGAGGTATTAAAAATAAAAAATGAGGGATTGTAAGCTGACAAGGTCCTTGCAATCTGTGAGGTTAACCAAGGGTTGCCTCGCCTAAATAAATAAGTAACCAATCAATAAATAAGTAAAAGTTTTGAGTGCAGTATGTGTCCTACCAGGGCCAGCGATACCCTGAAATCACATGGTGGTTATATGTAGAGTCACCATTGATGTCATCAACACGGACAGAATGGTAACATTAGCCTAACCCACAGAGCAAGGGCTATTTTGAGAGGAAGGGTTAATGGAAGGCCCTGGAGTTCTCTTGAACTGCCAAGAAGGTAAATAAACATTAATACTTCATCTCATCACAGAGATTAGTGCCACTATTAAAGACTTGAAAGATTCAGAGTGATTCCCATTATATCACCATTACCTCTTCAGTTTGGCAGAATAGAAAAGAGATGATATTTTTTCCACATATTTTTTATTGTAAAATATGGATAACATAAAACTATCTTAAATGTTTTAAGTGTATAGTTAAGTGGTATTAAATATATTCATATGGTTGTGCAACCATAGCCACCATCCATCCCCAGCACTCCCTTCATCTTGCAAAACTGACTGGCACTCTGTACCCATTAAATAATAATTTCCCCTTCTCCCCTCTACCCAAGCCCCTGGGAACCACCATTCTACTCTTTTTTTTTTTTTAAATTAAATTTATTAGGGTGACATTGGTAACAAAATTCAACTTGCCTTTTTTAATCTCCCCTTTCCCCCCAACACCCTAGCCTCTGATAACCACTATTTTGCTCTCTGCTACTGAGTTCAACTTTTTTTTTATTTTTTTTATTTTATTTTTTTTAGTATTCCACATATAGTGAGGTCATGCAACATTTGTCTTTCTGTGACTGGCTAATTTCACTTCACAAAATGTCCTCCAGTTTCATCCATGTTGTCACAAATGGCAGGATTTACTTTTTTAAAGGCTGAATAATATTCCGTTGTATATATTTATATATGCTTTACATATATTCCTATATATATTTACACATATACTATATATTCCTTTATATATAAGTACCTATGTATATACCATATTTTCTTTATCCATTCATACATCAACAGAGAAGATAGATGGTCTTAAAGAATGAGAGAGCATTATGATAAACTTATTCTGGTAGGGACCCCCACTTTTCAGAGTGGTCATCCTTAGAGCAGATCGGCACAGTTGTTGGCCTCTCATAGATAATATCGATCTAACCCATGCTCTTTCTTCTATACCATACCTCAGGAGTAGTTCGTGTTTCTCTGATAGGAGAAGCAGGAAACCTGCACAGTCTTGCTTGAGGGGTATGTCACTCTCTGGACATACTTACTTTACAGGAATTTTTTTTTTTTATTTTTTTGCTATCTCACCACTGCTATGGATATCAGGCTAATCTGTGACACTGATGGCATCATCCTGATGGGCCTTGAGAACAGGAAGTAGCAGATACCTTAAATGACTTGGTGACCATGATGTGTGTGCCAGAGAGCAGATCATAGATTCCATGAATACACAGGGGCCTCTCTACTCAGTGAACTAGGGATCTGGAGTTTGTTGAGATAGTCCTTACAAAATGAAAGACAAGCTGCCATATACCACATGCTCTACCACTAAGAAAGAGGTATAGTACTTGGTGGGCTTCTTTAGACTTGGGTGGTAAAATAGACCATATTTAGGTGTTATTTTTACTTGTTACTGAGTCACTTGAAAGCTGCCAACTTTAGGGTGGACCACACAAGGAAGGAGAGTTTTCTAACTGGATCAAGCTGCAGAGTAAGTAATTCTGCCTTGCTTTTATACTCAGGCATTGGGTTTCTGAAACAAAGTTATGTTCTCCTGCACCAAGTAGTTCTCCTTTTGAGAAACAGCCCCTGGCTTGCTGCAGGTTCTAGTGAAATTGGATGCCTGACCATGGCATAGCAGGTGACCCTGTGATCTGATGTACAATGTTAACTGATCTACCCAGCCATAAAATCAGGGTGGCCAGCAGCACTCCATCATCAAGAGGAAATGACAGATATAGCCTGGGTCCAAGCAAGCTCTAAGGCATAAGTAGTACATTGTATGCCTTCAATATTGAGTTGAACTGAGGAAGAAAAATCTAAAGCCCGGTTTACAGCTGGCTCCAGCCAGAAGTGGATTGCTGGAGTGTTTCAGCCTTCCTCTGAGATGGCCTAAGGCAGTGGTCCCCAAACTTTTTGGCACCAGGGACTGGTGCTCCTGTGAGAATCTAATGCCTGATGATCTGAGGTGGTGCTGAGGCTGGGGAGCAGCTGCAAATACAGATGAAGCTTTCCTTGCTGGCCTGCTGCTCACTTCCTGCTGTGCGGCCCAGTTCATAACAGGCCACAGACTTGTACTGGTCCACAGCCTGGGAGTTGGGGATCCTTGGCCTAAGGGCCTTAGGAAAGGGAAGTGTTCCCAGAGGCCCCTAAGTAAAGACACACTGAATGCTAGGTGTTGGATAATGGTTAAGTGTGCTGGTCAGAGACTTGAAGAAAACAGAATAAAGGCTTAGTGTCAGGACACTTTGAGGAAGACAAATGTGGACAGATTTCCCAGAATGGCTTCAGAGCATAAGGTTATCTGTGTCCCTGAGAAATATTCATCAAACGGACTTTCCACGGAAGAACCCCTTAAAGCCTTGTGGGCAGTACAGCTCTTCCTGTGGTTCTCAGGCAGTCTCCTTCCCCAGCCACTTCAGGGCTTGCTTGATGGTTTCTGAGAAAACTGGTCTTCCCCTGGTCGGCCTCTCTATTCTCAGAGCTGAGCCCAATTTGCAGCCTTAAGGAATCAGCCCGAGCCCTGGGTGGAACCTGACTTTGAGGAGAACAGCCAGCTCTTTCTGGCAGGGAGATGACATTGGATTATGTATTACTCAAGGTTGGCTAACCACCGTAATAAACAATCCCAACATGTCAGCTTCAATACCATAATAGTTTCGTTCTTGTTCATGTCACAGCCCAATGCCAGTCAAAGGGGACTTTGCTGCATGCAGTCCTTCAGGGACACAATTCCCCTCTATCTTATGGTTCGGTCCCCATCTAGGTTCTCTTCATTCAGCTGGCGGCTGGGAAAGAAGACAGTGAGGGTTGTGTGGGTTATTTCTATGAGCGATGCCTAGAAATGACTATACATCATTTTCACTCCCATTTTGTTGATGAGATGTCAGCCACCTGGCTCTACCCTTCCATAATCCTTCCTCACACTCCTTTCCCTCTACCCAGGCCACCACTGATCTGCTTTCTGTCTTTGAGAATATTTTGCATTTTCTTATGATATGTACTCTGTTTTACCTGACTTCTTTTCCTCAGCATAAATATTTGGAGATTCATCCATGTTGTAGCGTGTAGCCATAACTCATTCCTCCTCACTGCTGAGTAGTCCTCCATTTCATAGAAGTACCACAGTATGATTTTCCATTCGATGTTGATGAGCGATCATAGTAAACATTTTCTCATACCTTCAATTTGTTTATTATGCTACTCCGAGAACTGGAAGAAAATACAGTTAAAGCAAGTATACAATTTATGATGCACTGAAATTGGGTCTTTTGCAGTTGTTTGAATTTATTTATATATATATAAATATATATTATATATATAAATATATATTATATATATTATGTTAATTTAAAAATATATGGGAGCAGGACTGGCTTCATGGAGGAGCAACCTGCGCAGCCACACAGAGCCCTGCGGTCAGAAGGATTCTAGCTTGGTTTAATGTCCTGCCATTGCCTTTTTGAAATTCTTAATAATGATTGTGCAAGGTGCCCAAGTGTTCATTTTGGACTAGTTGCTACAATTTCCATAGCTGTGTGAGAGGGTGTGTAGTTTTTAAATTGCTTTCATGGAGCATGCAAACAAAAATTGGAAGACCACTGACCTGAACCCTCAGTTCTGTAAGGCCTTGGGCTGAGAACTCAGAATCCAGGATGGTTTGCCAGTTCTCCTGCTTTCCACCCTGTGATATGCTTTCCACCCCCACCCTAAGCAACAGGTGCAGAACTAACTACAAGCATGCCTCGTTTTATTGTGCTTCATGGATGTTGTGGTTTTTACACACTGAAGACAAGACCCCCACCAGCAAAAAGACTATGACTTTCTCTGTTCCGGGGCCTGGAGCAGAACCCGCGACATCTCCGGAGTATGTCTGTAATTGCTTGAGTGGGGAGGAAAGAAGGAGACATTATAAGGGCAATGCACACTAGATTACTATCTCAGCATAGTTTCTCAATTGCACAGCTGAATGTTGGGTACCCAGGGGCCGCACATACATACACTTCAGCTGGCCTTCCTGCAGTTACTGAGCAGCCCCGCTCAGCTCACCACCTTCATCCTGGACCAGCTTGTGGGAAGAACTAGCTTCACCAGAGGAAGGCAGATCAGAGCCCCTTCCTTTCTTTGAGTCCTAAAGTTGGGCCTTCGCCTAACTCATGACTTTCTTAGTACTTTTTGAGAGAGGTAACCGATTCTGCTGCCCTCTCCCTCAATCCTGCACCCTCTAAACTTGAGAATGGCCTTGCACCTTTGGGCTGGAGAGCTTGGAGCAGACTTTCCACACTTTCCCAGAGAGGGAGAAGGAGTTTAGAGGAGAGGAAATAAGGTTTGAGAGGAGGACAGATGGGGTCGTGTGAAAGAGCTTGAATCCCAAGGGTGAGAATTGTACCTCTCATGAGGGTGATGGAGCCTGGGCATATGGGAGGCATGAAACAGGGAGATCCACATGAGGCACCCTGGAGACAAGTGTGTTGGATTTTGCCTGAACTCTTCCAGGCCCTGCAGACTTTGTTGCTATGCCAGCCATTGTACAATAGTCTGAACTGTGCGATTTTAACAGCACGTTTTCTGGGAAGTAAATAGAAAATTGCTAGTAAAGTAGATTGCTTTATTAGAGTAACTGGTAATTGCTCCTAATCATTAATTAACTGGGCCATGAGAGAAGACCATCAGGGGAAAGAATGGAAACTTGGCAGACAGTGTTGAAGAATCTGAACCTGCCCGTGGTGTTTGGGAAACAGAACTCTCAAAGGGAGGAGAAACTTCCTCTTTCACACCACCCCATCATCTATCTGACCTCCAAGTCTTGTTAATTCTGCCTCTGAAGTATTTACTCTAGCAAGAAAGAATCTCTGTTCATACATTCACCAGTGCAAGAAGTATAATTAAAGTTTTCTATAACTCAACTTAATTTCTGTTTTGAATTCCCATTCTGCTGGAATGGCAGAAACTTAATCTCAACTAATTGAGGGTTTTACCCCTTCCCTGGAGTTATTTAAGGCCCAGAGCCTCATCGTGTGTGTGTGTGTGTGTGTGTGTGTGTGTGTGTGTGTGTGACAAGTTCTCAAGGTTATCTGTGCACACAGGCATTCCCAGAGATGCCATTGGTCCCCACTGGTTGCTCATGAGACCTGGCTGTTTCACATGTCTGCTAGAGACCACAACTCTCTTCCAACCTCCTGCCACTCTGGCCTGTGGGAATCTTACTGAGGTTATTAAAGTCCTTTGTGCCTAGATGCATCTTGGAACCATCTCCAGGCCAGGTTTTGCTGCTCCCCAAGACAACGTTCTCCTCTCTCTTGGATTCTTAGCTCTTTCCAGGGCTCCTCTCTGTGTTTTCATCACTTCCCTTCCTTCCTTTTCACTGGACCCCAGAAGCCCTCATTTTGGGGGTTTCTGGAGGACCCCCAATTGATGGCACTGTCTTCTTGACTAGTGTTTTAAACATACTGGAAAGTGAAACAAAAGAGAGGCAGGCGGAGGCAGGATTATCACCTTGTTACTGACAAAAGCCAGGTCGGAGCATCTGCTCAGTGTGGGCTTATAGCTACCTGAACCCCTGAGTTAGGCAGACTCCTCACTAACCCCCTGTTACAGCAGTGTTTAACTGGGTGGGCCTCTCTCCCAGAGCTTGGGGGGCCTTGCAGACAGGCAAATTCTAAGAGGAGAAAGGGCAGAGCTGAGTGGAGCATGTACTGTATTTTCCCCCAATACACTGGTCAGGTGAGTTATTCTCTCTCTCAGGTGCAGAAGGGTCCTACCTGTGGCATCCCTTCACCTGGGCCAAGTCTCCCCATCCTTCCTCTTCCTCATGAAGTTTCTTGCAACTTTTCAGTTATGTCTGAGACTTCTCTCCTTTTTCCATTTTGAAATCAAATTTAGAAAAACTTTTAAAAAGTCCTTTTTAAATAAAACTTTTAAAAACAGACAAATGTAGACAGAATTCTATGATGAATCCCCTGCAGCCATCACTCAGCTTCCATAGTTATCAACTCACAGCCAATCTTGAGTTATCTATAACCTCTACCCACTCCCACCCCAAATTCCTGTATTATTTGAAACAAATTAAACACATCATACCCAAAAGATTCCTTATTTTGTTTTCTGCCCTGCCACATCCAACCCCTGAGTGGCAATGAGCACAGAATGAACTAGTTATTTGAAAGGGGGTAGGGGGTAAATTACTAGAAAAAAGAAACAAAGAATAACATTATGAAAACATTATCGTGTCATAGTAGTTAGGCTGTTTCCATTTTTCTTGCCATCATTGGCTTCAAGACAGATCATTTGTCTCTGGCAACTGTCTCATAATTATTCTCCTTGGTTCTTCTCTCCCTCTGGATTACTGGCGTTTCTTCAAGTGATCACCTGCATCAGAATCACTTGGAAAACTTGTTAAAATGCAGATCACTGGGCCTCTCTCCAGCCCTGCTGAATCAGACACTTTGAAACTGGGTTCCAGGTGGGTTTTTTTTGCAAGTAGCCCAGATGATTCTGATCTACAGTGATGTTTAGAACTGCTGCTCCAATACGGCTCCATCCTGTCCCAGATCGTCCTCAAAGACCAAGTCTGACTGTGTCATCCCTGCTGAGGATGATCCAGGCGGCTCCCACCTATAGGATAAGTTCCCAGTTACCAGTCCTGGTATTTAGGGCCCTTCATGAGCTGCCCTTTGCCTGTAGTAGCTTCTTTCCCCACCTCTCTCTCCCTTGATCTGAGTTTCAGCCCCAACTTACAACTCTGATGTGCTCAACACTATTTCCCTTACCCGTCCTAGGTCTGATACACTTGTACTGATCATTTGAGGGCCAGTCCAAGGGTCTCCTCTTCTTTGAAGCCATCTATGCATGGTGGTGGAAAGGCTTGGGAGTCAGGCTGACTTAGACTGCAATCTAAACTCTGCTCCTTTCTGGCTATTGGGCCTTAGGAAAGTCCTTGATTTTTCTGAGACTCAGTCTCATCATCTAGAAAATGAAGATAAAAGCATTGTCTCTTGGGACTGTGAGATGTAAATGGAGACCTTAGCACCACAGAGAGGCAAAACTTTACCTCTGTCCTCTTAGGATTTCTGGTTGGACCCGAGAACTAAATTGACATATGACAGACTAATAGGAGAAATGTATAGAGTTGACCCTTGAACAACACAGGTTTGCACTATGTGGGTCCACTTACATGTGGATTTTTTCAATACATACTGTAAATGTGTCTTATGATTTTCTTAATAACATTTTATTTTCTCTAGCCTACTTTGTTGTAAGAATACAATATTTAATACATATAATACAAAATGTGTTAATTGACTGTTTATGTGGTATATCAATAAGACTTCTGGTCAACAGTAGTGAACAAGAGTTCCACAACAAGGCCCTGGCCAGGAGGGGGTTAAAGACCAGGGCATCTTGAAATGTTCTCGTAACTAATGCAGGGGCCCTGTCAGAAGTCAGCTTATAAACTATTTATTTTGGAAATGCAATGACATCATCACAACCATGAGGTCATCTCCTCTGCTGGCCAATATTAGCTCCATTGCAGGACACTCTGACTCCGGGTTTGTCCCTTTCAGCCCCCTGCCACCCACTGCCTGAGAGTGACTTTTCTAATAGGTGTGATAATATTGGAACTCAGGGTTTTAATAGTTTCCCTTTCCAAAGTGGCATTCCATGTCTGTGCTTTCGACTTAAGCCCTTCCCCAGTTTCCTACTGAAATAGTCAAACTGAAGTAACAGGAAAAATTCTTCTGTATCACTGGAAGTTAGGAAGGGTTGCACTCACACTCTGGAGATGATAGAGTTGTCCAGGAAATCATTGAAATTAGGGCAGAATATGGACGTGGAGTCGGCTAGTGGCACCCATTCCTACACTCCCTGGTTCCACTGATATCTTGTGGCTTAAAGTGGGGCCAAGGGATGAGAGCCGTTAGTGGTCAGCAAGGGATAGGACCTCCAGTGGGCCTGGAGCCCACACCCAGTGACCTGAGTCTGTGGGGCGTAGGGATCCTGTACTATTCATGTCCACAGTGCCCATGACGGGTAGGGGCGGAGGTCAGTCTGGAAGAAGGTAAGAAGGTGGCTTCTCAAAGGTAGATAACTGGGGGTGGGGAGTGGGGGAGAAGGACTGTTTTAGCGAGAAGTCACACCAAAACATAGCCGCTTAAAACAAAAATACACATTTAAAATCTTAGTTTCTGTGGGTCAAGAATTTGGGAGCAGCTTAGCTGAGTGGTTCTGGCCAGGGTCTCTCATGAGGTGCAGTCAAGATGTCCCTGAGGCCACATCATCTGAAGGCTGTGATGGTGCTGGAGGGGCTCCCACCAAGATGGCTCACTCACGTGGCTGTTGGCAGGAGGCCTCAGTTCCTCACCACGTGGGCCTCTCCACAGGGCTGCTGGAGTGCTCTAGTGGTATGATAGCTGGCTTCCCTCAGGTGAGTGATCCAAGTGAGAGCAAGGTGGAAGCACAAGGCCTCTGCGACCCAGCCTAGGAAGTCATGTGTTGTTGTTTTTGCAACATCCTATTGGTTACACAGGTCAACACTGTTCAATGTGAGAAGGGACCACATGGGACCATGGAGACCAGTAAAGAAAGATCATTAGGAGCCATCTTGGAAGTCGGCTACCACAGGGATGCTGTCTCAAACATCCTTGGGTTACCAAGACAGAGGGGAAGAGAAGAGGTCCCCCTACTCCAAACAAAGTATTATACAAAATTTAGATATGTTGTTCATCTTGAAAAGAAGGAAGGGGCCTCTTCAGGGCCATGAGAAAGAGGCACATCCTTGCAGCAAGCAAGCCTTGAAAGCCTGTAGCCAATGATGAGTGAATGATCTCTTAGGGGCTGGAGTTCACGCCTGACCTCATGCTGCCCTAGGATGTATCCATTCCTGGCTCTGGGCAGCCATATAGTACATAGTGACCTTGACCTCCAGGACATCACACTGGTCTACTACATTAGGGGTCCCCAACCCCTGGGCCACAGGTCACACATCAGGAGGTGAGCACCGGGCACGTGAGCAAAGCTTCATCTGTATTTGCAGCCGCTCCCCAGTGCTAGCATCACAGCCTCAGCTCCACTTCAGATCATCAGGCATTAGATTCTCAAAGGAGCACTGGTCCCTGGTGCCAAAAAGGTTGGGGACCACTGTACTACATGGATAACATCATGCTGACAGTAACAGCTTGGATTCCCCCACCAACAAAAAGTTATACTCTTTTAATGTTCCTGTTAATTGGCTTGGAGCTCTATTCGCCATCCCAAGATTGTCCTCTTTCCTGTGGCGGGTTCACCACTCAGTTACCCGAGCCAGTCTTGGTGTAGATGTTTACAGGAGAGGACCCTCGGAAGCTTGAAGAATCTCCAGAAGTACCCATTTTCCTCTGCCTGTTGTTGCTGCCACATCCCCACTGTACTAGCAGAGGTCCTGCTGGAGTGCCCTTGGGGAGCTGGTTGGCTGCTACTCCCTGGTTGCTGCTACTTCTGCCATGATTTCCTTCCTTTTCAATACTGAGTAATATTCCATTGTACAAAGATGCCACATTTTATTAATCTGTTAATTCCTTAATGGACACTTGGGTTGCTTTCATCTCTTGGCCATGGTGAATAAGGCTGTCATGAATATGGGTATGTAAATATCTTTTTGAGATTCTGCTTCCAGTACTTTTTGATATAGACCTAGTAATAGGATTGCCAGATCATATGGTAATTATAATTTTAGTTTTTGAGGAACCACCATACTATTTTCCATAGTGTCATACCATTTTACATTTCCACAAACAGTGTACAGGGGTTCCAATTACTCCACACTCTTGCCAATACTTGTTTCCTGTTTTTTGGTAGTAACCATTGTAAGGGGTGTTCTTTTAAAACACATTTTATTTTTTAGAGACATTTTAGTTTCACAGCAATATTGAGCAGAAAGTGCAAAAAGTTTCTATAACGCTTTGTCCTCACATATACATGGCCTCAGCCATTTTCAGCACCCCACAGCAAAGTGTACATTTGTTACAGTTGATGAACCTACAATGACACATCATTATCACACAAAGTCTGTAAAGCAAAGTGCAGTAATACGAGATAGGCCTGAATTGTAAATAATGTTGCAATGAAAACAGGGGTGCAGATATCGCTTCAAGATAGTAATTTCATTCTCTTCAAATATATACCCAGAAGGGGAATTACTGACTCATATGGTAATTCTAATTTTCATTTTTTGAGGCATCTCCAAGCTGTTTTAAATACTGGCTGCACCAATTTACATTCCCACCAACAGTACACAAAGAATTCCCTTTTCTCCATGCTCTCTCCAACACTCATTATCTCTTTTCTTTCTGATAATAGCCATTTTAACAGGTGTGAGGTGCTATCTCATTGTGCTTTTGATTTTCATTTCCCTGATGATTAGTGATGTTGTGGACATGTTTGTCTTCTTTGGAAAATATCTATTCAGTTCCTCTACCCAATTTAAAATCAGCTTGTTTTTTTGTTTTTGTTTTTGTTTTGCTATTGGGTTGTATGAGTTCCTTATATATTTTGTATATATACTTACCCCTTATTAGATATATGATTTGTGACTACTTTTTACCATTTCTTTGTATTTTGCCTTTGCATTTTGTTGATTATTTCTTTTGCTGTGCAGGAGATTTTTAGCTTAATGTAGTCTTACTTATTTATATTTGTCTTTGTTGCATGTGCTTTTGGTAGCATATCTAAAAAATTCTCATCAAGACCAATGTCAGGGAGCTGTTCCCCTATTTTTTTCCTAGACATTTTATAGTTTTAGGTCTTATGTTTAAATCTTTAATTGGATTCAAGTTAATTTTTGTGAGGTTGTAAGATAGGGGTCCAGTTTCATTCTTCTGTTGTGATTATCCAGTGTTCCTGTCACCATTCATTGAAGAGACTATCCTTTTCCTATTAAGTATTCTTGGCTCTCTTGTCAAATATTAGTTGACTCTAAATGTGAACATTTATATCTGGGCTCTCAATTATGTTCCATTGGTCTGTGTAGCTATGCCAGTACCATACTGTTTTGATTACTATAGCTTTGAAGTATAGTTTGAAATCAAGAAGTGTGATGCCTCCAGCTTTGTCTTTTTTTTTAGAATTGTTTTGGTTGTTCAGGTTCTTGTGGTTTCATGTGAATTTTAGGATTTTCTTTTTCTGTGAAAAATGCCACTGGAATTTTGATAGACATTTCATTGAATCTGTAGATAACTTTAGGTTATATGAATATTTTAACAAGACTATTTGATCCATAAACTTGGGATATTTTTCCATTTATTTATGTCTTCCTCAGTTTCTTTGATCAAAGTCTTATAGTTTTCAGTGTATAGACCTTTCACCTCCTTGGTTAAATTTATTCCCAAGAATTTGGTTGTTTTTGATATTATTGTGAGTGGGATTGTTTTCTTTATAGATATTTCATTGTATATAGAAACACAACTGATTTCAGCATGTGGATTTTGTATTTTGCAATTTTACTGAAATCATTCATTAGTTCTAACAGTTTTTTTTGGCGGAGTCTTTAGCATTTTCTATATGTAAGATCAAATTATCTGCATAGACAATTTTACTTTTTCCTTTCCAATTTGGATGCCTTTTATTTCTTTTTCTTGCCTAATAGCTCCAACTAAGACTTCCAGTACTATGTTGAATAGGAGTGGTGAAAGGGGGTACCTTGTCTTGTTACTAATTTTAGAGAAAAAGCTTTCAACCTTTCACTGTTGAATATGATGTTAGCTGTAGGCTTGTCCTATATGGCTTTTATTATGTTGAGCTATATTCTTTCTATACTCAATGTATTGAGCTCTTTTATCATGAAAGGATGTTGTTTTTTGTCAAATGCCTTTTCCGCATCTATTGAGATGATTGTATAAGTCTCATCTTTCAGTCTATTAATTTATAACACATTTATTATTGAACTGTCTTTGCATTCCAGGGATAAATCCTACTTGATCACAGTGTATGGTCCTTTTAATGTTCTTTTGAATTCAATTCGTTAATATCTGATTGAGAATTTTTGCACCTATATTTATCAGGGATATTGGTCTGTAGTTTTTTCCTTATCTTGCTTTGGTATTAGGGTAATGCTGGCCTTATAAAATAAGTTTGGAAGTGTTCCCTCCTCCTCAAGTTTTTGGGAGAGTTTTAGAACAATTGATGTTAATTCTTCTCTAAATGGTAGAATTCACCATGGAAACCATCTGGTTCTGGGCTTTCTTTGTTGGGAGGTTTTCGATCACTATTCAATCCCTTTACTCATTATTAGTCTGTTCAGATTTCCTATTTTTTCATAATTCAGTCTTGTTAGGTTGCTTGTTTCTGGGAATTTATCCATTTCTACTAGTTAATCCATTTGGGGGGCATAAAATTTTTTTTATAATTTCTTATTATCTTTGTATTTCTGTGGTATCAGTTATAATTCCCTTCTTTCATTACTGATTTCATTTATTTGAATTTTCACTCTTTCTTAGTCTAGCTATTGGTTTGTTAATTTTGTCTTTATTTATTTATTTTTTAAAGCTCTTAGTTTTGTCAATTTTTTCTATTGTTTTCCTGGTCTCTATTTCATTTATTTCTGCTTTAATCTTTGTTATTTTCTTTTTTTTTTTTCTTGCTGCTTCTAATATTCTTTGTCTCTGATGTTTGACAAAGAGATCTTCTCCAGGATATATTATAAGTTGAGTTTGTTTGATAACCTATGATGAACTTCATGAACTTGGCTAGCTAAATCTCTCTCCAGATTTGGGAAGTTCATAGCTATTTGTAAATAAGCTTTCTGCCCTTTTTCCTTTCTTCTCCTTCTGAGAATCTAATAATTCACATATAAGATTATTTTTTTGCACATAAAAGATGATTTCTTTTGATATTATCCCATAGGTCAGTCACATAGGCTTTATTCACTCTTTTTTATTCTTTTTAAATCTGTTCTCCTCTGAATGAATACTTTTAAAGATCCCCTGATATAATTCAGATTCTTCTGATTGATCCATTCTGATGTTGATGCTCTCTATTATATTTTTCAGTTCATTCATTGTATTCTTTAGTACCAGAATTTTGATTTTGCTCTTTTTTATGATTTTTCTCTCTTGGGTAAACTTCTCATTTTGTTTGTGTATTGTTTTCCTGACTTCGTTCAATGATTTTTCTATGTTTTCTTGTAGCTCACTGAGGTTCCTTAAAACTGATATTTTGATTTCTTTGTTAGGTAAATCACAGATCTCCATGTCTTGGCATCAGTTACCAGATTATTATGATCTTTTGGTGGTGTCATACATTCCTTATTTTTCATGTTCCTTGAAGTCTTGGGTTGCTGTCCTCACATTTGAAGTGTCACCTCTTCCAGTCTTTACTCTTTGACTTCAGGGAAAAATTTACCTTCTATCAGCCCTGCTAGGGGTTCTGAAGCTTTCTCAGACCTTCTATAGATATGCCTGCTCCACACTTCTTGCTCCATCTTATGGCAGAATTCTTAAGCTCTTATACCTTCTCTCAATCCTGCAATGTACCAGGCCAGATGCTGATAGCCTCCCTTTTGCTTTTCCAAGTGTGAAGCTAAAGCTCAAGTTTATGGTCTCTCCCTGGATGGCAGGTTTAGACCAGCTTTCTGCACATGCTCACTGTCTACCAAAGCTTTCTCTCTCTACCATTAGGAACTTAGCCACAGGGTAGCAGTGTGTGTAGGTGAGGCATACAGAGCAGTGGTGGTACCTGTGGGCAATTTGACGGGGGATCCACAGGAAAAGAGTTCCCAGTAACTCATAGGCAGGCTTCTTAATGGAGTTTGTGATATAGTTAGTTGGATTCATGTCATACTGATGACTTCTGAGAGACCTATCTGCTGCTCTCCAAGCCTCTCTCCAAGTCATTCTGGATGGGACAAGAAAAAATGGGCCTCTTTGGCAAAATTCTGCACTACTGGGGAAGCTAGGTGCTCACTTACATGCTCTCACTTTATCCCACCGGAGAAATCACAAACCTAGAAAGTGATTTCTTGGCACTGAACTATGCTGCCTTGGGGGACAGATGATACAGGTAAAGTCAAACTGTTTTTTTTTCCTTCACCAATGTGTTCAAACACACATATGTATTTTTTGTTCCAATCATGTGCTGGAACTTCTTCTCTGGAAACTTGAAGTTCCACAGAGGCTCTCTAACCCATGAGTGATTGTCTGAGATAGTAGTCTACAGGGAGAGAGGCTCACTTTTTTCTCATAATCTTCATCATGCCTCCTGGATATGTGCAGTCATTTTGTCCCATTTATGTCAACTGTTGAAACCAATTTGCCTATCCAGTACTTCCTTAAATTTATACTATAGGAACTGTGGCACTGTTACTGTTGGCAACTAATTTAAAAATTTTTTAAACTGTGCAGGATAAACAAAACACACTGCAGGTCACCAGTCTGCAGCCTCTGATTATAGCTTGCTTCTAGTTGTTCAACTTGTAGTAAGTATATTCGCTTCCATTCATTGTTTGATCTACCATCCCTTCTGGCTTCACCCTATTAAATGCAACTTATTTTCCTTGATCCCTTTCTTTTTCAAAGCCTCTATCTTACCAATGTCATATAATTCATGAGTGTTGAATTATATTAAAATCCTTTGTACATTTGCATTTCTACAGACTTTATTTCTCCCATTCTTCATATTCAAACCCCCCATCTTTCAATGTTCTACTCAAGTATCATCTCCCTTATAAAGACTTCTTTGACATCCTTTTTCCTTCCTTCCCATCCATCCATCCATCCATCCATCCATCCATCCATCCATCCATTTCAGTCTCTCCCCATCCTGAATTCTGAGAGCTTATAATTACCCTATTTGTTAAGTCACTTGGTACCCTATCATGTGTACACTCCTTGCTCTCTATTGTGGGTTAAATGATACCCCACCTCCCAAAAGATATGTTCATGCCATAACCCCCACATCCTGTAAGTATGCCCTCATTTGGTAAAAGGGTCTTTGGCAATATAGCTAATTTAAGGACCTGGAGATGAGATCATCCTGGATTTACCTGTCTTAAAGCCAAATGAAAAGTGTCCTTGTAAGACACAGAAGACAGAGACAACAGAGGAGAAAATGGAGGCAGAGATCCAAGTGATGTAGACACAAAATAGGGAGTGCCTGGAGCCACCAGAAGCTGGAAGAGGAAGGAAGGATTTTCTCCAAGAGCCTTTGGAAGGAATGTAGCCTTGCTGACACCTTGATCTTGTACTTTATGGCCTCCAGAATGATGAGAGAATAAATTTCTGTTATTTTAATTTACCAAGTTTGTGGTAAGTTGTTATGGCAGCCACAAGAAACTACTGCTCTTCTTATCTATTCTGCTAGCTCATTAAAATCAGGCTTCTTTGTATGGGGTCTGTCCTCTACTTGTAGAAGTGTGGCTGTGGCAGAGAACAGAACACCAAGGATCGAGTTGAACTGGCCAGGTTTTAGAATGGCCCACCCCTTACTACCTGTCTTGCCTCTAAATTGGGTCATGTGCCTTTTCCTCCACAGTGACTGTGAAGGGCCCATGTGGAAATGGATGGGCAGACTGATGCTAGGGACTCCCATGGCTTCACTGTTGCTCTTTGGTGACCTGTGTCCCTACCAAAGTATCAGAATAAGGTCCCAGCCCTGTGAATAAAGGACAGTGTCCCCCTGAAAAGGATGGTCATTCTGGGGTTAATCTCTGAGGAAGAGATAAGTCTGAACAGGAAATCATAATTTGGAAGGCTGGCTGCAGGCAGTCTCTCTGGAATGGGGATTTTGACATAGTGGCCTTCTTTCTGTTTCCCCAAATTACCATGTTTTTTCTTGCTCTAGGGCTTCCGTATATTACCTCTGGCCATAACACTCATTCCCCAGCTAATGCCTACCATGCATGAGTCTCAGTTCTAAAAAGCAGCCTTGTCTATGGCCATGCCACCCTGAATGCACCCAATCTCGTCTTATCTCGTAAGCTAAGCAGGGTCGGGCCTGGTTAGTACTTGGATGGGAGACCACCTAGGAATACCAGGTGCTGTAGGCATTAAAATAATAAACAAACAAACAAACAAATAAATAAATAAGCAGCATTCTCTGACCATGTGGACAAGGCCAGGACTCCTGCCATGGCACCCTTAGTTGTGCCCTCCTCAGAAGCATGTATCATCCTTACATCTTGTTCAATGTTCTGCTTCATTTGGTATCATACTACAGGTTCTGTAGGATAGAATGTGCCCATCTAGGTCACTCTGCTTCCCCTGCAGCAGAGCACCTCCACCCCCAGTTTCAGGTGAGTGAAGTAGACCCTAAGGTCACATTCTCTTGTTAGAGGTTATACTCCAGTAGTCCCTCTCTTCTTCCTAGACTTCAGTAAGTCTTATTCTTTCAGAGGCCAACTGTGGCCAGACCCACAAGTGAGCAGTGCCCCTGAGGCTTGAAGTTATCCCTCAAAAGTATCCCAGAAGAGTGTGCATCTGTTTCAGGAGTCAAAAGCCAGGGCCATTACAGCTGCCCTTCCTCATGGAGGATCTCCCTTTATTGACATCCTTGGCCTTGACAATTTAGACTTGATTTTGTCAAGAGTGCCAACCAGTGAATTTCCCTGTAAAAGAAAATGTCAAATTCACATGAGAAAGGACTATACAGGGCAATCAGCATGGGGCTGGTAAAACATAAGCTACGTCAGGCAGAAGCAATGGGAGCATGGATGCCAGGTCATCTACATACACATGCATGCACATGTGGAGACTGTGACAGGAGATTTTGATGATGATGGAAACAGTGACTTGGGGTTCCTGTAAGAGCAAGCATCTCCTGAAAAAAATGAACCAACATCATAAAGAGAGATATAGGTTTACTAAAAAAATAGCAGGAAGACAGAGGTGACCATCTGACCTTCTGGAAGAACCCAGCAGTTCAAGTGACTGGAATGAGAGAGCACATGAACTTGACCTGAGCCCGGAATGAGAGAGAGAAAGAGAGAGAGAGAGAGAGAGAGAGAGAGAGACAGAGAGAGAGAGAGACAGAGAGAGAGAGACAGAGAGACAGAGAGAGATAGAGACAGAGAAAGTGTCAGGCACACAGGATCACCACCTGCACTCAGGTTACCTAAAATGATGGGTTGAAATTGGAATTTTCCAGAAAGGGCTCCACATGTTGCTAAGGCTTTTGGGGTACAATCTCCTTAAAACTCATCTGTTTGGGATTTGTCCCATACCAATGCATGCAGGGCCTCAAAGGTTAACATTTGACTGGAAACATGTAACATCATAATGAATTGCAGAGTAGGAGGCAATAAATGTTAGAGTCAGAAAATCTGCAGTGATCATTTATATTCACCCTATTTCTCCATCCTAGGATCATTCATGCATCCTGTTTAACATGGAGATTGGGGATACCCTCACCCACTCCTGCTGAGCATCACAAACCTATAAAGGAGCCTACAACTCCCCCTATACAAGTTTCTCCAGCTGGAAGCCAATCCTTTCCCCAGAGCTGGTTGAGAAACAAGTTCAAAGGGGTCCTCTGTCCTCCCGCCAGTAACAAGCAAGCCTTATAGGGTTGGGAGGGGTGAAGGGCACCAGGAGACAGGCCAGGCTAGACCTGCCCATCAGCAGCAGGGGAATGAGTAGGGGCTAGGTCTCTGGTCTCTGGGGCCCATCTAAACCAGCTTCTTGGCTTTAAAGAAGCTCTTGAGGTGTCACATCTGCCAGGTGCCAGTGGCTACAAGGATAATGGTCTGTAGAATGAACCACCACAGCACCCGCCGGTTGGTGTTCTTGCTGGTCTGCCGGAAGTGCTTTTCTTGCCACTGTGAGGTGAGGAGAATGGAGAAGGTGCCTGGCTAGGATTGAATCCCCCCCCCCCCCACTCCAAGGGAGGAGCTGGAAGAGCCACTCCCTGGGATGTTATTCATCCCCTGTCCCAATGGGGCCAGCCCAGCCCCTTATTCTCTGGTATTCCTGCTCCTTCTGGATCTGTTCCACTTGCTCCACCAGCTGCTGCACACACAGATACAGCTGGGTCAGCTTGTCTTTGGCTGCAAATTCTGCATAATCATTGGTGTGTTCACCCAACTTCATGTCCAAGTAAATAGCCTGGGGACAAGGGAGCCAAGGGTGGGGGTCAGAGAACTCAGCTTCATGCACCTGCCAGAAACCCCAGTCTAGGCCTGACAATAGCAGTTCAGTTCCTTGTATTCATTGACTGTGGGACTGGCCCTGCCCTGGGTGCCAAAACACCAGATCAGGACACTGCCTCCATGGAGTTCCATGCTCAAGACAACATGGGCAGAGAAACAGGTGCGACCCTGTGTTTGAGACAGGCAGTTACTAGAAGTTCTGTGTTGGAGAGAGGTGACAACGGAGCCCTCAGATGCTGAACACCTTGGAGTTTTACAGTACAAAGTTTGGTCTTTATCCTAGAGATAACAGAGGCCAGGGGGTATTTTCAGTCAGAGAGACTTCCTCCTGGTCCCCCTCTCACTCTTCAGGAGATGTTCTCTGCATGCTTACTTTATGTTAAGCCTCAGCCTTCCAAAACTGGCACCATCCTCTGTGCCCCTTTCACCTGCTTGCCACACTCACCAGCTTGCCATCATAGGAGAGGGAGAAGCGGAGGGAGTCAAGGTGCAGACAGATCTGGTGCTCTCCAGGAGACTGGGAGGTGAAGGTGAAGCTGCCCTGAGGGCCGTACTAATGGGTCAGAAGATTCTAGAGGAAGCAGTCTCTAGTGAGCACAGATGGCCAGGAACCTGCTTCCAGGAGAGGAACTCTGGGGCCATCCCAATCCAGGCCCCCACAGGCCAGGCCAGGCCAGAGATGAGGGTGTGGGGGAAATGGCATCAGTTTTGGGGGCAAAGTCCCAGGATCGCCAATACACAATTCAGTTGGCAAACAGCACAGCCCTCCCTGAGCTTTCTTGTGAAGATATTGGCCCTCTGAAAAATGGAGGACCAGGGAAGGCTAGGCATTGACGCTGAAGGCCCCGGGACTGAAAAGGGTCAAGACTTGCCTCACCTTGTTCTTGGAGTCTTTCACAAACACGAACAAATCGATCCACTGCGGGGAGGGCTGGTACTTTTCCCCAGTGGGGTAGTAGAACTTGGTCTTGTAGTTACCTAAATGGAAAGGCAGCCGGGACGCATCCCATTGACACCCACCACCGAACGCCCACCCAGGACCTCCCGAAACCATGGGGATGGGGGAGGTTCAGGAAGATCCCCGCGTGTGAGTTCAGGGCCTGACCGCAGATCCAGCATGGGAAGGGGAAGGATACTTTGGTCAGACTGCTGCCCACCCATTTCCCACCTATGACCACCCTCGGCGGAGGGGGTGGATTTGAGCTGATGCTGCAGCATCTCCCCCTCACCCCTTCTCAGGACTCCGAGTGTGGGGCGAGCAAGGCCGAGACCGGCTGTGTCTGCACCTATGACCACGGTGCCATCGGGCATCTCCTGAATGAAGCGCTTCTCCAGCTCGTGGAACTCGAGGTAGAACGCGCTCCCGCCGCTCATCAGCGCCAGCAACTGCCCCAGCAGCAGCGGCAGGACTACTCCCAGCCGCCGAGCTCGGTCCGGTCCCCGCCCTGGGCCTGCGCCGCGCCCGGCGCCTCGCCCGACGCCTCGCGCTCCTCAGGCCGCCGCCGCCACCTTCCCGCGGTAGTCCGCTGGCCTCCGCGCCGGGCCAACGAAGACTGCGTACTCCGCGCGGACTACAACTCCCGGCAGGTCGCGCGCGGCCGCGTCCCTGAAGCGTTCCGCCTTCACCCCCCAACCGCATCCCCGCCACTGCCGAAGGGCTACGCGAGCCCCCACCTCACAGGGCAACTCTCTGGTGAGCTTTGCCCGCCTCGCCTCGCTTAATCTGCGAGGGAACCCAGGGAAGCGCGGATGCTGTTAGCCCCATTTTGATGGAGTAACTGAGCCCCAGAGAGAGAAGGGGGCTTGCCCTCTGCAGCTAGCAGGCCAGCCACATGAGATGGGTGCTGAGAGGGTGGGAATGGGGGTACATTTATGACCTGGACCTGAACCCGGAGAAGCTTAGAACTGATGAGGGTGGCATGGTGAGACAGAATGAGAAATGTAGAGAAGCCCTATGGGTTTTAGGGGCAGAAGTAATTACCGAAGAGGAGGGAGAAATGTGGAGGCTTTCATGGAAGAGGTGGATTTGACCTGCTTCTTGAAGGATGGTAAAAAATCTCCCTGAGAATGCGAATGAGGGGACAAGAACAATTTAGGTAGAGGGACCTAGGAGTTTATCGCAGCCAGTAGAGCAATTAAGGGACTAGGGGAAGAAAGGCTATGGGAATGTGGAGGGAGGAATTAAGTGGGACTGGAAAACTGAAGGGCAGGACCTGCCAGGCCCACTTGTATAGGTGGGGCCCTTCAACAAGTGTGTTTCCTTCTGCACTAGGGACCAAAAAGAAGAGATGTGGGTGAGCCTGAGGGTGCAAGAAGGTGTGAAGAATGCAACTGGAAAAGGAAAGTGGGTATACAACTGAAATGAGTTGGAGAGTGGGACCAACATGACAAGATGGGGACCCAAGAGAAGCAAATCTCAAGACTTACAAAGCTCCTGGTGCCCTGGGTTGAGCAGTGTAGACTCCAACAGGTCAATATAAAGCTGTGGCCCTACCTAGGTGACAGGATGAAGTCCCCCACCTCCTGGTTCCTGGTGATAATGGATGCTCATTAAGCCAATTCAGCTGCATTTAATGATGTTAATGATATCCTTTATTCTTCTGAGGCAGGCACTGTTCTAAGCACTTTTAAGTGTATTAACTGAATTAATCATTTTAAAAGTCTATAAGAAGACCCTAATGTTATTCTAATTTAACAGCTGAGGAAACAGCAGCAAAGAGAAGTTGAGTAATAACATGCCCAAGGTCCTCCAACTGATAAGTGTCAGGCATTTGCTCATGCAAACTCTGAGCCACGCCTTATGATACATGTTGGACTGAAAATGAATAAGACCCATCTCCTGCCCTCTAACAGTCTATTGAAAAGCAAAAGAGTAATGTCAATACAGTGTTTTAAGGTTAATAATGTGTTTTAGTTACCAGGAAGTGTCTCCTAATTTTAGTGGTGTGGTTTGTTTATAATCCCAGGGAACATTTTTTATTCCTTCAATGGATATCATCTTTAAACAAAAATGAAAGATGCAGATGTTAACAAAAGTCATACTCTTTAGAAAAAGAAGTTAAGACAAGAGCTTATAAGCATCTATTGGGTTTGAGAGTGACCAGTGGCGTTTGCCAGCGCTGAGGACAGAGGCAGAGAGGTGATTATCATGTTCTGGAGGCAGAGTGGGGTGCTGTCCACGGTCCTGAATCGTGACTGCCTTCTAGGCCAGTGCCAGCCACCACCTGTAGTAAAGAACTGGTTTTGTTTTGTTTTTAATAAAATTTCCAATCCCTCATGAACTGATACTTCTGTAAAATACAGTAGAAAATTAAAAGTAATCCTGTGCTTGGATGTTACATCAATGTTACATTTCTATTCTAGTTCCTAAACACTTAATTTCTGTACTTACCTCATTGCAGACCTATAACAAGCCCTTATGGACCAGGACCCCATTGGCTGCAGACTCCGCTGTGAGTAGCACTGTTCCATGGCAGAAGCTCAGTAGTCAGACTGCCACAGAAATCCCCTAAAGAAACGCTAGTGGAAAATTCTTACACCCAGCAGCTACATGCATGTGAGGAGTGCACCAGTGACTTCACAGCAAGATTTCAAGGCCTAGACCCAGACATTAGGATGGAGGATGTGGCTTCTCAAGTAGCAGATGTATTGTGCTGATGAGAGAACAACCTGTTTCTGACAAATGACAGGACTGAGAATATGAAGGCAGTAAGTCCGCCATTCTGGGATCCTCCCACTCAGCAGAGATCTCATTCCACACTGGCTACTGAGACCATTGAATTTGGATGCCATCTATGAGATTCAAATGAGACACTGGGGAGCTACATCTATGTCCCTCATGTGTGCTTCTCCCAAGACCTCAGACTTAAAAAGACTGTGCCCTTTCCAAGGGAAGCCCTGCTCACCCATGCCTGCCCCCTCCTCCACCTGCCTAATTCCTACTCATTCTTTTCAGGCTTGAGACCAGCAGCATTCTTTTAGGGGTTTCCTCCCCTGGGCCCCTTGAAGCCTTGTACATCTCTTTATCATGGTGTTAACCACGTTGAATTGTAATTGTCTGTTCACAAACAAGTTACTCGAGGGCTGATAGCTGGAAGAGATAAAGATACAGGATTCTGCCATATATTTATCTCTGTGCTCACCAAAGCCCAGGAAAAAACTAGAAACAACATGAATGTGAAGTGGATGTTTGGTTAAAGAAAGGAAGAGAGGAGAAGGATATAGATAAAGGAGAAAGAGAATATGGAGGGAAAAGGGGGGAGAGAGAGAGGAAAAAGAAAGAGAAGATGGAGGAAGAAAGAGAGAGAGAGACAAGGGGAGGAAGGAAGAAATCAAGGATGAAGGAGGGAGGAGAGAAAGAAGAATAATGGTGAGTCATAATTATAGGAACAGCCAGCATCTTCATATATTTTCCTGGCTTTTCTTGTGATGTCCCCTCCTGATTATTCTCATTAGGCACCATGAGCTGGGGAGGGTGAGGGTGAGAACACATCAGGGATATAATGTCCTGCACATGAAATCAGAGCTGCTACATGCAATTCTGCTCTGGTGCTGGGGGGATTATTTCAGTTTATTGGTGACCTCCACACCATCCCCAAGATACCACCATGCCACTATCCCTTCCTCTAGACCACTGTCCTCTACACTCATCTTCTTTTTGGCCCATGGAAAAATACCTTCTATTCCTTGTGACCATTTCTACTAAGAGATTTCCTATGAGAGTTCTTTTCCCTGTGCTCTCTGTCTCAGAACACTTAGGCACTGGAGGGGGCGCATGTGCTGAATCCAGAAACATCAAAAACAATGTCTTGCTGAACCTGGAACCAACTACTGGACCTGCTTCACTACCACCACCACCACCACCACCACCGCCGCCGCCGCCGCCGCCGCCGCCATCACCACCCCCAAGGCTCACACTGGTCCCTCTAACAGAATCCTTCTACTCCTGGTGAGTTTTCTTAGTGATCCCATTGTGTCCATCCTTCTTTGGGGCTTTGGGCAGTCCACTCTACAGGTCTATGTCTGACTGAACCCTAATCAAAGTCTTGGTCCTTCTGTCTTCCTGCACTCTGGGGGTTCCCATAGGTAGGGAAAATCAAGGGAAATGGTTGAGCTGTGCTTCAGTACCTGAGAGTCAGGAAGTCATTGATTACAGAACTCAGAGGACTGCTAGGGTCAGTGTGGCCAAATGCCACATACCAGCCCACCTAAGTCTCAGCTCTACTCCAGCCAAAATGCCATTACACTTTCCCACAGTAAGTGTTTGCAGACTCTTCAAAGGTCTCCACTGTATTCCAAACATCTCTTCTAGACAGGTAAAGAAATGCATAGACTTGGCAGAGACATTGGGACACTTCTCTGGGCTCAGCTTCCAAGGGCAAATCCTCTCCCCTCACACCTAGGGTCATATAGATGAACCTGGATATGGGATGCAGATTTCTCAGATCATCTCTGTTAATCACTGCCCTTTCTGTCAAGTTCCCTAACCTGCAACTCCTCCTGCCCCTGAAAGGAGACTTTCTCTCCATCTTTTGTGCATATGGGAGGCCTCATTCTTCAGGTTCAAAGACCATTCATTGTCTATGATGAGATAAAACCTGGGGGAAGGGGAGGGGAGAGGACATGGTGGGGAAGCCAAGGTGGAGGAAGGAGAGAGGAGAAAGATGATAAATACAGAGAGTGACAAGGATGTCCTCTACTTATTTTCCCTTTCTCCCCCTTCTTCCCCCCTTTTTTCTTCCTGTACTCTCTTACACCAACTCCTACCTCTCTCTTCTCCCTCTGTTTTAAAATGTAGGTTTTATTATGTAAGTATGGTGAGGCCAACAGATCAGGAGATGATTGGCATTGAAAAACTAGTTTGTTACTCACAGTTCCCAAGAGGAGTGCTATACCATGACATGCAAGGCCACATGGGGAATATCTCCAGGGTCTGTCAGGAGACAGAGGGAATAAGGGGAAAGCATGTGTAAAAGCCTTTATTGTTGCTTTCATGGAAAGGAATGGTGAGGCAAGGTAATCAAGTTTAGGATTGGGTAGTTTGAGTAATTTCCATGGGCTCTGGGATGTAGTGGCTGTCCTGAGTTGTCTGGTTGAATAGGTGGGTGGAAAAAGGCATTGAAAAAATAGTTTGTTACTATTAATAGCATTTAGTAAGAATTACTCAGATCTCAAGACCTGTGTCCTATCTAATAGCTTTAGGTTTGTTTTGTCTTCTTCTTCTAGTTCTTTATGTTGTAAAGTGAGGTTATTGATTTGAGATCTTTCCAGTTTGTAAATATAAGCATTTATAGCTATAAATTTATCCCTTAGCACTGCTTTCTCTGTGTCTCATAAGTTTTGGTACATTGTGTTTTCATCATTGTTGATCTCTAAGTATTTTCTTAGAGATCTATTGTGATTTCTTCTTGATCCATTTGCTGTTTAAGAATATGGTGTTTAAAAGAAAAAAAATGTGTAATTACAATCATACAGCCCCCCTCTGCTAGACTGTTAACATCATGTGGCTAGAGAATGTCTGTTTTTGAATCAACAACATATTTCTAACACCACTCATAGGACTTGGCATGAAATATGTGCTCAAGCCAGAGTGGTTAAATAAATCAATGGATAGCTCTAATTGCGAACCTTCCAATTTTCCTTTTGTTAATTATTTCTAACTTCATCTCATTGCTGTCAGAAAAGATACTTTGTACGATATCTTTTAAAATCCAATGAGATTAATTTCCAAATATATACTTAATATTTCATCTATCCTGGAAAATGTCCCATATGTACTTGAGAAGAATATTTTTGTTAGAGTGTTTTATGTATGTCTGTTATTAGGTATGTATATGTTTATAATTGTTTTATCTTCTTGCTATATGAACCTTTTATGAAAACAATATCTTTTGTCTCTTGTAACATTTTTTATTTAAAGTCTATTTTTTCTGATATTAGTATAGTTACTCTTTGCATGGAATAACCTTTTCCATTTCTTAACTTTCAGATCTGTTTGTGTCTTTGGATCTAAAGTAAGTCTCTTGTAGACAACATATAATTGGATCATGTTTTTTTTTTTTTTTTTATTCATTCCACCAATCTTTGTCTTTTGACTGGAGAATTTAATCCATTTCATTTAAAGTGATTATTGATAAAGAAGGACTTCTGTCATTTTGCTATTTGTTTTCTATTTACCTTAAAGCTTTTTTGTCCCTCATCTCCTGCATTTAGTGTCTTCTTTTATGTTTAATTAATTTTTTTGTGGTGAAACATTTAAATTTCTTTCTCATTTCCTATTGTGTATATTCTTTAGCTATTTTCTTTGTAGTCATGGTGGGAATTACATCTAACATCCAAAAGTTAAACACTCTAATTTGAATGTATACTAGCTTAATTTCAATAAAATATAAAAAATTATCCTCTTTTCAAAACTGTTATTGATATCACAAAATTATATCTTTAAAGTGGTGTGTAATGGTTACTTTTTACTATGGAAGGCAACTAACTACTGAAATATGCAACAAGCTGAATAAATCTCAAGAAAATTATGCTGAGTGAAAAAAGTCAATCTCAAAAGGTTTACATACTGTATGATTCCATTTATGTAACATTCTTGAAATGGAAAAGTTATAGTAGTGGGAAACAGATTACTGGCTGTCTGGGGTTATGGAAGGGATGAGAAGGGAGGGAAGTGGTGTAGCTATAATAGGACAACATGAGGGATCCGGGTGGTGATGTTCTATATCTTGACTGTATCAATGTATATCCTGGTTGTGATATTGTATTATACTTGGGCAAGATGTTACAATTGGGGGAAACTGAGTAATGGGTAAACTGGGTCTCTGCATTATTCCTTACAACTGCATGTGAACCTATAATTACCTTACTGTAAAAGTTTAATTTAAAAATACCTGAAACTAATATGATTAAATGTTATTATTTATTAATTTTGTGATCGTTTGTTAATCTGAATAGTGGTTACATCAGCAGTAATAGTATGTAGTTATCATAGCACTAAGAAAAACACAACCAGCAGTTCATAGAAGAAAACAAGTGACCAAAAGATGTTCAGTTTCTGAGAAGGGGTAAAAATTATAATAGTGAAAAACAAATGTTCATCCTCTGATTTTGCAAAGGTTAAAACGGTTGGGAACATCTCACCAGGGTGTGGTAAACACTCCAACACACTGCTGGTGGGACTGTAAATTGGTACAAAGTTTTTGGGAAGGCGATTTTGTGATCTCTTATCAACAAGAATTTTTATTGCACTAGTTTTTGTAAAAGCAAATAATTAGGGGGAAATAGTAAGCACTTTCATCAAAGGAACGGTTAAAAAAATAAGATACATTCATATAATGGAGTATTGTTATTGTTCAGAAAAATGAGATATACTTCCTGATTATGGGAAATGTGAACACATTCCTATTAAACTTCCCTCCTTAGGGCCAAATGAAACAAGAGAATCCAAAATAGAGAGAAAACTCCAAGTTCTATGAAAACTTGAAGTAGCACATAATAAACTAACTGAACAAGAGCTGCCAAAATACACTGAAATTTGGATAAAATTCAGGATGGACATGAAGGGCACACCTAGACCTCTGCTGATGTCACACTGAGTTCAAAGCTCTTCAAAACAAGGCGGCTCCGCCCCCAAGAATCCCAGTAGCCCTTAACCTGCGTCAAATCCCGGTCGGGCGATGAGCCATCACTGCCGGGAGACTGCAGCAAAGCCTGTGTGGAGGAGTATGCAGTGGTGACGGTGGGGTGCCTGGGACCATACACGCCAGATTCTAGCGTGATATAGGCTGGCGGGGGGGGGGGGGG